>JBCHWC010000079.1:0-131073 GCA_039654765.1 Mylopharyngodon piceus
CGATCAGGTGCGGGTTATTAGTACACTGGTGACAGTGATCTCTGTGACTGGGTGGTAATAGAGCCTGGCTGATCTCTGACAGCTATGCAGTCTGTCAGTTTACCTCACCTGCCAATCTGAGTCGTTTGTTCTTTTTTCATGTCACAGTCCCCATAAGCTGAGCTATGCAGTCTGTACCGGAAACAATACTGATTAGTTCACCTCTCGAGTCTTCAGGTTCGAGTCGTTCATTCATCTCGTTGACATCCCCATAGGCTATAAAGCTTTGCAGTCGGTACCGGATACAGAAATGATTAGTTCACCTCTCGAGTCTTTGGGTTTGAGTTGTTCGTTCATCCCGTGACATACCAGGCTGAAGCTATGCAGTCTGTACCGGATACAGAAACGATTAGTTCAGCTCTCGAGTCTTCGGGTTCGAGTCGTTCTTTTGTCACGTAACTGTACGTTGTTATTATATGTAGGTATCTTTGCTTTATCCGTATTTTGGATAAAAATCTCTTTGATAAAGTTTAAAGCATTAACCCTTTATTACCACATTCAATGTTATAGAAAAGAACCATCATGACAGAAATTCTCAAATTTATAAATTGTAAGAAATAAAAAAAAGCTACAATTCGAGACCAGAAACATATCACGTAACTGTAAGAGTTAAAAAAACCTGACTATGCGCTTGTTTGTAAGGAAGTTTGGGAATTATTAACTAATTTCTGTATCCAATATGGATGTCACGTCACTTGACAAAAGAACGAATGACTCGGAGTCAGACCCGAAGACTTGGGAGGTGAACTAATCATTTCTCTTTCCGGTAAAGACAGCATAGCCACTTCTATGGGGCTGTCACAGGATGAACAAATCCCATTCATCCCATGACATGTGCCGGCGGAACGCGGAAGCTATAAAGGGAGCCGGCAGCACAGCTGTTTCAGCTTTCTGTCTTCAGCAAGCGCTCTGTGTGAAACAGTCTGTCCTATTTGGTGTTTGTCCCATAGGAACTTGAAATCTTAGTATAAGCACAGCTGAAAGCATGTGTTTTCCTGCCCGCGTTTAACTTCGGGAGGTGACGCACGCGATCGGTGTGTGATACTGTTTGGGTGCGAGGCATGCACAATCAGCTCCTGAGAGTGCTGGCTGAGTTAATTGAAAAATATCTCGACGCGTATAGTCGTGCGCTTTTGGGTATTTCAGCCTAGTGCCTGTTGACTTTCTTCTCGAGGGAAGAAAGCAATATGTATTATAACGGCTCGAATCTTGCGTTTGCCGAGGCAACATGTAAATTACGAGGCCGTATAATAAATAAGCAGCTTAGATATGTGTGTCTCTCTCCCTGACATTACATTCGGGAGATGACACGCAATCTATGTGTGGTTGCTTAGGAGCGGAGCACGCATAGTCTGCTCTTAAAATGGGGCGCTGGCTGTGTTCATTCATAAAATACCGACGTACACAGAGAAAAAGAGCGTGCACTTTTGGTAGTTTTAGCTCCACTCCTGTTGACTCTCTTCTCGAAGGAAGAAAGTTTTTTGGTGGCGATCTTGATGCCAAGGCAACACGTAGATTATGGCCACCATATATGTAGAAAATGACGAGTAAACAGCAAAAAAGGAAGCTCCCTGCGGTTTGAGTCCTGCATTTGCTGAGGCAGCCCAGTGGCTTCACTTGTGGGGATCGCAAATGGAGCTAGGGTAGAGTTTGAGACAGCTTCGGCCCTTCCTCAGCTCTCAACCAATAGCTCCAGCGCTCGTTTTTGGGATCCGGAAGCCCGCTCTGCGGCTTCTTCCGCCCGGACGAGTGCATGTTGCTGGGACGGTCCAGCTCTGAGGAGGTGGACATCCTAAGCAGCAATGCAGGCGACTTGGGTGACTCACCAGCCCTTTCCCTGCAGTATGAAGAACTTGTTGGAGGTTTTAACTCGTGTTGTGGCAAAACTTAATATTATCTGGCCGGCTGAGAACCGGGAAGCATTCGAAAAAGAGCACTTCCTGTGGTCAATATTACAGCCTCCACATCAGGGTTTTGCCATTCTTTCCAGATCTCTACACTGAGGTGTTGAGACCCTGGAAGAAGCCTTCTCCTCATTTTTCCCCACAATTATATTTATTCATCAATCGTGGGGCTCAGGGAGAACGGCTATGGGATGATGCCCAAGATTGAAGAGACATTACCTGCATTTCTCTCCCCTGACGCTGTGTATCGTCCCTGAAAACCCCGACATTGCCCACCAAGCCTAGCCATGTATATTTTTCGCTGATGGGCGAGGCGTTTAGCGGGGGGCTGCTGCAAAGGGACAGCCCCAGCTATTTACGTCCGGCTCCTCATACCAGCACAGAAGGAGAGTGTTGTTGCTCACATCAAGCTCAAGGGTCGAAACAACTTTTAGCCAAAGCCCCCTAGGAGAAATCGGATCTGAGGACCGTTATTCTCTCTAAGCAGGCTTCAGGAAAGAGGTCCTGACAGTCAAGTCAGGCCTCTGAGGGCGCCCCTAGTGAACTATACCTGCTCCTCCGCGGAGCTCTCAGGAAAATCGATTTGTCAACCCTGCCACCTATGGCGCTTCGGGGCACAATGATTTTCAACAAACCCAAATCCCTGACTGGGCCCATGGGGGGTTCGCTCATCATTGAGAGGCCTGTAGAAGCACTGATTCGGTTGAACCCTGCTGTGAATCCGCTTCAGGACACCGAGTCTGCTCCGTCGAATATATCAGAGGTCAGCCTTGAGAGGCTGGTTCCTCTAATAAATTACCTACATGCCTGGGAAGCACTACCCAATATATCTCGATGGGTTGTGCACACATTTGCAAGGGGTATAGATTCCAGTTTGGGTCTCGTTCACCAAGGTTCAAAAACACTTTGACTACAGTGGTAGCCCCAAGCAGGCGCAGGTTATGGAGCAGGAAGTTCAATCTCTTTTGGTGAAGGAGGCCATAGACATTATCCCTGCCTGGTTCTACAGCCGGTATTTGATAGTTCAGCAAGGGATGGAGGGTTACGTCCCATCATAGATCTTCATCAGCTCAACTGTTCTCTGCGGAGATTCAGGCTCAAGATGTTGACGATACCTCTTATCGTGAGTCAAATCAAGTCTGAGGACTGGTTTGTCACGATCGATCTAAAGGATGCTATTTTCATATCTCCATCCTTCCGGAGCACAGGAAGTTCCTGAGGTTTGCTCTCGGGGGCGACGCGTACCAATAGATAGTGGCATGGCGTACCACCCTAGATAGTGGCATGGCACAGAGAGGTCATGCTCGACCATATAAGGTGCTTGAATTTATGATTTATCTGGGGGTCCTATGGAATTTGATTACGTTGCGGGCACAGTTGTTTCCTGCACGTACCGAATTGATTCTGGCAACAGTGACCATAATTGAACTAGGCCAGCTCATCACGGAGACCCCTGCAGTGATGGCTTAGAACCAAGGAGGTTTTCCCCGAGGGGCAACCCGCTTCACATGATCAAGTTGACGCGCAGGTGCCTTCGTTCCTTGATCATGTGAGAAAAGACCTTGGTTCCTGTCCCAAGGCCCAGTGGTAGGAGCATCGCATCAACAGATGCGTCCTGCACAGGGCGGGGCGAGGTCGTGGAAGGCCACTCAGTTCAGCATCTGTGGATTGAGCATCATCTCCTTCCGGCATATAATTGCCTAGAGATGTTACCAGTTATGCTAGCCTGAGGGCATTTCTCCCAGACCTCAGAGGTCATTATGTTCTCATACGAACAGACAATATGTCAATGGTCTTATATATAAACCACTGGGAGAGTCTGCGTTTGTGTCCTCAATCCAGACTGGTGCACCAGATCCTCCTGTGGTCTTAGGGGAAGTTGCTCTCCCTGAGAGCACTTCTTTATCACTGGATGTGGGAGTAAGCGTCCTGTCGAGGCAGGGGCTGAGGCCTGGAGAATAAAGACTTCACCTCGAATTGGTGGAGCGAATGGGGAGCCTGTTTGCGTCACAAGAAACGTCTCGTCGCCCACTGTGGCTCTCCCTCTCTCATCCAGCTCCTTTAAGACTGGACGCCATGGTACAGACGTGGCTGAGGCTTCGGCTGTACACATTTCCCCCAGATCGCTCTGCTCCCGGGAGTTCTAGAAAGAGTTTGCCAGGATGGGGTCCATCTGCTGCTGGTAGCCTCGTTCTGGCTGGCCCGAGTTTGGTTTTCGGACCTGGTAGCCCTCCTGGAGGCCACCCATGGGAGATTTCCATCAGGTCTCCTAACGCAACTTCCTGTTGATATTTCACCCTCGGCCGGGGATGTGGAAACTGTGGGTCTGGCCCCTGAGGGGGATCAGTTCCTCAATGCGGGTCTCTCTACAGAGGTAGTAGAGACCATACTCAACTCTAGAGCTCTCTCCATGAGGAAACTTTATGCTCTCAAGTGGAGAGTATTTACTATATAGTGTAGGAGGTGTCAATTTGACCCAGTCAACTGCCCAGTGGCTTCATAACACTATTAGTAAAAGTTATTGCAAAGTTTTATTTCTCTTTCTGTTTGACATGGAAGAAATATGATATTACAGGAATTAAAGGACTGGAGGGTGACGTCACGACCAGGAAAGTAAAAAGCACCTCCGGAATGACCGGCATTAGCTTCCCAATAGTGCATATCTTGTAGACATTGGGAAATTTTATGAATTAACACAACCCACCCT
This sequence comes from Mylopharyngodon piceus, assembly GCA_039654765.1. Taxonomy (NCBI): domain Eukaryota; kingdom Metazoa; phylum Chordata; class Actinopteri; order Cypriniformes; family Xenocyprididae; genus Mylopharyngodon; species Mylopharyngodon piceus. The sequence goes on from JBCHWC010000079.1 coordinate 4,651, forward strand.
TTATATATAAGGGTCGGTTTGTTTATTCATAAAATTTCCCAACGTGTACAAGATATGCACTATCGGGAGTTTTAGCCCCGCTGTTGAGTCCATAAAGTGTAATGTGTTGCAAGCTATGAATTTATGATTCTTTTATTGTACAGTGAAACTGAGCTTGTGCAGCCGCTCTTGAGAAGTTGCACCGACTGCTCGCGAATCACTCTCGTGGTACTTTGATGCCATATGTCACAGCCACATGGCGTAGGTGCTGTCTCAAGTCAGACAAAATTACTATACGACATGCACTGCTTCAAGTTAGACACCGATTGGTCTGCACAGCGCTGCATGAAGTCGAACACACCTAATAGCAAACGACAACAATCCAATCAAAATCAAGTGGCGTCCTAAATTTTCAAGTACTGTTCTACATTTTTTCTTGTTTGAAATGCCATTTAACTTGGATATACAGTACTGTGCAAAGGTCTTAGACCACCATTAGATGTTGTTTTAGCAATGGTATAATGACCATATATAATTATATGGTCTCTTTATTAGAATATAACCAGAAAATACAAGAAATTTGTATGCAGAATTAAAAAACAAAAAAAAACAAAAACAAAAAAACAGAAATAAAAAATTACTTCTGTAACCTAAAATGGCAAGTATTTAGTGACCTCCCGCTTACACTTGAGCAATAGCAGGAACCTGGCTCTCTTAAACCTAAATGGCATGGAAAAGGACTGGAAGGCCAAGAAAACTTTCAAAATCGGATGAGAAGTTTCTCAGATTTTCTTCTTTGAGAAACTGGAAGAAGTCCAGGAGGTCACACTAAATACTGATTTTTGCTTAGAGAAGCCTTTTTTTTTTTTAATAGCGCATTTAACAACACATTTTTTCAAAGAACCTTTACAAATGCTTGTTTCAGTGTTACAATTAGGAAGCATTCTGTTATAAGTGTGTCCAAAGTAATGTCCATATGGCAGTAATATACAGCTATAATATAACATCATGTATTCAGTTAAGCAGAGACAACGGACATGTTAGGCAACAATTACAACTTGTGTTTGTAATGATTACAATGTTTTACATGACTAAACGTGCTTTATCATTTCCAAATACCTTTGTTTCTTTCACAGTCCATACTACAATGCAAAAATGGACACAAAAATATAGACCTACTGATAATTTCTGAGAAAGTGGAGGGGTGAACTTTCGGGAAGTAATAGTTTTAACACATGTCTGTCTGTCAGAGAGCTGAAGGATGGCAACGTTTGGTATTACGGTCGCCCCAGCAGCTGCATCACTGGGTAAGTGTTCCAAACTTACAGCACATCCACAGTCTTTTTTTCCTTCCTTCTCATCCTCTGCATCCCTTTGTTCCTCCCTCTCTCTACACTGTCACTTAGTCTTTCTTTCATTCTCTTTGTCTTTTTGCACCTCTAGTTTTTGCTTCTCTCTCGTTTGTCAGCAATATTGAGGCTGTATCTGCTCTATGATTAATGGAATTTTCTGCAGCCCGGAAAAGGGTTGTGAACCACCCATCAATGAGGCTCTCTGTCAGAAAAGTGCAATTACAGGGCTTTTAACAGACCCCCTTTTCTCAAACACATTTTCTAGCTTTTTTTCAGGGTGTCACAGAACCCTGAAAGCCCAAGCTAACTGTTTGCTTTTCCTGATTATAGGCAGAGAGACAAATAATTTTGTGCAGTAACATCAAAGTTCAAATGGCTTACATGTATTTCCTCTAAGTATGTAACTGCTCTGAATACTGAGAAAGTGAAGGGATGAAAACTTGAGACAAGTGTCTCAGGAATAAAAATAAAATGTAGTGTCATATAGAAGTAACCTGTTTGAAATAAAGACCCATAAAATAACAATTGGAGTTTCATGGCTTTTAGTCCATGTCTGATTGTGCACTGTGTACTGATATGGATAGAATTTTGACCTGTGGGTGTTACTAAAAATAGGACTGTCTATTGTCTGAATGTGGATGTTATGTAAGTTATGTCTAGATGTATGAATTAAGAAACCCACTGAAAATTTGTCAAGAAACCCAATGTAAATCCAATGTAAATTTTGCCTGACTTTGCTACTACAGTGGCCACTGCAGTCTTTGGGACTCTCTTTTCGATTACGTAGGCAAAACTTAAAGAGCTTAAATAAAACATGTGCAAAAAAGTGCACCAAGTAGTAAAAGTGCACCAAGTAGCACAACAAGAAATTTAGCTCATGTTACAATACTCAAAGGTCAAATACACATTTATACATTTATAAATAATATAAATACATATAAATATAATTTATGAGATATATTTACCTAACTTCCTCAGGGAAAATGCACTGAACACATTGATGACATCCTCTCTTGCTCGGGGCTGTATACAAATTAAGTTAAAAGGAGGATGCTGAATTTTACAGACTTGTTCAGACACAAATGTTTTTACAAATGCAAACAGGAGTCAGCGCCTGAGGTCTTTTGCAAGTAAAATGAAAATAAGTTGACAATGCAATGACTCATAGACTTCTGTCAGTGAAAAATGAAAGAGCAATAGATCAAAGTATGTTTCCTTTGTTTCAGTACATTAGCTGTGTAAACTTCCATCAGATGGTGACCAAAATATATGGTGGCAACCCACTTACAACTTCCAAATTTAAATGTTCATTTTATCCAAACTTTCTTTTAACCCTCATGCACTGTTCGATTTCCGGTTACTGCCTGTATGGTCCGGGTCAAATTGGCCCTAACTGGATTCAATACGATTCCCCAAAAATCACACTATGGAAAAAAAACAAAAACAAACATACAGTCATGTACAAATAATTAACATTTAATACCAATACTTTTCACACATTACAAAGAATAAATATCTGAATTTATGATTTATAAAAATGTTTTTAACCACTATTTTTAAGACTGCCCCTCCCCTCACCTGTGGGACATTTACAATTATACATTTATAACAATAATATCTTAGTCTAAACCTAAAGTAATCTTGACAAACTATATATCATTTGAAAGCTTTCAGACTCTAGTTTTCATATTTGGTTACTGATTTTCAAAAGAAATGACAGAGCAATAAATAAATAGCGATAGATTCTTCATTTGTGATGTGGTGCCAAACTATAACACAAGCTCTGATTCTTTCTGTGTTTTTATATGTGTTTTAGGGATTGAATTCAAATAAAAAATTAACATTACTGCCCAAACTCTTTCTGAATAAGATGTCTACTTCATATATATTTTGAAAAGTATGGAAAAGATCACTCAAACCATATATGGAAATTGAAGAGTTCTTATATGGTCACAGTGGAGTCTGGATGTCATCTAGTGAAAATGTTTGGTACTGCACAAAAAATCTTACTGAAAATTCTTTTTTTTAAATATCAACCTACAATTTGACACAGAACTTGTTCAGATATTTAGCTTTGATTTTTTTGAAGTTTTAGAGTTAAACATGCTTTGTAAAATACAGTGGGGAAAATAATTATTTGATTCCCTGCTGATTTTGTAAGTTTGACTACTTACAAAGAAATGAAGAGTCTATAATTTTTGTGGTAGGTTTATTTTAACGGAGAGAGACAGAATATCAAGCAAAAAATCCATAAAATACACTGTATAAAGGTTATAAATTGGTTTGCATTTCAGTGAGTCAAATAAGTATTTGATCCCCAAGCAAAACTTGGTGGAGAAACTCTTGTTGGCAAGAACAGAGGTAAGACGTTTCTTGTAGTTGGTCACCAGGTTTGCACACATCTCAGGAGGGATTTTGGTCCACTCCTCTTTACAGATCCTCTCTAAATCCTTAAGGTTTCTTGGCTGTCACTTGGCAACTCAAAGTTTCAGCTCCCTCCACAGATTTTCTATAGGATTAAGGTCTGGAGACTGGCTAGGTCTCTCCATGACCTTAATGTGCTTCTTCTTGAGCCACTCCTTTGTTGCCTTGGCGGAATGTTTTGGGTCATTGTCATGCTGGAAGACCCATCCATGACCCATATTCAGTGTTCTGGCTGAGGAAAGGAGGTTCTCGTCCATGATTTTACAGTACATGGCCCGGTCCATCGGCCCCTCAATGCGGTGATGTCACCCTGTACCCATAGCAGAGAAACAGCCCCAAAGCATAATGTTTACACCTCCATGCTTGACTGTAGGGATGATGATTTTGGGGTCATAATCAGCATTTCTCTCCCTCCAAACACAGCGAGTCGAGTTGATGCCAAATAGCTCAATTTTGGTCTCATGTGACCACAGCACTTTCTCCCAAGCCTTCTCTGAATCATTTAGATGTTCAGACGGGCCTGTACATGTGCTTTCTTGAGCAGGGGGACCTTGCGGGCACTGCAGGATTTCAATCCATTGCGACGTAGTGTGTTACCAATGGTTTGCTTGTTGACTGTGGTCCCAACTGCCTTGAAATCATTAACAAGCTCCACCTGTAAAGTTCTGGGCTGATCCCTCACCTTTCTCATGACCATCCTTTCCTCATAAGGCGAGATCTTGCATGGAGCACCAGACAGAGGGCAATTGATGGTTATTTTGTATTTCTTCCATTTCCGAATAATCGCACCAACAGTTGTGTCCTTCTCACCAAGCTTCTTGCTCATGGTCTTGTAGCCCATTCCAGCCTTGTGCAGGTCTACAATCTTGTCCCTGAAGTCCTTTGACAGCTCTTTGGTCTTGCCCATGGTGGTGGAGAGGTTGGAATGGAAGATACAGATTGTGTGGACTGGTTTCTTTTATACTCATAACAAGATGACATTAGGAGTACTTTCTTAAAGTGACAGGACTAATCTGTGTTTCAATTGGGCACATAACCAATCTGTGGGAGCCAGAATTCTTGCTGGTTGGTAGGGGATCAAATACTTATTTGACTCACTGAAATGCAAGTCAATTTATAACATTTATATAATGTGTTTTTTCTGGATTTTTTTGTTGATATTCTGTCTCCATTAAAATAAACCTACCATAAAAATTATAGACCCTTCATTTCTTTGTAAGTGGTCAAACTTACAAAATTATCAGGTGATCAAATAATTATTTTCCCCACTGTATATATTTTATATAAATATATATAAACATATATATTTTAATTTTTCATAAACTTCTAGAACTTTTTTTTTTTTTTTTACTTCTACATTAATCTATGAAGTGTTCCCTTTAAAAAGATACCAAACTTAAGTCTGTGCACTGAAGTGTTCAAAATTTTTAACAATTTAAGGTGGAAAAGTCATTTTCATATATATCATAACAATTAACAGGTAAAACAACTTTATATTTTCACAAACTTTAAAAATAAAAAGTTGTTAAACTCAGCAAGACACTGGCACTTCAGGACTAGAGTTGAAGAGCTCTGACATACAACACAGAAGTGTTTTTTTTTTTATCTTGGGTCTTTACAGTTGCTTTTTAATCGCTGTCTATATGGGTCAAATTGACCCACGAACAGTAAGAACGTATACAATTTCTGTATGCATATTTCACAACACATCAGCATGTTGAAACTTTGCATGCATGTTCATGACCCTAAATGAGAAAAGTCACAAAATTTCAAGAAAAAACAATGTAGGTTAGATAGTATTTCAGATAGATTGAAAAAAGAAATAACGTACTCGTTTACTAACGTAACCTCGGTTCCCTTAGATATGGAATGAGTACTGCGTCGTTCGTCTTATTATTCATAAGACAAGACGCATATGGGGGAAAACTCCTTTTTCTCCGATTTCTAAAGCCTTTTTCAATCACACAGTGAAACTGCACGGCCATTGGTTCGTGGAGTTAAAGTAAACAAACCAATGACAGCGATTTATACAAAATATCTCCATAATCAAGGACCACCACTTTTATGCCTGTCCTTGATTACGGAGATATTTTGTATAAATCAGCAACTTCCAAACTTTTAAATTCTTTGGATATTTTATATCATGGTGCACTTAGGTTTATATTAAATTGTGACTATAGCACTCACCATTGTGAGTTGTATAATAGAGTTGGTTGGTCGTCATTATCAACACGCAGACGTAAGCACTGGTACCTTTTTATTTATAAATCTATCTTGGGCCAGTTGCCTCCATATCTTTGCTCCCTTATCCAACATAAATCTTTTGGAGCTTATCCTTTGCGTTCACAAGATTTGTACATCCTTTCAGTTCCATCTATATGAACTGAATTTGGAAAACAAGCCTTTCAGTACGCGGCACCCAATGATTGGAACTTTTTACAAAATGACTTGAAATTACAGACCCTGGTGTCGATGAACACTTTTAAATCTTTTATTAGTGAGCTGTTAAAGGAAGAAATGATTTGTAAATGTTTTTGATTTGTACTGATGATGTGTATTTACTGAATTTGATGTGTGTTTTTTTTTTTTTTAAGAATGCTGTGCTGCTTATCTTGGCCAGGTCACTTCTGTAAAAGAGATTTTTAATCTCAGAAAGTTTTATCTGGTAAAATAAAGGGAAAGAACCAATGACAGTGTGGCAGAGCCGTGCGAGCCAATGGTGAGCGAGCCCGCTCGAGCCTGCCAAAAGGGGCGGGGTATCGGGCTATATAAGTGGCCGTCTCACCTTGGCAAATCGATTTAATTTGACTGAAACAACGGCATGAGGCCCGGGCTGTGCACCAGGCAGCAAAGACGGACCATTTAAGGGAGTAGAGACGTCTCGTTGACGGAGCTCTAGCTTGTGAGATAGTGTTTAAGACATTCCCAGGGAGGTTTGCAGGCTCCCATTGAGAAACCACACATGAAGATCCCACAGCTCGGGTCTAGGGTGCCATATTGTTCCTCTCGCTGGGCCAGTTGTGGGCCGGCGCATCCCTGGTTTTTGAGAAATAAATTGGGCAATGATAATTGTCTTCTGAGGCAAAGAGGTCGACCTCTGCCCTCCCGAAGACATCCCAAATTTTCTGAACTGTGCGGCGGTGGAGCGACCATTCCTCTGAGGGAAGGTTGTTCCGGGACAACATGTCCGCCCCTGTGTTCAGTACGCCCTGTATATGCGCTGCTCTCAGTGAGAGCAGGTTGCGTTGGGCCCACTCTAGGATGGTTTTCGCTAGAGTGAAGAGGGGCTTTGAAGAGAGCCCGCCCTGGTGATTTATGAAGGACACCACCGTCATACTGTCTGATCTGACTAAGACATGGTGTCCCACCAGGAGAGGAAGGAAAGTTTGGAGAGCTTGATATTCCGCCATCATTTCCAGATGGTTGATATGAAGCTCACTTTCCATGCCGTTCCAAGTGCCGAAAGCTGGACGGCTGTTGCACAGAGCTCCCCAACCCATTTTGGAGGCATCTGTGAAGACGACCTTCCTCTTGTTCATCGTCCCTATTGCCACGCCCTGCTCGAACCAGCAGGGGTTCACCCAAGGGGCCAGGGGTGCGACGCACGCCTGGTTCACCTTGAGCGAGCAGCGACCATGTCGCCAGGCTTGGGGCGGGACCCGTGGTTTCAGCCAGAAATGCAGTGGGCGCATGCGAAGCAAGCCCAGCTGCAGAGCTGGTGATGCTGAGCTCATTAGACCTAGCATCTTCTGAAACGCTCTGAGCGGCAGGGTCTGCCAGGGTGGCATGGGGTGGCAACTGCCCTAAAGCATTGCCACTCCCTCTGCCACTCAAGATTTATCCTAGTACAAAATATAAATGTTAGCAGTGTTTTCTGTACCACATTTTAGCAGCTGTGCTTTAATTTGATGACATAAAAAAAGATGTAGAGAGCAGTGGCGTGCAGTGGTGTTCTGAAATGAGGAGGCAAATTTTTTTATTTATGAATCAATGTAAATTCATGTGCATTACTCTCAACGTTGACACATCTTCCTTGTTAAATGAACATTACTTTACATCAAAAAAGAAAAAAAGAAACCAAATACAATTCTATTTTGTAATTTTACATTAACAATATATTGTAATAAATGTTCTATTTATCAAAACCAAGTCAATCTCATCAAGTTAGTGTTTTAAGCATTTCTACATTCATTCCAAAATAATAACTAAAGGCAATAATAATTTAAACAATATATTTTATTTGTGTATTGATTTCTTTTTAATAGTCAACTTAGGCTATTTTGGATCATCAGTCATGCTCCGTAAACACCGTCTGTCACAGACACGAATTGTATTTTTAATTTCACCAAGCTGATTGCACGAAAAACCCCCGCAGTCATCGTGTTCAAGTTTGATTTTGACGTGACATAAAGCAGTGATATCTAACTGGGTGATCTGTTTACTTACTTTTCAATTAGTCTTCCCACTGACGCCATCATTTGTTCATTCAAACTGATGCGCGGAATGTGCACGTCAACAAGAGGCGGGATTTATCGCACAAACCAATCATATCCAATCATAACCAATTACATCCAATCATAGCGCGATGGAGACATTGCCTCCTCTCACGTGACTTTCCCCCATTCATTCTCAATTACCCCCCACAAAACCCACTCCACGCCAGGGGTCTGATGGTTTTCTATGGTTTTCTATGAGAGCAAAGGGAGGCATGACTCCTGCTGTAACTTTACCTGCGGGTGTCGCTGTTGGGCAGTGTTCCTTAAGAAATACGAGTGACTTGCGCTCTTTTTAATGTCTTAATTTGTAATATTTGTGTTGTTTTATATGTAATATGGATTATTTTCTCATCCTATTTTTTTTTGAGGAGGCACTGCCTCCCTTGCCTCCTCGGAGGAAACGCCCCTGGTAGAGAGCGAAAAAAAAAAAGCAAGAAAACACATTTGCTGCACAGCTGCTCATGCTGTGGTCAACTTCATTAAAAGATATGACTCTTATGAATTGGTTATTTTTGGTGAGTCAAAAACACACAGCACAACCAATTAGTAACCCAATTCACAATCACATGGACTGTTTTTCCATTATTTATATATAGTATTATTTTCCACAACTCTTCTCATAGTTTATTTTGACCTGCGTAGTGTACCGTAACTATTTGTGGTGCCCAGATTCTCCGTTATTTAAAGCTGTTTTTCTCAGAATTCCGTTCCTGAAAATCAGAACGATCAGCTGACTTCAGATAACCATAACTTTTGTTACAGACAAGCTATGAAAGAAGTAAAAACAGGCTTGAAAGGGCTCAAATCCAGCTTTCATATGGTAGGTAATGTGATAAAATTTCACCATGTGATGGGTTTTTGCAGATCATTCCACATATATACAATGCCTGACAGAACCCTTTTATTCTAAGAGTGTACTATTCTATAATACAAACTTTACAGAATTATGATTTTAATTAGATAAATAACTTTATGTCTGTTCAAGCTGTGAGAAGGAACATTGTTCTCTTTGATTATCTCAGAGCTCATTTTTCCTTTCAGAATTTTCATCACTTTCTGGATCTCATTATGACTTAACTGAAGATTATTAGTCAAACTCTGTGAGTGGTAATACATGTGAGAGATAATAATAACAATTAATAACACACACACACAAAAAAGTGAGTTGGGAAGCATATTGGTAGCATCGGCCTGTCATTGCAGTTAGCCTCTCCAATGAACATGTGTATGGGTAAGTGGTGCTAAAATCCCTATAAATATTACTCCTCAATGGTTGCAGTGATTGCTAAGAGAGTTTCATTTTGCACAAGATTGTGTTAATATATTCATTTCCCAACTCTGACAATGAATTCTGATCATGCACCGGGTCTCTAGTGAGGACGGTTCTAGATGAGAAAATGATTATAGAATATGTACCTGCATATATTGAATGCTGATTTCAGCTGCTTAGTCAGGCATCATCTCTCAAGGTGAAGCCCGTGAGCAAGTATATAGAAAACCATCAGCTGAGACAGCAATTAAACAGAAGACTTACTCATAATTTCCAAAAATATCATCTTCTATAATGTAGAACTCAAAATATAAATCCCAAAGTCTGTATTTGTTATTGTAACACAGTGTGTTGTCAGGTTTTGGAAAGACGCTTATCTTAAAGGAATGCAGCATTCCTGGCCACTCCTTAACTGAACCTTTGAGGACACCACTGTACATGCATGAAGATGAAACTGATCTCTTGTGGGGAGGCTCAATTATCGATAACGAGGCTCCATTAACTTGGGTTGTTTCATCTCACACTGCCAACACTTCATTAATGCAGTCTGGCTAATTTTTTATTTTTATTTATTTATTTATTTATTTTTTACAAAGATTTATGTTTTAATCTTAATTAATTAATTAATTTAGTCTTTTGATGAAAATGTCCTTTTAAATTTATTCAATATTTTGTCAAATTCTTACATTTTAAGACACCGATATACTAAATAGATAATCGGGTGTGACGTCATTTCAAACCAAATCTGACCTATACAAAGTCTGTTTGGAGTTTGTTTCAATAGTTAAAAGTACACTATGTAACTTTTTCTGTTGAAAATGAACAAAATTCAATTAAAAAATCACTAATTCAAAAAGTCATACATCATCAATCCTTCTTCCAAAACATGTTTTCTTACCCTTGTAACGACTAAGACAAATCAGACACAATTATTTGTTATAGTTAACCAATAATTGTTTAAAGCTCACTCTGGGGTCTGTCCCCCATACATTTAAGGTAACTTCAATTATGCTATGTTTAGTGTCTATGGGTTCGTATCGAGAAGATTTAAATGCTTGTGTATGTGATATGTCGATACCTGTGCAACACATCAGTATTACAAGAATCTTTAATAGTTCTTCTTCAAAAACAATTTTTCAGTTCAAGTTTTTCCATAACCTGGAAATGAACATTTCTTAGAATTAATAAACAAGTAACACTGAGTGTTCACTGGACGAACAGGTTAATTGATTGTAATATTAATTTTAATGTAGCTACATCAAGTTAATCTGATTAACTGATTCACATATTCATAATTAATCATAATTAATAATCATAATGAGTTATGAATAATTATTAATATTTCACCTTTGAGTTAATTCGCTACACCCTGATTCTCTATTTTAGACCTGACAGGATGGTTTTCGTCTGCATATACATCATTCACCCGTGTGTCTCGTCATATCCGTAAACAGAGAAAAGTTACTCCAGCTACTTTGACGCGTGTATGGTGTGGGAGTGGCAGATGCTAGTTGTGTAGTGATTTTACTTTCGCCCATCCAAGGACGCTAAGTAAAATAGGGATTGGTACTCATGTCACCGCTGTTAAGGTGTGGTTATGAGTACATCAGATAACCACTTCTCCTAGTTCAGGGCACCAGTCAAGATCTTTTCCCTTGGCAGTATGAGAACACTCCCAACAGGAGGCTGTTCAATCATTTAGAATTAATTTAAAGTGGTCAGCTGATTTATGTGAAAGATTGGTGAGATTGCTAACTTGTAGAGCCTCTTCAGCACAAGGAAGACACACAAGTGTAATAAAATAAATTTTATTAACAAAGGATAAACAAGAATAACCAGTGTTGGGAGTAACGCGTTACAAAAGTAATGCATTACAGTAACATATTACTTTTTGCTGTAACGCAGTAGTGTAAGGCATTACTAATCAATTTTCAGTAATATTTTACCCGCTACATGTTCAGTAACGCTTGCGTTACAACACACTTTTAGTCCAAAAATTTAATTGTTCAAAAAAAAAAAAAAAAACCAGCAAGACCGCGAGACATTAAAGGATTAGTCCACTTTCTAATAAAAATGTCCTGATAATTTACTCACCCCCATATCATCCAAGATGTCCATGTCCCTCTTTCTTCAGTCGAAAAGAAATTAAGGTTTTTGATGAAAACATTCCAGGATTATTCTCCTTATAGTGGATTTCAATTGGCCCCAAACGGTTGAAGGTCAAAATTACAGTTTCAGTGTAGCTTCAAAGGGCTTTACATGATCCCAGACGAGGAATAAGGGTCTTATCTAGCGAAACGATCTGTCATTTTCTTTAAAAAATTAAAATGTATATGCTTTATAGACACAAATGATCGCATCACAAGTGCTTCCACCAGACCGCGATTCCGTATTCTTCAAAAAGCTAACGCTGAATGTCCTACACCTTCCCTATTAAACTTACGGAAAAAAAAAAACAGAACTGGCGCCGCGTTCGTTCCGTAAGTTGAATAGGGAAGGTGAACGACATTCATCGTAAGCTTTTTAAAGAATACGACCGATCATTTCGCTAGATAAAGCCCCTTGAAGCTGCACTGAAACTGTAATTTTGACCTTCAACCGTTTGGGGCCAATTGAAGTCCACTATAAGGACATGGACATCTTGGATGACACGGGGGTGAGTAAATTATCAGGAAATTTTTATTAGAAAGTGGACTTTAACGAATGAAAAATGCTGCAAGTAAGTTCTATTACCTGTTCGTGGTCAGTCAATAGCCGCGTGTGGTGTCCAAGTTTGTAAATAAAGACTAAATGACAGCTTCTGATATATTATCGATTTTATTTGTTTAGCGATTTATTTCATTCATCTCCCTCTCGCTGGTGTGTAACTTTGTATTGTGTGACGTAGTCCAGTGAGTCTGCAGTACATTTTGTCATTTTAGAATGATAAGTTATACTTCTGTAGTTATTTTGGTGGAAGTAACTCAAAAGTAATACAGGAGTAATGTAACGCATTACAATTCTGAGACAGTAATATTGTAAGGTAAAGAATTACTTTTAAATAACAGTAACAAGTAATCTATAATGTATTACAGTTTGGAAGTAACTTGCACAACACTGAGAATAAATAACACAACTACTAAATGAATACCATGAATGATAAAGGAATAAAGTGCATAAGATACATAAAATACAAGTGATTAAGTTGGGTGTGGCTATGGGAGAGTTTTGTTATCTTATTAAAAGATAAACTGTTTCTCTGAAAATAATAAGGTGGAGAACCTTATTATGCACCAAACAAATAAACGAAAGATTATTTGTTATTAACTAACATCAGCTATATTACATCTAATGTGAATTAGAAAATCATATACTGATAATATACAACAATGCCAAGGTCTCTGGAAAGAGTTCCACGTGGTTGAGTCCGATGACGGTGATGTCTTCCACTTGTTGTGCTGGGTGACAATGCAGTAGGGAGAGGAGCCGGAATCTGTTTCAACAGTCTTGAACACGAAGCTCTGTGGGATGCTGATCTCCTGGAGCACCAAAGGGTCCTAAAATCTGGAACACACAGATATGGCCCTGGCGTAGGTGCAAAAGGTCCTTAACAATCTGGAACACGCAGACGAAGGTACCTTGAAGTGAAGGTTTGCTCTCCTGAGCTTAACCTTGTTGCAAGTGTCTCTGTGTGTCTTCTGCCTCTCTGGGCCAGACACTCAGAACTTGGTCAATCCACTTTTGTCTCTCTGTAGTCGTTACTGTCTCGCTGGACGAAAACTCTGAACGCATTGTTTGTTAATGTCTCTTTCCTCACAGGCTGGAGGCTCAGAACGTGGTTGTATCTGTTGCTGCCTCACAAGCTGTAGACTCAGATCATAGGATCTGTTGTTGTCTCTCTGGACAAACCTGAGGCTCAGAATGTTATCTGTTACAGTCTCACCTTCTCAGGCCTGAGACTCAGAACTTGGTATATCTGTTAATGTCTCACTCTTTACAGAGTTGAGACCCAGAACTTGTTGATCTGTTTTTCTCTCTCGAGGGGAGACTCAGAACAAGGAGTGTCTGTTGAAGGGGTACCTTTATCCCTTTCTGATGAGGAGGAGATTGCAATTTGGCGATTCTCCGTCCGAGTGCTGCAATTGGCTGCTGGCATCCGAGGACACACATACAGTGTGGCCCACCCTTCTTACCCCTGTGGAACTCATTTGCATAAAGCACAAAGATGGAAGACTTTAAAGTGTATTTAAGTTTACCAATGCATTTATCACTTTCCAAACCACCACCAGAATACTACACAAATAGAGACCAAACATGATGGAAAAAGACTGAACTGTCATACATTCATTCATTTGTACATAACAGCTGAATTTGTGTAAGATGTTGCATTACAAATAGCTGTCACTGAGAATACTTATTTCTGTGAATAAGTATGAAATGGATGTGCGTAGTTTACATCAGTTTTAAGGTTTCCAAACATAGTTATGAATGGATTTGGATGGATCTTTGTGATCTCTCTTTGTTTCAACCACTATTGCTGAGGTCCTGAGGAATTTTTATGGCAGTCACTGGCCAAACTTAGGAATTAGTCTCTAGATGGGTGAAGGGCAGAACCTGCATGTGGACCAATGGGAAGCCCTGTCCTTCCCAGGCTTGGTACCAGAGGTCTGCTTCTTGCCCTCTAAGAGGTGTCTGGATGTTGTCCTTGCATCTTTATTTGATGGCGTTGGACAGTTTGTTTGTGTTAGTCCACCAAAATTCAATCAAAATGTAGCAAACCTTTGTCCACTGTTACGGACAGAGAGGGGCCCGGCCATAAACTGGGCCTTGGAATGTGCTGTTCCCTTCAGTTGTCACAACGAGCGAGAAAGTTTGACATGGAGCAGCTAAATTTTGAACCTCCGGGGAATCACCTGTTTTAACAGACATGAACTGTTTTTAAAGTTACTGTGCCAAACTGCATGCATTTTGCAGAAGAACATTGTTTTGGTTATGCTTCGGCTCTGCGTGACTGTGCAGATGAATATGGTTCTCTTCTCATAACTAAAAAAGAGAAATTTCTCATAACAAAAAAAGAGAAAGTTTATCCTACTGCTCACAAAACAATTGAAGAGATGTCTGAAGAGACATAACCAGTTTAGATGGAGAGGATTTAAGCTGACTAGATGAAGACGTTACTGTATCTATCCATTAACAGACACAGTACTTCTTTGAAAATAAATTCCAGCACAGTGCTACAGCAACCATAATGATATGACCCTTCACAATAATGCTTTACAATGAACTCTGTTAGAGAGCTACATATGGCAATTTATCTGTTCAATAAATACTCAGCTGTTGAGTAATTAAAACATCATCTTCATCTCGCTTTTATAATATTTCAAACCCCTCAGTTCTCGCCATCTCCATAAAGCCAGCCCTATATTGATTCTGCATTTGTATGTAACAAGCGAAAGTGAGTTTAATACGAGAGACATGAAAGATGCACAGGCTTCAGATATTCAAATATTCAGATAGGCGATGTGTTATTCAATGATGCTATTGATGACGGTTGTTATCGGGAAATATCTTGGCATGTTGCGACTGACAAATCAGAATAAAGTATTTCAGAGATCTGTGTAATAAACATTTGTTACGCATAGAATAACTTTTTTTTGTTGCTATGCTGTTTTTATAAAACATTTGCAGGGATTTTAGGTTGTTAGCCACAATGCGGAGTAGATAACGATAACAATATATTGTGATATCTAAAGAAATCTTGAAAAAATAAATAATGCTATCAGTCAAATTCGTCTTTGTTTATTTTGTGTTTTTTGGCCACACCATTGCATACAAAAAGGACAGTTAGATACACAAATTAAAATAGATGATATGCTTGAAGTCCAAAGGCTTCATGAATATAATTGTTGTCTCATTTTAAAGAAGACACTTGGCTGTTTGTTGTAATTGATTCTGATGTGATTACATCAGTACATCAATGACAACTTTTTTTTAAGACCATGCCATGTGATTTTATTTAGAGGATCTAGAGCATAGCATCAATTTATGAGAGTAATAGCATAACCCAAACCCACATTATGGCATCAATCGAGTGTTTGAAACAACTTCCCACAACTTATGTGAACTGATGTGTCTTCTTATGACAGAATGAGGCAGAAACTATATTATTTTATAGTAGATACAGCATGAAAAAGGCTGTTCATTAGCATTGCATTATAAATATACATTGATTATTCTTATGCAAATACCCAAGATGGCTTGAAGAACACAGATAAACCATATACTGTACCATACACGTTTACTCTCTTCATGTTTTTTTAATTTGATTTTTTTTTTGAATGCTTTATTTTCAACAAATAGCATGTACAAGAGTAACTTCCATATTACAGCAGAACAACATATCACAAGCTTTACAATACAATAGAAATTATAAAAAAAAAAAAAGAGAGAGAGAAAAGGAACAGAAAAAAAAAGAAAAAAAAAACCAGAGAGGGTACATATCTCTCTATATACACCGATCAGGCATAACATTATGACCACCTGCCTAATATTGAGTTGGTCCCCCTTTTGCTGCCAAAACATCCCTGACCCGTCGAGGCATGGACTCCACTAGACTCCTGAAGGTATGCTGTGGTATCGGGCACCAAGATGTTAGCAGTAGATCCTTTAAAGGGTTAGTTCACCAAAAATTAAATTTCTGTCATTAATTACCCGCCCTCATGTCGTTCCACACCCGTAAGAACTTCGTTCATCTTCGTAACACAAATTAAGATATTCTGATGAAATCCGAAAGGTTTTTTTATCCTCCATTGAAATCAACGAAAACACCACATTCAATGTCCAGAAAAGTAATAAAAGCATCATTAAAATAGTCAACGTGACTACAGTGGTTCAACCTTAATGTTATGAAGTGACAAGAATACTTTTTGTGCGCAAAAACAAAACAAAAATAATGACTTTATACAACAATTTTTCCTCTTCCCTGTCAGTCTGTTATGCATTTGGCGCAGTGCTACGTTTCCATGTTTACATTCCGAACGCCGGCTCATTATTGGCCGGCTCCTGCGTCAGCATCACACGCATGTCTCGTGCTGCTCACGTGAACAGTGTCTGCCAATACTGAGCCGCCGTTTGGACGTAGAACCTGGAAGTGCTGCAACGGAAATAGCGTAGCAGAATGACGGGAGAGACGAATTTTTTGAATAAAGTCGTTATTTTTGTTTTGATTTTGCGCACAGAAAGTATTCTTGTCGCTTCATAACATTAAGGTTGAACCACTGTAGTCATGTTTTTACTACTTTTCTGGACATTGAATGTGGTAATTTCATTGCTTTCAATGGAGGATAAAAAAACCTCTAGGATTTCATCAAAATATCTTAATTTGTGTTCCGAAGATGAACAAAGGTCTTACAGGTGTGGAACAACATGATGGTGAGTAATTAATGACAGAAATTTCATTTTTGAATGAACTAACCCTTTAAGTCCTGGAAGTTGTGAGGTGGAGCCTCCATGGATCGGACTTGTTTGTTCAGCACATCCCACAGATGCTCGATTGGATTGAGATCTGGGAAATTTGGAGGCCAAGTCAACACCTCAAACTTCTTGTTGTGCTCCTCAAACCAGCAATAGTCCTTAATACAATATCCTATTATCACATACTTAAATGATAAGATAAGAGTATTTAAAATATTATCAGCAATGCCTCTCTCAACATCTTTCCAGAAACACTGTGTATCTTGGCAGGACCAAAACATATGAGAAATGGTTTCAGTAGAACTTTCGCAGAAAGAATATTTTGTTTCAATATCACTTTTATTTATTTATTTATTTATTTTTTTAAATTTATTTTATTTTTTGTAAAAATAATAAAACAATAAATTATTACTCCAAGTAAAGGATACCTGTGATGGGTGAGATTGTCTCCATGCATCAATTAAAAAATAAAATAAAATAAAACTTAATTACATAATTAGGAGTTGGACAACCAGTTTGTGGAGACCACCTATCTAATGTACTGTCCAGGACCACATTAAAATCTACTCTAAAGATAAACGATGAATTGGGATACCTTTTCAACATATGAACCACACGATCACCTAATCTGTCAAAAAAGGCCTTGTTGTCTTTTTGTGAATTAAAACCATACCCATTAATAATAATACACTTTACGTTTTAAATTTTAAGAGCAAGCAGAATGTAATGTCCAGACACATTGCGATCAGAACTTAATATTTTCCCTTTAAAGCGATTTTTCAAAATACAAACCCCAGCAGAGCGAGTAGTGCCGTGAGAGACCCATAAATCTAGTCCCCACTGCGACCTCCAAAAATTTACGTCTTAAATATTAGAATGGCATTCTTGTAAAAAGCAAAAGGCTGTATTAAAACGCTTCAGATGCAGAAAGATAGCTTTCCATTTAACAATATTGCGTAACCCTCTACAATTTAAAGAGACAATGGATAAAGACATACAAACGTAAGAAGAACAGGAACAATTTAAATCAAAAAATTTCTGTGAGAGGTTATAGCAAATTTTTAATGGCTGCAACAAATGTATTCACCAGGGATGAGAACAGCAAGCCCTCTTTTAGTGCAACGGTAAATATTTTAGCATTGTTTCTTTTATAAATGTGTAACAATCAAGAAACATTTGAGCTTTTCCTAAAACGAGACTCGTATACTTCCTTAAATCAAACTGAACAAATACCTCTGCATCGAACGAGACTGTATGAGCTATTGTCAGCAGTTCCAGTCAGAGAAGGTGGGAGAATCCATCACATCTTAAGTTCATAGTGAGATCTCAACACTCGTCTACAAAAGCATTACCACCGACAAAAAAAGCTCTCTTATTTTCTTTACATGCTTTTTCAACAGCAGGCCACAATTTCAGCCTTCTCTCTCTGTCGGCAGAAGACAAATCCTCAGTGATATTCCGGTGGTTTTTCTTCAGAAAGTCTGCATCTTTGGCAGCGCGCCAGACAGCATCCCTGAAGAATCGTGATGTGAACTGGAAGATTATTCCTCTAGGTGTGTTGTTCCCTGGATTATTACGACCGAGTCGGTGCGGTAAAAGGCACTGGCAAACTTTGATGACCTCACATTAAACATCCTCTCCTCCTTTCTCTTGAAGCCCATGAATTCTCAGTTTCCACCTGCAATGACTGTTGTGTCTCTATCTACAATTCTACATTGCTTGGGGGCTGGAGACTTACATGGAGTTTCAGGGAGAAGTGGAAATTCTTTTTCCGCCAGCATAAATCTGTCCGGATCAGTGTCTTGTTTGGGATAATCATGCAAGTTGTGTGTACTCAGATCACTGGAAGGGACTTCCATAAGAGTTTCGGCCATCTGCATGCTGCTGCTAGTTTTGTTAGCTGTGTAAGTATTTACACTTTGGTCGGACTTTCCAGCCTTCTTTCAAGCACTTTTCCTTTTTTCAGAACCACCCATCGATGTCTCAGACGAATCACTGTGCTATTAGAGTAAGCTATCTTTCAAAATCTTCGATCTATCAATCAAGGATCCATCTTGGAACCTCCCCTCCTCTTCATATTTAATCAGTCACAGAAAGCTGATGATGTGTTTGTCCTAGGGATGGTAAGATTCACTGATTTGCATCGGTGCATTTGAAATGGTGCATAAAAAACTATTTATTTATATATAATTATACTTATACTATACTTTTATTATTTTGAAAGTGACCAATAATTTGTGACCAATATTTTATATGTAGATTGATTTCTCCTCTCTTAACTGTTTCTCAAGCGCATTCTCTTATCACCACTGCTGCTACGTGAATATGACGTATCACAACACTACGGAGGCGCAGACGCGTGAATAGGTTTACTACACATACTGAAGCAAGGGTGACGCTTGCAGGGTTTTTTCCAGCATCTGCCATCTGACTATATGATGACATGAACACATAAACTTCATCTCCAGAGCTGATCTGAGAGTCACTTCATGAGCATTTTACCGTTTAATTTGAGAAAAACTATTGTCATATCATATACACACAGAAACTTCAAGATCTGCACGGCAACCTGTCAAAATAAAAGTTTGGTTTAACTTGTGACAGAAATATAGCCCTATAACTATTGTAGTACTTTGTACTACTATTGTATGGTATAATGTATGTTAATTCGATTAATTTGAGCATTAATTCGATACCAAATGGATTCATTAAAGAAGTTATTACTCAACCACCCGTGTGACATCATTAACCAAAGTCGTTGTACGGGAAATGCACCCCAGATTGACAGCTGTACTTGTGATTAAGTCTGCGGGTGCGGGAGTATGGGCTGGACCTTGATATCACTGCTCCACCTCAGGATCACTACTGCAGACTTAGGCTCCAATTGATGCAAGATGTCAAAGGCCATTTTTGGGATATTTTGGCTTCATTTTTCTACAGTGAAAGGAAGTGGAGACATGCTGTCCATCTTTTTTTTACAGTCTATGCTCTGTACAGTGGCGAAATCTGCAGAATGATGATGGCGGAGGTGGGTGAAGAGGTTGATGGTATTGTCCCCATTTGCACTCACTGTTGATCAGCAAATCGCCTAATTTCAGTCAGTTCAGTAAGTGAATGTGGTGGATGGAGAGAGACAGAAGGAGGAGAGTGGATGTTGGAAAGGTCAGTGGGTTGCTGATTGGACAGATTCAAGGTGAACTGTCCTCTGTGGCTAATTGAGGTTAAATGTCCTGCCATGACTCAGACACTTCACTGGACATATGTTTCAGATTTGCAAGTGTCAGTCAAAATAATGAGATGGATTCAAGTAAGGCAGACCACTCAGACTGCATGAAAATTACTAAATAATGACTATACTGTATAAATGTCGATAGTTCCCCACACTCGTTGCTCTGCTGTTCATGGTAATATTAATACATTTAATGTATGATTTTAATGACATTTTTGTTAAATTTTGAATGATAAATAATTGTGATACTGTGTTGGTTCACCATTGTGCACTATATCAGCAACAACTCTCTAGAATGATTATGGCAAGCCTTTTTATTGTCTTTTATTTAATATTTAAATCCCATTTTAATATTGTGATGCCTTTTATGACTTGCTATGTATTATTAGATATCAAAACATGTTAGAGCTTGTTTCTTGATAAGGTTGTTTTAATAGAAATGCATTATAAATAATTTGGTGAATATTGTAGTTGATGCAATCACATTCATAGACATGTTAAGGGCACTGTATAGCAACTTAATATCAAACTCTAAAATGACTAATTAAGTACCCCACTCCCACCCACTCAGGAACCTATTAAGTGTCAGTAATTTGATAAGTTTTACATTGTGATTTTATGATGTCTCTCTGAGAGATAATAAAAAAGCAATTTGTAGTATGAATAATACTACTTCTCATATAACAAGTTTATGGACTTCGATTTTACTACACAAGTTGTTAACAGTTTGTTACGTCTAAAGAAATTTGTGCATTTCAATGGGTCCCAAAATTACAACTTAATCTTTATCATTTGGCTTTGCCAAATGCCATTTGGTTTATAAAAACTGCTCTTGTATACCCCAGTGAAGTTTTGGCTGTCACCTGCTGGAAGATATACAAACCAAGCTTAGTGGAGGTTACGGACAAACACTGGAGATCTATGACATTCTCTCTGGCTCTGAACACAAGCAGTTATTAAAGCTCAGCAGACAGGTGCTCCATCAGTCTTTATACTTGTGGCCAGAGGGTGTCATGGTCCCCACCTGACAAAGAGAGAGAAAAAAATAAGAGCTGTGTACTAGATATTTATGCTGTGCAAGTCATACTGCAAGACTATTTCTAAAAGAGGTCAAATGTTGAGAAAAATATGAGTTTATATAGAGCATTCATAGTGCATTCTATTTGTGCTAATACGCAATTGCAACTATGCAATGATCTTTCAGAAATATATTTTTATTTGGTTTGGTGGGGGTTAATTAAGAATGAATGGGTAAAAGTCATGTGAGATAAAATAAGATATCTCCACACAAAATTCTGGTTTGACCTGCCATACTGTAACACTTCAAATTACGTGCAACAGGGTTACTTTAATTGTTAGAGTACCGTTGCAGATTTCAACCAAATCTGAACACCCAGAACTGCTGGTCTAAGAAGCAGGTTGCCTATTTTAACTATTTGAATTGCTTGATTTATTGCAGCATTTATTTCAAACACTTTGTTAAAGGGATAGTTCACCCAAAAATGAAAATTTGATGTTTATCTGCTTACCCCCAGGGCATCCAAGATGTAGGTGACTTTGTTTCTTCAGTAGAACACAAATGATGATTTTTAACTCCAACCGTTGCGGTCTGTCAGTCGTATAATGCATGTCAATGGGAACTCCATCTATAAGAGTCAAAAAAAACATGCACAGACAAATCCAAATTAAACCCTGCGGCTCGTGACGACACATTGATGTCCTAAGACACGAAACGATCAGTTTGTGCGAGAAACCGAACAGTATTTATATCATTTTTTACCTCTAATACACCACTATGTCCAACTGCCTTGAGCGCACGCACGGCATTCGGTGTGTGAGGTCTGAATGCACTCTGATGCCAGAAGTGATCGCTCGCACTCATTGACATATACACGCGAGAGATCACTTCCGTCATCAGAGCGCGTTTTTAGACCTCACCAACCAGATGCTCAAGGCAGTTGGACATAGTGGTGTATTAGAGGTAAAAAAAATGATATAAATACTGTCCGGTTTCTCGCACAAACGTTTCGTGTCTTAGGACATCAATGTGTCGTCACGAGCCACAGGGTTTAATTTGGATTTGTCTGTGCATGTTTTTTTGACTCTTATAGATGGAGTTCCCATTAACATGCATTATACGACTGACAGACTGCAACGGTTGGAGTTAAAAATCATCATTTGTGTTCTACTGAAGAAACAAAGTCACCTACATCTTGGATGCCCTGGGGGTAAGCAGATAAACATCAAATTTTCATTTTTGGGTGAACTATCCCTTTAAGTGTCTAAATAGCTGTTTGGATCCATGTAATTCTTGCAAAATCCCTATAATGCTGAAAGCAATGAGTGGTTCAGGTAATTACAACCTTAACATGCTGGAAACAGACTGCATTCTGTGAGATCCAGACTTAGATCAAGTTTGTTATCCTCCTCTATGTCCAACCTGTAGATCTGACCAATGTATTTGATTTCACACAGTGCATAGAGCAACATGTTGAGTTACAAACAAGTTACACTCTTTTGGGCAGTTCTGTAATGATTTGGTTCCGGCAGTGTGACTGTAATAATTGTACACATAGTTTCACATAGTGGATTGACAGACTTTCAATAACAGTGTGAATCTTACACATGTTTGTAGTGCATTCAGTTTTATTGCTGGATGTTTAACAGTGGCAGGCCAAGTCCTGAAAGACAAGAGCCATGTCAAATAATGGATAGATCTTAGTGTTCCTGTAATCAGTGCACACCTCAGAGAATTGATCCAGGTTAGACCTCACAACACTGCTACAAGATAAACCATACAAGGAGCCTCATTTGTCATTCTGGATAAGAAATTGATAAAGAGAGAGGGAGGAGAGAACAAGAGATAGAGAGAATCTGAGCAAGACAGAAAGCAAGACAGAGGTAGAGAAAGACTCAGCGCTGCCTCAATCCAGAATACAGTCTTTGTTACTGTCATTTATCACTGTGAAAGCCTACAGCATGTTATTCTGAGCTACGAGCCGTCAGGCTGTGTCAACAGACAAATTAATTCTCTTTTATAAGACTTCTGGTCTGTGATTATAAATCTCTCAGTGAGAAGAAGCCGAGAACTTTTTAAGGTCACATTTGTCACATAGAGTTTTTCAAATCCTAATTTCTTGATTGACCTAAAGTTTGCATCCAATACCAAGCATCAGTAATCTGAAATGATGAAATGACAGAAGGCAAGGTGGAAGCAGACCATGGTGAGGGAGCGAGATCTCTGTTTCACTCTATTAAGTGTATCCGGCATCAGAAAGATTAATGTGTTAATATACTCGAAAGTGTGCTTTCCAGATACAGGCAATATAACAAGCAAGACCAGAGGGCTAGAGAACTGGCTGGGTAATAGCGGTAAAATCACAGAGCAAAAACGTATGTATGTACTTACTTCTACACACTGTGCAAGAAAAAAGAGGACAGTTTAGCTCTTATTTCACATTGTAGTATTTGTTGTGTGTGGATATAATTTTTCAAAATGAACAACAGACATTTGTTTTGGAATTAATAGTGCGTTTAGACTGTAAAGAAGGTGAAAATCTAATGCCTGTTGTTTTGCTAATATCTTCAGCACCCTGGCCAATGCCAAAACACAAGCAAATGACCTGAAGGTGCAGACCAGCAGCCAATCAACAAAACAATCACAAATCATCATTAGAATTATATAGAAGGGTGTGTAGTATTTAAACCTTAATTGCTATTTATGGCAAATTACAGATTCTGAAAAAAATAAGTAGTGCTTACCTGTGTAAAACTCGCTGCCACAATTTTGTAGTTTGATTAACAAGTTTTCATGGTTTTCCATAATTTCAATAGCTAGTTACCCTCATCAATCTCCTTAGCGATTCATCACTTCAACTGTTACATGTTACATCCCTTGTTATCTTGTTTATTTATTGAAGTGTTTCCCATGTTCTTTGTCTGTTGTTGTCCTTAATGGATGTTATGTGTGCATTTGTTTTATGTTGTCCTTTGTTACCACTAGGCTGGATTACTGTAATGCACTGTATGTGGGAGTTAGTGGGTGTTTTGTTGCTCGTCTGCAGATGGTACAAAATGCTGCAGCGCGTCTTTTAACTTGAACACGGAAATACACGCACATTTCCTCCATTTTAGCCTCACTTCACTGGCTGCCCGTACATTTTAGGATCCACTTTAAAATTATTTTATTTGTTTTTAAATCCCTAAATGGTCTTGCCCCACCCTACATTTCTGAGCTGCTACACCCTTACACAACCACCCGTTCTCTCAGGTCAGCTGATCAACTGCTCCCGAATGTGCCTAAAACAAAGCGTAAGCTCAGAGGGGACCGTGCCTTTGCTGTGGCAGCTCCTAAAGTGTGGAATGATCTGCCTCTGCCCATTAGACAGGCCTCCTCATTGTCTTCTTTTAAATTGCTTCTTAAAACCCACCTTTTCTCCTTGGCCTTTGACACATGACGATGACATTTTGTTTATTTATTTTATTGTTTCTATGGTATGGCTGTTTTTCTTCTGTTTTATGTCTCTTAATTTGTTTTATTTGTATTTTATGTCTCGTATGTGTTATGCAGTGTTGGGGAAGCTACTCTGAAACTGTAGTTTGACAAACTACAAGCTACTCATAAATTAAAGTAGTTAAACTACAGTCAAGCTACCCTTCTGAAAATGTAGTTAGCTACACTACAAGTTACTAACAAAAAGTAGCTAGCTACATTGAAACTACTTTGATTTTTTTTTTTTTTTTTTAAATGACATAGCCTATTACAAATAACTGAATAACTGTTAATGAAGAATGTTTAAGTAAAATGTTTGGGGTTTAAAACAACGCAATGCACTACAATTATGATTTCAAAGCGTACTGTTTTATTTTGTAATGTATATCAAAAGATACAATACTCAAATGTAGCCTATATCTCACACCTGACTGTCAAAGTGCAAAACTGCTACAAATGTCACACCAATGCAGGCCCGGTTCTACGCACCTAAGCACCCTCAAACGCAAGCAAAAGCAAGAGCACCCTCAGTTGATACTGTAATAATATCATATTGGCGAAACAGATTTGAATTATGACTTTTTAGTGATTATAAAGGAAGCGCTCTTTGCACGCTTTATAATACAATCAGAATTTTAATATAAGTTTTGTTTTTCATGCTATGAGAGGACCGACGACCAATTACACTCTGCAGTTTCAGAAGTGATATCTACATATAAATGCAGGATTCACACTCAGAATTGCTATCATAACCGTAACACGGGACAAAAATATGCAATAATAATAATAAGCAATGTGCAGACTAGAAAAATATTTGAATTTTTGTATCAATATTTTTTAAATTCTATTCCAATTATTTGTAAAATTAATGACTTAAAAAAATATTAAATGTCTCACTGTACATTGCTATTCTTGTTATGGTGGAGCCGTTGCTTACACATTACATCTGCACTTTATTATAGCACCCTGACTAATTTTAGAAGCACCCTCAGTGATTTGATTCTGGTACTGGGCCTGCACCAATGCAAGAACAAAATATATGCAACTTAAATTGGATACACAGAAAAATGCATGTTAAACTCACAGCACATGCAGTGATGAAGCTTTGAGACGCGAATCGTGCGCTTCTTGCGTGAACATTCTGAAACCCGCACAACCTATTTTATTAGATCAGCCTTTGCTGTGTGATAAGCGCACTAAGCTATATCGCGATTTTGTTTTCTGTTCAAGTGACGGATGCTTTAGCAATGCAATGACGCAAAACACCGTGTTAGTGAATTAGGCTCATTATAAAACTATGGCGGGACAGATTAGACTATGGCGGGTTACCACTGTAATAAAATAGTTTGCATACATTTGATATAGACTGCAATAAAGCAGGACAATCAATTTAAAAAAGGCTATTCACCTGTGTGCTTGAAGTCTTCGACATAGACAGCGTTTTAATCATTTGTTTATAAATTAAGCGTAACCTTTACTAATCGATTCGTGTGAAGTGTAAACCCACTCCTTACATAATCATCAGACAATCTCTTCTCTGTGAACTGTAAAGCCGCAAGATGCGTGATATAACAATAGATGGCAGTAATGCACGATTTTAGTTCATGATCTAGTAAGACGCTGTGCTGCTTCAATGCATCGCAGGCTCGTCAGAACGCAAAACGGAATGTAGCTTGTACCTTTTGTTTGCGCTACACCGCTACTTGCTGGAAAAAGTAGTTAACTACTGGAAAATCTACACTGTTTTAAAAGTAGCTGAACTACTGACAAGCTACTGAAAAATGTAGTTAAACTAGTAGCGTTGCTACATGTAGTTAACTACTCCCCAACACTGGTGTTATGTATTTAATGTTTTTATTTATTCTTCTGTACAGCACTTTGGTCCACTTTGGTTGTTTTAAAGTGCTCTATGAATGAAGTTTGATTGATTGATTGATTGACTGAGTGCAAGCTATATATCTTCTCAGAACCCTGACTGGGCAGTTTTGGTGCAAACGGGCTGCTTCCTCTGAGACATAAGGAGGTGCATGAAAAGGTTCTAGAACCAACGGCCTAGACACATATGAATGAGGCAGGGCCTTGGGCAAAAATGCATGATTCGGTAAGAGTGAGATATGGGTCCATCCTCTCCCCCAAGCCTCAAGCATACTGGGTGCACAGAGAAGGCAAGCAACTCACTTACATGCCTTGCCGATGCAATAGCCATAAGAAAGGATGTTTTTAAAGAAAGAAGCTCTAGATTCAAAGAAGACAATGGCTCAAATGGAGGTTTTTCAAGAGCCTCTAATACAATCTGCAAATCCCATGAGAGGATCATACATGAACGTGAAGAGTAGGGCTGTGCAATATTGAAAAAAAAAAAAAATGCGATATGCGATACCTTGTTAAAAAATGCGATATTCAATATGCGATACGATATTGCTTTAAGTGTGTAAAATCAATTTAAATTATTAAAAATATTTTAAAAATGTAGTAACCAATATAGTATATGTTTCACATTCTTACTGGGAAAAGAAATAATCACTGCAACTTCTGAAAGTGACCAGAAGTTTTTTAGCATTAAATAAAAAGTAATGTCACAAATCTGACAATGTAATTTTAACACCAATGTAAAAAAAAAAAAAAAAAAAAAATATATGCCAATATTGTATGCCAATATTTAAAACTCTTTGCTCGATAATATATAGTTATATCAACCTAAATCTAAAACACACTTGGAGGGCGCGTACACACCTCATGCAGAGGATGCCGTGCGTGCGCTCAAGGCAGTTGGACATAGTGGTGTATTAGAGGTAAAAAATTGTATAAATACTGTTTGGTTTCTCGCACAAACCGATCGTTTCATGTCTTAGGACATCAATGTGTCGTCACGAGCCGCAGGGTTTAATTTGGATTTGTCTGTGCATGTTTTTTTTACTCTCATAGATTTTGTTACCATTGACATGCATTATACGACTGACAGACTGCAACGGTTGGAGTTAAAAATCATCATTTGTGTTCTACTGAAGAAACAAAGTCACCTACATCTTGGATGCCCTGGGGGTAAGCAGATAAACATCAAATTTTAATTTTTGGGTGAACTATCCCTTTAATGTCAAGCAAGTCACGTAAGTAACAGTCGCGTTCCCAGTCTATTCACTGCAATATGCGTTGACTTAAAACTTTGACTTTTCACATCGTTTTGTAGTAGCCTATCGAAATCATTCATATATCGCATTCCGCTGCGATATGCATATCGCGATATGTACATTGCGATATTTCCGATATATCGTGCAGCCCTAGTGAAGAGCATAATCTCCTGGCGCCTTTTAAGAAGCGGCCAATAATAGGCTGTGAACCCACTGATCAGAGATCGCTGCCACATATCCCCTCAAAGTTGATTCTTTAAGCCCACCCTTCCAAAAGGGACTGAAGAAAAGACAAGACTGAGGATACGTCACATGAAACTGGGTTGATACCTTTTGACTGACACCAGCGACTGAATCTATCCCATCGGCTAGCTTAAAGCACTACTGTGGAAAGGGCTCTGGCTGCTCGCAATGTCATCAGGACCCCTTCCCCCAGAGTCCCTGACGGCTCCCATCCAGAGGCCAAACATGTATGTTGAATATCCCTGGGTGGGGTGCCAAATCTGCCCCTTAGTCTGGGAGAGCATGTCCTCTCAGAGTGGGAGATGCCATGAAGGACTCCTGAGCAATGCTACCAGATCTGGCATCCATATCTGGTGGCACCAATTGGGAGCTACGAGCAGGACTCTGGCTTGTGAGTCTCGAACCTTGGCCAACACTACTGGCAGAAGAGAAAAAGGGGGAAAAGCATACAGAAGACCCCAAGACCACTCATGTGCTAGGGCATCTACCCCCAGTGACCCCTTCGGTCCCACCATTGAGTACCATAGGGTACAATGAGTGGTTTTCTGAGAGGCAAAGCGGTCCACCTGAGCCCTTCCGACCCGGGCCCAAATGACTTGCACAATCTCTGGGTGCAGCCTCCATTCTCCTGGCTTGGGTCCTCCCCTTAATAGGAGGTTGGCTGCCACATTGTCCACCCCTGGAACATGTAAGGCCCTTAGGGACAGACCCTGTGCATGTGCCCATAAGAGGAGCTTCCCAGGCTTTCTGATGAAGTGATGGAGAGTGTGTCCCCCCTTGGTGGTTTATGTAGGCCACCACTGTGGAACTGTCTGTTCGCACAATTACATTTTTTTCCCGATGTCTGTGAGAAAGTGCTTCAAGGCCCTGTGCACTGCTTCCATTTCCAGTAGGTTTATATGAACTCCAGCCCAAGAGGCCTCCCAGCTGTCTTGAACTGGTTGGTTTTTCCACATGGCTCCCCAGCCAATTTCGGATGCATCCGTGGTTATAGTTTCTCTTGAACCAACCTGACCCAGCGGGATCCCTTGCTAGAGTCCTGATGTTGAAAACTACCACCTCATGGCTGGTACACACTCTGGATCCAGGTGCAAATTTCTCTGACCGTCCTAGTGTGGACTGACTTTGTTCCTTCTGAGCCACTGTTGTAACGGCCGCATGTGAAGTAACCCTAGAGGCACCACCTGAGAAGCAGCTGCCATCAGACCGAGAAGTCTCCGGCTACACCTCACTGATGTCTGACATTCTCCCATCAGATAGGATATCTGCTCAAACAGAAACAGAACCCTCTGGGAGGTAAGACAGGCTCTCATGGTCATAGAGTCCAGAACCAAGCCCAAATACATTACCATCCTGCATGGAGTCAGGCAGCTCTTCTCCTTGTTCAATGTCACGCCTAATCTGAGAAGGTGTGACAACACCTCCTCTGTATCGCTCCTTGCTTGCTGTTTGGTTGGGGCACATATCAACCAATTATCCAAATAATTTATAATGTGAATTTCCCTCCGAGGGAGAGGAATTAGTGCTGCATTCATGCATTTGGTAAAAGTTTGAGGAGCTAACGACAGGCCAAAGGGAAGAACCTTGTATTCGTACACGTTGTCTTGAAAGAAAAACAAAAAAAAACGAAAAAAAAAAAAAAAAAAAGGAGGAAATTTCTGTGATCTCTATGGATGGGAATGTGAAAATAGGCATCTTGGAGGTCCACTGTAGTGAACCAGTCCCCCTGCCTTATGTTTGTGAAGAGGGTCGACAAATTCATTATTCGAAAATGTAGGCGTTTTAGATACTGATTGAACCTTTTCAGATTCAAGATGTGACGCCAGCCCCATTCTTTTTTGGAATGAGCAAGTAGATTGAATAAAACCCCTCCCTACTCCTCCGAGGACAGGAGTGTTATTGCTCCTTTCTGCAATAGCATTGAGACCTCTGCCAAAAGGGAATGGCACTGGCATTTCCTTTTAATACTGTTGGAACAATACCCTGGTAACATGTTGGCTTGGCTCTGAACTGGAGCCTGTACCCTGATCTTAGGGTATTGAGTACCCAGGGGCATTGGGTACACTGGCCCCAGTGATCCAGATACTGGGGTGTAAAGTGTGATGCCGGAGGATGGTAACCGTCAGCACCTAGACTGGCGTCCTGACAGTCGCCTGTCTGCCTGTTTCGTTGGCTGCTGCTGTCGAAAGAAGCGTCGATTGCCCCTGTTCAAGCTTTCTGAGGAATTCTGGGTTAAAATCCGCTGTGAACCTCCCCAGCCCTGAACCGATGAGGTTGAACGGCCCCAGCTTCCTGTTGCCAAAGACCACCCGGGCATCTGCACTGGCCCCTCGGATCAGCATGTCAACTACTCTCAGCATTTCTGAAATTTCATCGCTGAGAGCAGCACCCCCCAAGTCCTGCAACAAGCCCTATAAACAGACCAACAAAAGGGAAGTTGTACCACAAAGCCTTGCTGACAAGGCTGATGCCTGATAAGCTTTACACAGCTGAACATCCACAGCCCAGCAGCGCTTGTTTGGGTGGGTTGCATCTCTACCTGCTCTTGCCATAGCTCCAGCCAACATAGCAAGCTTAGGCCCCACCAGTGGCACTGTGGCCAGGCCACAGCCATCTGCACCTGACACATTAGCTAACCGCTTGTGGGTATGTTTTTTTTTTCCCTTCATCTCATGCCTTCCTTCATCCTGACTGACTTCTTGGCTGGTTGGAACCGCTGGAGGTGAATTGCTATATTGCATTTTTTTTTTTCCTATCACAAGGAAATATGCCAGATGAACATGGAAATATGATGCAGCTTGAATAGCTTTCTCTCTTACACTGCTCTCAGTGCCTCAGCAGTGTATAGCTCTCAGTGCTTGTATAAATACAATATATGTATATATACACACACTGCTCAAAAAAATTAAAGGAACACTTTGAAAACACATCATGCTGGATTTCTATACTGATATGGACTAGGTATAACTGAGCTCCTGGACAGTCTGAGGTGCAACCTGGCGGCATCGAATGGACCGAAACATAATGTCCCAGAGGTGTTCTATTGGATTTAGGTCAGGCGAGTGTGGGGGCCATTCAATGGTATCAATTCCTTCATCCTCCAGGATCTGCCTGCATACTCTCGCCACATGAGGCTGGGCGTTGTTCACCAGGAGGAACCCAAGACCCACTGCACCAGCGTAGGGTCTGACAATGGGTCCAAGGATTTCATCCTGATACCTAATGGAAGTCAGGGTGCCATTGTCTAGCCTGTAGAGGTCTGTGCGTCCCTCCATGGATATGCCTCCCCAGACCATCACTGACCCACCACCAAACCGGTCATGCTGAACGATGTTACAGACAGCATAACGTTCTCCATGACTTCTCCAGACCCTTTCACATCTGTCACATGTGCTCAGGGTGATCCTGCTCTCACCTGAAAAGCACAGGGTGCCAGTGGCAGACTGCCAATTCTGGTGTTCAATGATTGTTTGGTCAGAGACATTCACACCAGTGGCCTGCTGGAGCTCATTTTGTAAGGCTCTGGCAGTGCTCATCCTGTTCCTCCTTGTACAAAGGAGCAGATACTGGTCCTGCTGGTGGGTTAAGGACCTTCTACAGCCCTGTCCAGCTCTCCTAGAGTAACTGCCTGTCTCCTGGAATCTCCTCCATGCTCTTGAGACTGTGCTGGGAGACACAGCAAACTTTCTGGCAATGGTACGTATTGATGTGCCATCCTGGAGGAGATGGACTGCCTGTGCAACCTCTGTAGGGTCCAGGTATCGCCTCATGCTACCAGTAGTGACACTGAACCTAGCCAAATGCAAAACTAGTGAAAAACAGTCAGAAAAGAGGAGTAGGGAAAAAAAATGCAGACTTCAGATGCAAAAGCCTTTAAGTGCCATCTGAAATTTTCTTCTAAAATGAGCATTTTTATCAAGTTTGTATGTTTAGGGTCAGTAATTTCATTCTAATGGCAATTCATAGGTCCTTTTCATTGCCATTAGAGTGAAATTACTGACCCTAAACATACAAGCTTGATAAAAATGCTCGTTTTAAAAGAAAATTTCAGATGGCACTTTGCCTTTTGGCTTTTGCATCTGAAGTCTTCAAATGTCAGTGGCCCCACCTGTAAAACCATTCCTGTTTTGGGGGTCGTCTCATTGTTGCCCATCTAGTGCACCTGTTGTTAATTTCATTAACACCAAAGAAGCTGAAACTGATTAACAACCCCCTCTGCTACTTAACTGACCAGAGCTATATCCCAGGAGTTTAACTGACTTGATACTATTCTCTGATTAAAAAGTGTTCCTTTAATTTTTTTGAGCAGTGTAGTTAGTGATCAGTGGTCTGCCTGAACTACACTTTAATTCCATTCAGTCACTCAAGCTCTATTAGTAAACATGCCATATTGGCTTTTCCCAGACTACATTGCTATACTGAGATAAGTGAAATCCACTGAAATATGTAATAAATACTGAAATAAAATGTGTTAGCAATGTATTAAACTGCACATTAACATTTATAGGCTCTGTAATATAACAAATAAGATACATAAAATGTCATAGAGGTAATATGAATGTTTAGACAAGAATTCTTTGGCCTGTTTTGGACAGATTATGAAGTGTTTATTGTGAAATAGCCTAGTGGCACATAAATAAAGCTTTTGTTCGCAATGAATGATGAAAATTCAGCTTTGCATCATGGAAATAAATTATATTTTAAAGTATTATAACACTGAAAAGTGTTATTTTAAATAGTAATAATATTTCACAATGTTGCTATTTTTTTTCTGTAAATTTAATTAAAAAATTGCAGGCTTGATGAGCATGAGACTTTTTTCAAAAACATTAAAAATAGTAATGTGTCCAATCTTTTGACCGGTACTGTATACAGTTTAAAATATAATAAGCCTATACAAAATTTTCTTTACATAATGTGCAATAATACGTGCATGCATGAGATCCTAAAAATCTTGTTTTCTGTTAAAAGTGGACATTATATTAAATACAATAGTTGATATGATCCTGTTATCAGCATGCTTACAGAGGGTTTTTCTTTTATCTCATAGATTTGAGAATCATGGTGACTTTATCTTCTTTTTTTTTCTTCTCTCCAGTCCATAGAAACACCAAACACCTTGGAATGTCAGGTAAGTGATGTTCACTTATATCTTTGAACAGGAATTATTTCCAGGTATAACTGTGTACTGTACATAAAATGTGCCTTTGACTCTCATTTATATTGTTAACTATATTCTAAATAAACTACAAAATAAACTACTTTGTAGTTGGATTGCACTCTATTGCACTTGGATTCAATGCTCCCACATTTCTAAAACAGCCACATCACACTCTTTAAGTTTCATTTAGAATACTGTAAAAACAAAATCTGCTGCAAATAGTTCAGATTGATTTTAATACCTTCAGTATCTGAAATGCACATAGGATCATGTACATAGGATCTTTTTTCCTTTTTTTTTTTTTTTTTTTCTTTTTTTATGTGACTGGAACACTAATACCACATTTAAAGAAACTCAAAAATAAGCATTTGGCCACAATGCTAATTTTGAAAAATACACATGAATTGCTTAAGGAAAACACCCCCAGCCAGAAGCAACATTATCCTAATGGTGTCTGTAAATAAAATTAAAACACAAATATACAAATAATCAGGGCTTATTAATTAGTAGTAAGATTAGAATCAACTTCTGACTGCTTAAAATCTACATTATGCTGTGATTCTCCACCTCACATTCTAGGTCCTGTTGACCACAGTGCATTCAAAGAACATGACCAAGCATCACCAGTCTGTTCTCAGCATAAGATGTAACCACTGCAACAACTCGTCTAAAGACCTACATCTGTCACAGGGCTAGAAAATAAGACAGGTAGCTGACAGGCTGTGCCGTGCATGCAGGAGTTTGTACAGCTCTGGCAGGTTGTGTTCACCCATGCCCAAACATCAGCTGTCAGCCCATCACCACCACATTGAGGATGAAACAAAGGTGTATCCATTATTTTGAGATAATGATGAAAAGTGTTTCAGTGGATTCAAATGAGTTCCAATTCTTTCCTGCAAGACATATCAACCTTATCACATGCATCCTCTTACTTTATTAAATAAAATAACATAAATCCAAATTGTTTATTAAATATTGTACTTTGAGAGTAAAATTAGTGCAGGCACAGTATCATGCTCCAATGCAAGATAAGTGTTTCATGAGAATTACCATTATGGCGATTAGTGTTCTATTGGGAATTTGTACCTTATCACAAATTGGGTTGTTGAGGCAATGACTAGAATCCAGTCTTAATAATCTGTTCGCTAAAAATATATTTTTTAATTATATCCTCTATTTAAACGGTTCAGATTTCTTTGTTGACGTAGCTAATAAGGACAATCAAAATCATCATTCAGTCCCTATCCGGAAGCATGTAGGTGCTCCAGCTCACCCTAAGCCAGCACTCTCCACATATCTCTCCAATGGTTTCATCCCCTCCTGTCCATCCGTGTTTCCCCGAGCCCGGAAGAAGGTATTGAACAGCGCACACCTGGGAGTGAATGTGGCGGATTCTGCGGTTATTTCCATCTAGAAGGCCCTGAAGAAATCTTCCTTTCTCAGTCTCCAACATCCAGAGTTTCATCCTGTCATGGCCGCCATTCCAGAGTCTCGTCCCGTCATGGCCGCCATTCCATAGTCTAGTCCCGTCATGACAGTAAGATTAGTTGTAGCAAATTAGCTCAAAAGAAATATGAATAATTAATTATAACTAATTATAATTAATTATACATATTTGGATTAGTTTCAGACTGTAGCAGAATTAATTTTATGATTATTTAATCAGCTTTTCCAAGCAAATATACAGCATAATCAGTTATCAATTCTAGGAAACAAATTATCTTCCTGGCCAAGAAAGAATAACTTTTTCCAATGATATAAAGTACTAGCAGGATAATAGCATGTAGCTAGATCAAAACGTTTAAGAGACTTTGATTTGTGAGCATCAACACAGAGACAATAAAGCGTGGATATAATGGTTTAATAAACTAAACCACGTTAGGCTACACACACAACTAAACTAAGCAAAGATTATATACAGAATAAAGAAAGTGAAGGAAAGTAAAGAAGGAGAGAGAAGAGAGAATGGCAAGATTACAACAGTTAACCACAACCTGCGAGAAACATCAAAGAATCAGGGTCACCTTAAAAGGGGCACAGTAACTTGGAAACGTGTCTTAAGGCTGCAAACGGGTACTTGCATTGACTTTGGTTGCTGAATAAGTCCAGATGAGGTAGATTCTGGAGATTCTTGATGATTTTGTCAGGAGTGCGCTGAAGCGTTCGCTTGGGTTCTTCTGGGTGGTCCACGTTGAATCCAACGAAGTTAACTTGAAGATAAGAGATGGAAATGATGGTATCAAAAGAGATTGAGCACAGATGTACCTGATCTGAGGACTCTTAAAGGCCCTATCAGTTCACACCCATTTCGGTGAGGTGACCAATCAAAGATGACCGGGAGAAAGTCTTTGTTCTATCTCATCACCCTATTTGCATGTTTATGTTGGTCTGGAGAATTTGTGCAGTTTTACACAAAAGCATGGTAAAAATATTCTGATGTATTTTATCATAGCATACTATACACCGTTAATTATGAAATGAAAAGAGGATTCTTTTGATACCCAGAAAGTTGGGGATTTGAAGGCATTCAAGCAGTAATACATACACCTGGATACAGGCATTTGAAGTTACCCTGACATAACTAAAGAATCATAATTAGGTCAATATAACATAAGGACATACATAAAACACAGGGGAATACTATATATAGTTAGGACAGTTTGATTGTGGGTAAAAATGGAGTCAATGTCCTTTTTCCAAAGTGTACTGAAAGTGTCTGTAGTCTGTGGACCAAATGGCTGGTTGATGGGGGATGCGGAGAGGAGCTCACCTCCTGTCTTTGAAGCCTGCAGAGAGCTCCAGACACCGTCTCTACTAAGGTCGTTTATGGGAGCCAAGGTGATATCAAACCTTTGAAGAGAATTGGTTTTGCGACTCTTTGGAGCTGATGACTTAGTTTGAACAACAGGAGAGAAAAGGAAGGATTTTATGATGCCTAAAGCATTTTGATCATGGCCATTCGTTACATAGTGCAGGCACAGTATCATGTTCCAATTCAAGATAAGTGCACCTGAGCCCTCAGCCAAAATAGCCGCCGTGCCTGTGCCCTTGGGAGTACTGGTGGAGAATGAGGGGATGTCTTGGAGCCCAGAAATGGCTTCTGTTCCCGAGTTTAGCCCAGAAATGTCCTCTGTTCCCGAGTTTAGCCCAGAGATGGCTTCAGTTCCAGAGTTTAGCCCAGAGACTGCTCCAGTTCCCGAGTTCAGCCTAGAGAAGGCTCCAGTCCTTGAATACAGCCCAGTGAAGGCTCCAACCTCTGAACACTGTCTAATTATGGTGCTAGCTTTTGTGTGTGTCTGGGCTGCACACACAATAGCACCTAGCCCTAAGCCCGTTTCAGCTGCAGAGCTCAGCTCAGAACCTGCTTCAGCCGCTGAGTTCAGCCAGGAGGCCACTTTACACATAATAAAACAAAAACACATGTAACATCCAGACAAAGAACATGAGAAACACTGGGGTTTAAATACACAAGATAGCAAGGGATATAATGAGGAACAGGTCACGTGATGAGTCACTATGGAGATTAATGAAGGGTACCTATGGAAACAGCCAGGAACTTAGGAAACAAGGTAAACATAGGAAGTGAAACAAAACTATGAGAACAAGAACAAAGGTGGCCAGGGCAGAGCTAGCAGAGCAGGTGGCCAGGGCAAAGCCAGTAGGGCAGGTAGCCAGGGTGGAGCCGGCAGAGCAGGTAGCCAGGGCAGAGCAAGGTGACCCCAAGTCAGAGCAGGTAGAGCTGTAGACCACCAGGCTGGAGCTGAGGACCACCAAGGCAGAGCAGATGGGACTGTATAAGGAAGTGTAGACCACCAATGGTGGATCAGAAGACCATGGTGGACCTGGCGGAACAGAGAGAACAAGCCCAGACAGTTCAGATACAATCACAATCACAGGTGGCAACAAGAGTTCAGGGGCGGCTTTAACGGCCATGACAAAGTGTGCAGAGAGTCCAAAAGATGTTCAAATATGGCCTCCGCAGCCATGAAAGGAGAGGCAGAGGGTTCAGAGATGGCCTCCTTGACCGTGACAGGGAGCACAGAGAGTTCATGAATGGCCTCCATGGCCATAAAAGTACAGACAATTCAGCGGCAGCCCCTGTGGCCTTAACTGAGCAGACAGAATGTTTAAAGATGGCCTCCTTAACCATGACAGGACAGGCAGATGTTTCAGAGATGGCATCCTTAGTCATGACGGGGAACACAGAGAGCCTCCGTGGCTGTAACTAAACAGGCTGAGAGTTCACAAACGGACGCCGCCACCTCGGGAAGAGCTGTAGCTGACGCTGCTGCCTCGGGAATAGCTGTAGCAGACACCGCCACCTCAACCGTTTTGGGATTTGGAACATCATCGAACTGGTGAGTAAAAATCAGCTGCCGAGAGCCTCGTCATTCATAAGAATGAATACTACTCGTGTTCTGGTTGATAAAGTATTATTGCCTCATTGAAGATATCTGTATATATATATATATATATATATATATATAAAATTAAAGGAACATTTTTTTAACATTTTTTTTTTAATCAGAGAATAGCATTAAGTCAGTTAAAATCCTGGGATATTGATCTGGTCAGTTAAGTAGCAGAGGGGGTTGTTAATCAGTTTCAGCTACTTTGTTGTTAATGAAATTAACAACAGGTGCACTAGATGGGCAACAATGAGACGACCCCCAAAACAGGAATGGTTTTACAGGTGGACATATTTTTTCCCCACTCATCTTTTCTGACTGTTTTTCAAGTCAAGTCAAGTCACCTTTATTTATATAGCGCTTTTTACAATGTAGATTGTGTCAAAGCAGCTTTACATTGATAACTGGTACATTATTTGGCTGCACAGCAGCTCTTAAAGAATAGTGTCAATGCAGGTAGATCAAAGCACTGTTGAATATCAAATGTCAAGTCAAATGTCAAGTGTCCCCAACTAAGCAAGCCAAAAGGCGACAGCGGCAAGGAACCCAAACTCCATCAGGTGACATCAGGTGGCAGACAAGTGGCAAATAGGTGTTTAAATGGAGAAAAAAAACCTTGGGAGAAACCAGGCTTAGTCGGGGGGCCAGTTCTCCTCTGGCCAACAGTGCTTTGTTACGATTCAGGTTGCCATCGTAAGTCCAATAGGATCGCAGCATTCAAAGTATTTATTCCAGTTCCATCCAATTGAGGATCGTATTCATCACGCCGGTATGGACGGTTGTTGAGGAACTGTGTCGTGGCTGTCGTGTCGATGAGGCCCTCACAGTGGATGATCTAGTTGACTCAATCTCTGCTGATACTTCAGGGCTGCGTTGTGGTCGTGTCAAGGCGCAGGTCCTCGGTCTCACCTGGATACGGCCCGGATCCGGTTGACTACGGTGAACCTCGGGATAACCAGAAAGACTAATGTTAGCGTAGATGCCATTCTTCTTCTGATGTAACGA
This sequence comes from Mylopharyngodon piceus, assembly GCA_039654765.1. NCBI lineage: Eukaryota > Metazoa > Chordata > Actinopteri > Cypriniformes > Xenocyprididae > Mylopharyngodon > Mylopharyngodon piceus. Next base: position 43,291 of record JBCHWC010000079.1, read on the forward strand.
GTACATCATGTGTTATAGGAAGTGTTCCCGGTTCCGGCTGACCTAATTTATGCAGCCTAATAATCCTTTAACGGATTTGAAAATATAAATTGGTAATGTGTTATGTGTATGCCAGGTTAAAGAAATGCGTTTTTAGTCTAGATTTAAACTGACAGAGTGTGTCTGCTTCCCGAACAATGCTAGGAAGATTGTTCAAGAGTTTAGGTGCCAAATAGGAGAAGGATCTACCGCCTGCGGTTGATTTTGATATTCTAGGTATTATCAGCTGGCCTGAATTCTGAGATCGCAATAGACGTGAAGGACTATAATGAATTAAGAGCTCGCTCAGGTACTGGGGAGCTAAACCATTTAGTGCTTTGTAAGTAATTAGCAAGATTTTAAAATCTATACGATGTTTAACAGGAAGCCAATGCAGTGTTGACAGAACCGGGCTAATATGATCATACTTCCTAGTTCTAGTAAGAACTCTAGCTGCTGCATTTTGTACGAGCTGTAGTTTATTTATCAGGCGAGCAGAACAACCACCCAGTAAAGCGTTACAGTAATCTAGCCTTGAGGTCATGAACGCATGAACTAACTGTTCTGCATTTTTCATTGAGAGCATATGTCGTAGTTTAGATATATTTTTAAGGCGGTCGTGGCCTAATGGATAGAGAGTCGGACTTGTAACCCAAAGGTCATGGGTTCGAGTCTCAGGTCCGGCAGGGATTGTCGGTGAGGGGAGTGAATGTCCAGCGCTCTCTCCACCCTCAATACCACGACTGAGGTGAGACCCTTGAGCAAGGCACCGTACCCCCAACTGCTCCCCGGGCGCCGCAGCAATGGCTGCCCACTGCTCCGGGTGTGTGTTCACGGTGTGTGTGTTCACTGCTGTGTGTGTACACTTGGATGGGTTAAATGCAGAGCACAAATTCCTAGTATGGGTCACCATACTTGGCCACATGACACTTCACTTTTAAGATGGAAGAATGCGGTTTTACTGATGCTAGTAACATGGCCTTCAAATGAAAGATTGGTATCAAAGAGCACACCCAGGTTCCTAACTGACGACGAAGACTTAACAGAGCAGCCATCAAGTGTTAGACAGTATTCTAGGTTATTACATGAAGTTTTTGGCCCAAAAATTAGAATCTCTGTTTTTTCTGAATTTAGTAGTAGGAAATTACTGGTCATCCAATTTTTTATATCAGCTATGCATTCCGTTAATTTTGTGAATTGGTAAGTTTCGTCAGGGCGCGAAGAAATATAGAGCTGAGTATCATCAGCGTAACAGTGAAAACTAACGCCATGCTTCCTAATGATATCTCCCAAGGGTAGCATGTACAGAGTGAAAAGCAACGGTCCTAGTACTGAGCCTTGCGGTACTCCATATTGAACTTGTGATCGATATGACATCTCTTCGTTTACTACTACAAACTGATAACGGTCAGATAAGTATGATTTGAACCATGACAATGCAATTCCACTAATGCCAACATAATTTTCGAGTCTATTTAAAAGAATATTGTGATCAATAGTGTCAAATGCAGCACTAAGATCCAGTAACACTAATAGAGAGATACAACCACGATCTGATGATAAGAGCAAATCATTAGTAACTCTAATGAGGGCAGTCTCAGTACTATGGTACGGTCTAAATCCTGACTGGAAATCCTCACAGATACTATTTCTTTCTAAAAAGGAATATAGTTGTGATGATACTGCCTTTTCTAGTATTTTTGACAGAAAAGTGAGATTTGAGATCGGCCTGTAATTGACTAATTCTCTAGGATCAAGTTGTGGTTTTTTAATAAGAGGTTTAATAATAGCCAGCTTAAAAGTTTTTGGTACGTGTCCTAGTGATAAAGATGAATTGACGATATTAAGAAGAGGATCTATAACCTCTGGAAGCATTTCTTTCAATAGCTTAGTCGGTATAGGGTCTAACATACATGTTGTTGATTTTGATGATTTAACAAGTTTAGACAATTCTTCCTCTCCTAAAGCAGTAAATGAATTGAATTTTTCCTCAGGGACACTACAATGCACTATCTGACGCGATACTGTAGTAGACGGTTGCATGGTTATAATTTTTTCTCTAATGTTATCAATCTTGCAAGTAAAGAAGTTCATAAAGTCATTACTGCTGTGCTCTTTGGAAACATCAGAAGTTGAAGCTTTATTTCTTGTTAATTTAGCCACTGTATCAAATAAATACCTAGGGTTGTGTTTATTTTCTTCTAAAAGTTTTGAAAAATAGGCAGATCTAGCAGATTTTAGGGCCTTTCTGTACTCAATCATTCTCTCTCTCCACGAAATGCGAAATACTTCTAGTTTTGTTTTCTTCCAGCTGCGCTCCATTTTCCTGGCTGCTAACTTTAGGGCCCGAGTGTGCTCATTATACCATGGCATTGGATTAATTTCCTTAATCTTTTTAAGCGCAAAGGAGCAACTGAGTCTAATGTGCTGGAAAAGACAGAGGCAATAGTTTCTGTTGCAACATCGAGGTCTTCTAAGCTTTCTGGTATGCTAAGGCGATGAAACTGATCAGGAAGATTATTTATAAAGCGATCTTTAGTGGTAGAAGTGATGGTTCTACCATATTTATGGCATGGAGGCAGTTTAGCCGCCTTGACTAAATGTAGTATGCACGAGACTAGATAATGATCAGAGATGTCATCGCTCTGCTGCAGAATTTCAACAGCATCAATATCAATTCCATGTGACAATATTAGATCTAAAGTATGATTACGACAATGAGTGGGTCCTGACACGTGTTGTCTAACACCAATAGAGTTTAGAATATCTGCAAATGCCAATCCTAATGTGTCTTTTTTATTATCTACATGGATATTAAAATCACCAACAACAAGGACTTTATCTGCAGCTAGTACTAACTCCGATAGAAAGTCAGCAAATTCTTTGATAAAGTCTGTATGGTGTCCTGGTGGCCTGTATACAGTAGCCAGCACAAATGTCAACTTACATAATGTTACGTAAAGTACCATCACTTCGAAGGAATTATATTTGAAAGACTTCTGACTAATACTGTAAGTATTACTATAGATTACAGCAACACCACCCCCTTTGCCTTTCTCACGGGCATTGTGTCGATAATCATAACCTTGAGGACTAGACTCATTTAAAGTAATGTAATCATCCGGTTTTAGCCAAGTTTCTGTCAAACACAGCACATCTAGATTATTATCTTTGATAATATCATTAACAATAAGTGATTTTGAAGAAAGGGATCTAATATTTAACAACCCGAGTTTTATCATTTGTTTAGCATTATTATCTCTATTTTTTATTTGTTGAACATCAATTAAATTTTTACCATTAAATGGGTTTGGAAGTTTTTTGTTTTTACTAATTCGGGGTACAGACACAGTCTCTATTTGAAAATATCTAGGTGTAAGAGTTTCTATGTGTTGGGAGTTATCTGAATTATCTGACTTCTGTAACGTGAGGCAGCTAGCAGACGGTCGGTTTAGCCAGTATGTCTGCTTCCTGACCTGGGCCCCAGTTTGTCATGTTTCAGCTCTAAGACTATGTGCCATATTACTAGAGAGAAGAGCAGCACCATCCCGGGAGGGATGAATACCATCTCTTTTCAACAGGTCAGGTCTGCCCCAAAAACTTTTCCAATTGTCTATGAAACCTATATTATTTTGCGGACACCACTTAGACAGCCAGCCATTGAGTGATGATAATCTGCTAACTATCTCATCACTCCGACGAACAGGAAGGGGGCCAGAGCAAATTACTTCTCCTGACATTGTACTTGCGAGTTCACACACCTCTTTAATGTTAATTTTAGTGATCTCCGACTGGCGAAGTCGAACATCATTAGTGCCGACGTGAATAATAATCTTAGAGTATTTACGATTAGCATTAGCCAGCACTTTTAAATTTGCTTTGATGTCAGGTGCTCTGGCTCCCGGCAAACATGTGACTAAGGTGGCTGGTGTCTCTATTTTCACGTTCCGTGTAATAGAATCGCCAATAACTAGGGCACTTTCAACAGGATTCTCAGTGGGTGCGTCACTGAGTGGGGAGAACCTGTTTGATGTTCTTATTGGAACGGAAGAGTGGTGTTTTCCGCGGCTATGCCGCCTCACAGTTACCCAAGTGCCCTGCTGCGCGGGCTCTACAGCCGGAACCGAACAATGTACAGAGTTCACTAAGCTAGTCGCATCCAAAACAGTATCTGAAGCCCTTGCATTCTTACTATCCTCGATTAAAGTTTGGATGCGTGTCTCTAATTCTGAGATTCTCTCTGTCAGCCTGACTATTTCCCTACATTTATGACATGTAAATCCCTCGTCGCTGACAGAGAGAGCTATGGTGAACATGTGGCAAATGTAACAGGTAGCAATGCTGGGAGAGGATGACATGACTCACCGTGTTTGTAGACTGATCCGACTTACCACAGCTGTTTGAAGAACGCGTTGAAAAAGGAGCGCGCGAGAGACTGTTAACAAGTTAACAAGCTAGCGCTGCAAATGCAAACGCGTTGTAACAGCGATTTAGATTCAAAGATTACAAGCTAGCGACGTCAGATTAGTGTGGTAGGCAATATTACATATAAGGTAATAAAAAAATAATAATAAAGTAAAATAAGCAACAATGAATAAAAGTAAGAGATTCAAAACAAAGCTATACGGAGTTACAGACGCAAACCAATCTGAGCAGCGAGGCAGACGAGGCAGACAGGAGCAATCTGATCAATTGACAGGAGCTCAATTGATCACTAGTTTTGCATTTGGCTAGGGTCAGTGTCACTACAGGTAGTGGACACTACAGATGGGACTGGACCCTACAGATGTTGCACAGGCAGTCCAACTCCTCCAGGATGACACATCAATACGTGCCATTGCCAGAAAGTTTGCTGTGTCTCCCAGCACAGTCTCAAGAGCATGGAGGAGATTCCAGGAGACAGGCAGTTACCCTAGGAGAGCTGGACAGGGCCGTAGAAGGTCCTTAACCCATCAGCAGGACCGGTATCTGCTCCTTTGTGCAAGGAGGAACAGGATGAGCACTGCCAGAGCCCTACAAAATGAGCTCCAGCAGGCCACTGGTGTCAATGTCTCTGACCAAACAATCAGAAACAGACTTCATGAGGGTGGCCTGAGGGCCTGACGTCCTCTAGTGGGTCCTGTGCTCACTGCCCGGCACCATGGAGCTCAATTGGCACTTGCCACTGAACACCAGAATTGGCAGGTCTGCCAGTGGCGCCCTGTGCTTTTCAGGAGAGAGCAGGTTCACCCTGAGTACATGTGACAGACGTGAAAGACGTGATCAGACCTAGCTATGCCATATGGTGGCACACTATTTTACGAATATCACAAGTCTTTCTCTGCCAAAGCTGCCATCTATATTCAGTGCTTCAATCAGAGACTGGACTGGTCAGTTGTCGATTTAACCTTAATCAGCAGACATTTCACTGGTCAGCGAACCCTTTTATGTTCGTTGTGTGGTTCATTTTCTCACACCTCTTCCTTGTGTCCTGAAGTATTTATTTCAGCTAGCGCTACCTCCAAATCAGATGTTGGGGAAAGCTCTCAGGAGGTGAAACCGGCAGCCTTTACACCCCTCTGTTTTCGTTATAATGAAAACGTCTGTAATCGCTCTAACTGTAAATTTATTAATGTTTGTAGCTATTGTGGAGACAGCCACCCAAAGAGTGTTTGTCCTCGAAGGATCAGTCGTTTCAAGAAAAGAAATAAAGGCTGTGCCATCCACTCTCATCAACACATGTGAACTCAAGAAAGCTTTAAAAAAAATCATCCAAACCGTTGTTTTATAAATTATCTGCTAATTGGTCTGCTGAAGGGATTTTTTGCTGGCTTAGCGCCTCTTCCTTCCTCCTCGTATATGTAACAACCTTCAATCTGCCATCAAAAAGCCTGATATCGTAGATAGTTTATTAGCTAAGGAAGTAGGTAAAGGTTATATGATCGGCCGCTTTCATGAACCCGTTCAATATTTTTCTCATTATCTAAAATATCTTTCTTCCCCCATTCTAATCATGGAGTTAAAAGTATTAATAGCTTAATTCCATCTGAGCCTTTTTCTTTATATTATGCAACTATTGACCACACAATTAAATTTAAAAAAAAATTGCCGGCAGATGTGCTTGGTTAAGTAAAGCTGTGTAGTGGTTTTGGACTAGCTTCACACGAGGGCACCACAAATTTAGTTATTTATATTAATATTTTGTATTAATATTAATATTGAGATGATTCCTTCCAATATTTTGGGGCACCATCCAAGGACTCTCACCTTGACAATAAAGAACAATCATGGAAGATTGTTGATTGAATTAGAATTTTATAAATTGGAGGAAGTTCATCATCTGACCAATCTGAAGAATTTGTGAGATATCGTTAACTTGTAGAGCCTCTTACTGTATTATAAACACAAGGAAGACACAAGTGTAATGAATGGATTTTATTAAAAAAGGATAGACAAAAGCAACTAACAACTACTGAATGGATAAAGTGCAAAAAGATTGTTGGATTGTGAAGTGAATGTGTTGGATGTTACTATGGCAGTTACAAGTTAATCTTATGGAAAGATTACCTTATTTCTTCTAGAGAAACTACAGTTTAACCTTATTCTGAATTCAACAAGTAAACCGAGAGATTATTTGTTATTAACTGATATTAGCTATGCAAAATCTAATGCAAATTAGATAATCATATACTGACAATATACACTAATGCCAAGGTCTCTGGAAATAGGTTTTGTAAGTGATATTTACGTCTGCCTGGTCGTGCTGAATCCGAGGGTGACGTCTTCCACTTGTTGAGCTGGGCAGCGTTGCAGTGGGAAGAAAGGAGTTGGAATCCATTTCACAGCCTTGAACACAAAGTACTTGTGAACGTTGACCTTCTCGAGCACAGAAAAGGTCCTTTTCCTGGAACACGCAGAAGAAGAAGCCTTGAAGGTTCTGATGTCTGTGCAGACGATCCTTATTCTCTGGAACACGCAGGCGGAAGGATCTTCAGATTCTGAAGTCGGTGCAGATCCAGTCAGTCTGGAACACGCAGATCAGGAGGATCTCTGATGAGAGGATTTTGAAGTTGGTGCAGAAGATATTTTGAAGATGGGGGGCTAAGCCTGTCGTCGTTGTCTCAGTTGCAGTTTTCAAACTCCCCAAATTCACTTCTTGCAGAACTTCCTTGTTTCTCTCTTTAGAGCTTCAGAGTCTTGAGAGAGCAACTTCACAATTCTGTGGAGTTGGACTTAGCTTAGCACATCTTGGGACTGGAACCTTGAACTGGGACTGGAACAGGAACTGAAGCCTGTAGCCTGGAACCGGAACGGGAAACTGCAGCAACCCGGAAACTGGAACAATTCTCTGTCTCAGAGAAAAGCCTTTTAATCTGTCCCGAGAAGGAGGGAGATGCAAATTGGCACCTTTCAGATCCAGTGTTTTGATTGGCTGATGCTGTCAGAGGTGGCCACTGGATGGCCCCTCTCTTGCATGAGGTTCATTTGCATAGCTTAAAGTTCATGTGTAGAACAAGGTTTTTCCTATGCATAATTCACTTTTTCAAACCAATTTCAGATTAAACCTAGGCATCGTGCTGAAAACATAAAAACCAAACATCATTGAGTTATATTGAACTTTCACCTATGCATTAATGTATACCTTAATAGGTAAGTTTGTATATTTTGCATGTACACAAGCACTCATTAAGTATACATACAGTTCTGTTAATAGAAATGGAGAAGATTTGCTCTATTTTGTTCATTGTGTGTCCAATTTGGGTCCTTTGTGGCTCCAAGCCACATGGCAAACCTGTTTGGTGAGTGGAAGTTAGTTCACACCTCAGGTTTTAGGACTGAGGGACTGGGGTGAACAATGGGGAAAATGGTGATAGGATTAATCTGCTCAATCACATGCAAATGTCATCATTCTTCCCTTGCACAAATGGTCAGGGTGATTGTCTTTGCAGTCTGATCTACTAGTCCATCTATTTCTTTGTTTGTGGATTTTCTCTTGGAGGTGCGAGTTTTGGGGTCCTGTGCTTTTCATTATGGCAGATGAAAGGGGACTATTGATGTAATGGGGGGTGTCTGCCCTCATGTCTGCCTGCAGATCACTACAGCTGATATAACCAATGTATTCAAAATCATGCCTCTCCACCTGTCCCAGTGGCACCTATTTGGCGTTAGACTGCGCAACAAGATGTATTTCGCAATTAGACTCACCTTTGGGTGCAAAAGTAGCACGCACATCTTTAATTCTTTATCCGAAGCATTGTGTTGGATCTTATCCAATAACTGTAAACTGCCGTTTGTGCTCCACCTGCTGGACGATTTCCTAGTGATTGATTACCCAACATTCTCAGCCAGATCACTCCATACTAAAGAAACATTCATTAAACTCGGGGTACCTCTGTCAGAAGAGAAAACCTTAGATCCTTTACACAAACTAGTCTTCTGAATTGGTTTATACTGTATATATATATATATATATATATATATATATACACACATACACACACACATTGTAAATGCTCTTCAAATACATTTGTCCCCACACCACACAGAATCAGAAAAACCAACAGAGGTGCTTTCATTTAGTTGTCTTCGATGCAATTCATTGTCATTCTCTTCAGAAAAGCAATATTTTGAGCACCTTAGCAACCATCTGAGGAGGTACGAGGTAGTGACTTGTGTATTCAAAAACTGCAGCTTCAGCACAAGCATTTATTCAACCTTTGCTACCCATAAACACAGGAAACACAATAAACACTCCCTTGAAGATTTTAAAACGGAAGTCTTGAAAAAATATCCATATCCCACTGTTTTGCAAAATGAAGTTCTATGTCTCTGACGATGACACAGAACTGGATGAAACTTTGTTTGAAGCACAAGATAATTTGTCTGAAGTTATAAAGAAGAAGTTTCTAATGTTAGAAAGTAATTTCAACATGTCAAACAGGTGCATTGATCAAATCGTAGATGAGCTTCAGTTCATATCGTTTTGAAAGATTTTGCGGAGTCCACTTTAAAGAGCCATAACTGTGACATAGATCCAACGGTTATCTTAGATTTGGTGAAAAATCTGTGTGAATCAAACCCTGTCAGTTCAGATTTAGGGAAAGATGGACCTTTTTCAACAGCATATAAGAGGAGAAAATTTATGAAAGCACATTTTTCAGTTGTTGAACCAGCAGAATACATACTGGACAATAAAGACAACAGAACATTCCAGTATGTTCCGATACTCCAGTCTTTGTTGCAAGTCTTGAAGAATATCAAAGAAAAGGACCTAGTCACTCAAAAAAATACTGGATGTGCATCACAATACCAGTCCTTCCATGATGGATCTCACTTTCATGAAAATAAATTTTTCGCAGGAGATGTCGAGAGATTAAGTCTTATTCTGTACATCGATGACTTTGAAGTGTGCAATCCCTTGGGAACTTCTCGCAAGATTCACAAAGTCACCGCTGTCTACTGGGTGTTAGGAAACTTTCCAGCACATGCATGATCAACATTGGCATCTATTAATTTAGCCATTCTTTGTAAGGCAGATGACACAAAGCGATTTGGATTTCAGAAAGTTCTAGAGCCACTGTTAACCGATCTTCAAAGCTTGGAAAAAGACGGTATTTTTATTCCAAGTTTAGGAAAAGTCACGAAAGGCACTATGGTGAGATTGGTGGCTGATAATTTGGGAGCCCATTCTGTGGGAGGATTCGTTGAAAGCTTCACAGGATCTCATGTCTGCCGATTTTGTCTTGCAGACATGTCCCAGTTTCAGACCACAGAAGTAAGATCTGGACTTTTTCAGAGGAGAGATAAAGAGCAGCACACTCTGTATTTTGAGACAGTTTTGTCAAGTCCTACTCCCACTCCTTGCTATGGTGTGAAAAAACAGTGTGCACTGTCTGAAAAACTTCATAATTTTCATGTAACATCTGGTTACCCACCAGATGTATTACATGACCTTCTTGAAGGTCTTGTTCCAGTGGAACTGGCATTGTCATTTCAAGCCTTTATCAAGAAGAAATATTTTTCTCTTGAGGAGCTCAATAATTGAGTTTGACAGTTCCCTTATAAGTGGAGTGACCAAACAAATCGTCCACATTTGATTCCTGCTCATTTTTCCACAAAAAGATCTGTAGGAGGTAATTCACATGAAAATTGGTGTCTGTTGCCTCTCATGCTAGGCTTGAAAGTACCTGAGGATGATGAAGTGTGGCAGATGTTAATGACCTTAAAAGACATTGTGGAACTTGTGATGGCCCCAGTTCATACAAAGCAGAGCATTTGCTACCTTGAGTCTTTGATTTCTGAGCACCGACACAGATTTCTGGAAGTTTTTCCTCAAGAAAAGCTTCTTCTCAAACACCACTTTCTCGAGCACTGCCCTGAACTCATTCAGGAATTTGGTCCTCTGGCAGCCTTGTGGACCATGAGATTTGAAGCTAAACATGGCTTTTTCAAAAAAGCTGTCAGACAAACAGGCTGTTTCAGGAACATACTGATGTCCCTTGCAAAAAAACACCAGCTCATGATTGCATTGCATCTCCATGAATCAAATGTGAGTCAGTTAATCAAGTCATCACTTTCATTCACAACAACTTCACAAGTCTCTGTGGACGTCCTAAAGGATGACATAAAAGATTTGGTGCAACATAGGTATTTACGTGTCACAATGGTACAAATAATGTGTGCTTATTAGGCACCAACTATAAACCTGGAATGTTGCTATGTCATGGTTTCACTGCAGACTTGCCAGACTTTTGTAAGGTGTTACAGTCTATCTTGGTTTGTAATGAACTGGTCTTTGTTGTGAGACTACTAAGTACATGGTACAATGAGCACCTTAGGAGCTATGAGTTGGAACACACAAGCCGTGTTTCCACTGTCGGGCCTAAAGCGGGCGTGCTAGTGCGTGCCAGGGCCAGTCGCGTTTCCAATGTCACTTCCGGGGCTTGATTGTGCCTCGTCGGGGCTTCCTTGGGGCCAACGGCCAGGGTTTTTCAGCCCGCGGAATACCTTGGTCCAAAGCAGGCCAGCTCGGGCTTGAGGGAGTGGTTATGAACAAAGGCCGAGTTTATCTGTGTGTGGAGACAGAGGCACCATGGATGATTACACGTAGGTTACCAGCTAACATCAGCATTAAAGACTTTTAAAATCATTTTAGCTCAAAACTCAGTTTCAGACAGCAGCAAGTGTTTTAAATAACTTCTGTTTGTGATCCGATGTGGATTCTGATCACCAAGACTATGTGTGCTATTACCATAGTAAACATGGTAAATATGACGGCTTGAAGAAATCAGACAAATCATATACGTAGGCTATCACAATCATGTATTTATTTTATCTGTCAGCACGTCCCGTCTCTTAACGGACTGTCTGATATCCATATTTAGCTCCGCATACTTCATAAAATAAAGCAAGTTTTTCAGGATTCCTCTGTTTCTCAGACTGAAAATATAACTGTTGGGACTGTCACTGGAGAGAGTGCTAAAGCTCCTCAGGTCGTATTTTTGGTGGAAAATTTGTAGAAATTATCATTCTTTGTAAATGTGATGTAAACATACTGTCCTATGACTACAAATAAACAGAAACAGACGCGGCTGAATAGGTACCTGTGTCCTTTTTCTTTTGTGAAATAACAGTAAATACCACTTTATTTCTGTGACTAATGTTTAATCTTGACAAATTAATTCATTATGATCAATTTGTTTGGTAAAACATCGATGCTTGGGTTTTTAAATCTTTAAGTAAACAACAAAATTCCAACAAACACTTGCTTTTATCATGTTTACTTTACGATCTTGCTAGTTTCCAGTGATTTCTTTCTGATTATTTTTCTGATAAAACTTCCATTTGTTTGTGAAATGACGGGTTTGTGTGACGTTGTTCCAGATAGGCATGTTACGGGTGGGTTTTAGTGAAGCGCTGCTGAGCTTCTGGCCCGACGGTGGAAATGCAGCGTGATTTTGGGCTCGGTGCTACAAGTCCGGGGCTATTAGCCTAGCCTGGCCCACTGAAAACCCTGGCTTGCACTGGCCCGACAGTGGAAAAGCGGCTACAGTCAACAAATAGCCTCTATTTAAAAAAAAAAAAAAAAAAAAAAAATGCATATACGTAATTCTCTCAAAAATACAAACATGTACATACTTGTTGCTCACATATTATTGTAGCCTAGTTTGTGCTGAATACAGTGTAATGACACTTTTGTCATTAATATGTTTATAAGCAACTGAAAAAAAGCACAAATGTCAGGGCATGTCAAAACTACTCCAGGACCCCAAATCAACCTCAGACCACAGAGGGTTAAGTGCACAGGGTGACCACACCAAATATTGATTTAGTCAATAGAAGTCAAATGAAAATCAATTTATGAAAGCATTTTAAAGGCATCTCCACTTTACAGAATTTTTACACAAGTGCCTAAAACTTTTTACAGTACTGTAGCTTTGCAGGTAGTCTTTTTAAGTGTCTTGCAGACACACTTGTAATAACAGATTTAATGATGGTGAGACCAAATTTCTGCGTGGGGCACTTATCACATAAAATTAAAGAGAACATGCAACTTACTGTACAGTATTGTAACCACTTTGCACTTATTTGTGTATTTGACAGGATGTCAGCAGAGACATGATTAAAGATAGCTTCACCAATCATGTAATGAAGATCATTGTACTGGGCAGAACTGCAGGAGAGGAAGATGTCCACATAGCTGACATCATCATCGTCATTGAGGGAACTGAGGTGCTGTTGGGATGTAAGAATCTCACAAATGCGTGCCTTCTGCTCATGGGCTTCATTTACTCCCTGAACTTAAGCTATCCCCCAAAGCTGAGAAACACATTTGAAGTCTTTCAGAAAATCTTTATTGGGCTTGATGCTTTAAAAGTTTCTCCAAAAGTTAGCTCTTTGCATAGAAAGCTACTAATATAAGTCTGCTAGTTGGCCATTTTGACACTTACACTTACTTTTTGTATTTGCTCATTTGTCAGCAAGTGAGAATGTTCTTAAAAGGTTTGTTAATGTAAATTAGAACAAAGTGTGTACTATACTGTACTGTTTCACAGACACATTGTAATGCAGTGTAATGTAAGTAATGCAGTGCTGCTAAAGAAAAAAGAAGCAGAGATTTATTTGTTTTATCACAATGTTGTTTGTAAAATCACAGTTAAGCATCTCACGTTAAATTGTTGTGCTCTGTTATATACACAAAAACGCATTGAAACATCTGTGATAAGATAAAGATGCTGAACCATTTTGGCCATGTTTTTGGCCAACATCAGTTAATCTTAATGAAGGTGTCCATTCATTTTTGTCCATTTGTTTTATCATTCCATTTGTTTAATCTGTTTTTTTTTTTTTTTTTTCCAAGAGTTTAATTCAAATAAAAGTACTCAAGGAAAATGTCTGTCAGTGTTTTTTATTTATGTATTTATTTATTGAAAACATCAGAAGTAATACATCACAAATTATGTTAAGTAATGTTTAAATGATATTTAAAGTAAAGGTTACTCAGGATAACTAAAAAAGGTAACTAGGACTCTTGCAATAAAAATATATTTATAAGCATTAAGTAAAATTTACAAACAATGAGTCAATAAAATTTTGGAATTCCCAAGTAAACTTAACTTAAAAATGTATAATTAAAGCTACTAATAATTATGTTTAAGCTTTTACTTGGCAAATTTTTGTAAATTTACTTGCCTTTTCTGGGTGAAAATTGTTTCTGAGCTTTTTTGAAGTAAATCCTACTCCAATTTTTTTTTTTTTTTTCAGTGCACAAATGTCAAGCGGGATATATCACATACACTAGATAAAGAATTATATTTGAAACTAGACCTCTGAGTAATACTGAAGATATTGCTATAAATTACAGCAACACCTCCCCCTTTGCCTTTCGGACGTGGCTCGTGTTTATAACAGTATTCATGGGGTCTGGACTCATTTAAAGTAATGTTTCTGTCAAACACAGCACATCTAGGATATGATCTGTAATATCATGTCATATCATTTACAAAAAGTGATTTTGTAGAAAGGGATCTAATATTAAGCAAACCGAGCTTTATCATTTGTTCATCTGTATTATATCTAGATTTTATTTGTTGAACATCAATTAAATTTTTACCCTTAAATGGGTTTGAGAGTTTTTTTGTATTTACTAATTCGGGGAACAGACACAGTCTCTATGTGATGATATCTAGGTGAAAGAGTATCTATGTGTTGGGATTTATCTGACTTCTGTGACATGACAAGGTCAGTTTAGCCAGTCTGTCTGCTTCCTGACCTGGGCCCCAATTAGTCAAGGTTCATCTTTAAGACTATGTGCCATATTACTAGAGAGAAGAGCAGTACCACCCCAGGAGGGATGAATACCATCTCTCTTCAACAGGTCAGGTCTTCCCCAAAAACATTTCCAATTTTCTATGAAACCTATATTATTCTGCGGACACCACTTAGACAGCCACCCATTGAGTGATGATAGTCTGCTCATCTCATCACTCCGACAAACAGGGATGGGTCCAGAGCAAATTACAGTGTCTGACATCGTACTGGCGAGTTCACACACCTCTTTAATGTTTATTTTAGTGATCTCCGACTGGCAAAGTCGAACATCATTAGTGCCAACGTGAATAATAATCTTAAAGATTTTACCATTAGCATTAGCCAGCACTTTTAAATTTGCTTTGATGTCAGGCGCTCTGGCTCCTGGCAAACATATGACTATGGTGGCTGGTGTCTCTATTTTCACGTTCTGTGTAATACAATTGCCAATAACTAGGGCACTTTCAACAGTATTCTCAGTGGGTGTATCACTGTGTGGGGAGAACCTGTTTGATGTTCTAATCGGAATGGAAGAGCGGTGTATGCATCCTGTATGCCGTCTCACAGTCACCCAGTTGCCCTGCTGAACGGGCTCTACAGCCGGAACTGAACAATGCACAGAGTTCACTAAGCTAGTCACATCCAAAGCAGTATCTAAAGTCCTTGCATCCTTACTATCCTCAATTAAAGTTTGGATGCGTGTCTCTAATTCTGAAATCTTCTCCATCAGCCTATCTCCCTGCATTTATCACATGTATAAATCTCACAGCAGACAGAGAAGGCTATGCTATACATGTGGCAGACAGTGCAAGTGACAATAACAGGTGAAGATGACATGACTTACCGTGTTTGTTGACTGATCCAACTCACCACAGTCGTTTGATGGACTCGTAAAGCCACGAGCGCGTGAGAGAAAAAAAGACAGCAAGCACATATGGCAGGTTAACAGGCTAGTGAAATGCTAGCACGTTGTGCTAGCGATAACGATTTAGATTAAAGCTAGCAATGTCAGATTAAAATAATAGGCAATATTAGACAATATCTGACCTATGGTGATGAGTAAGTTATATTTAACAATATAAACAACAAGGAATGATAGTAAATAGAGATTCAAAACAAAAAGCTATACAGAGCTTACAGACGCAAACCACTCAGCAGTGAGGCAGACAGGAGCAATTGAATTCCTCAGCGTTTGCAACGTCTGCACAAAGAAGACGCCGGGCAGCTGCTCGAAGAAAGAATGTCTGACTATTCTGATAGATTAGTCAAGACATTCTTTGTCTCAGAATTGTATATTGCTGTTTATGCATCAGTAATTCAAGCCAGTGACTAAACGGTCAACTTCGCATTGTTTCTCTTAATAGCATGAAAATATTCTGTTATTTAAATTGTGATTAAATTTTGTACTGAAAGCGATCAAAGAACCCTTCCTTTGTATGACATGAGAGTAATGAAATGATACAGAATATTGGGTGTGCTAGGTTGCTGTTCACATTATTTAGACTTATATTTTATAGAACAGATACTGTTATATCTGTAAGAGATGGATACACTAGCTTTAAAATGTATCTGCTGCAGCCATTCAGTTCAATACAGGTGTGGGTTATTCTATCAATAGTTGATTATTATTGTGTTATCTTTTGTGCACACTGCACCTCTGTCTTGTTTATCTATCTTTCATGTGTCCATTTCAGGTTTTTATGTTATTTGTGGCCACCCTTAATGTCTCATCAGTGTCCAATAATTATTTGTTTATAGCAGTTGCATGTCACAGCAAAAAAAAAAAAAAAAAAAAAAAAAAAAATGATTAAATGGTGAAAGATAAGTGATGATTTGAACTACTTGAACATAAATATATAATGTAATGGTAGGGCTGGGGACACTCTACTGTATGTTGAAGGGGTCATGAGTTGAGAAATCAAATTTCCCTTAATCTTTTTACATGTAAGAGGTCATTGTACTATAAAAACATCCTGCAATTTTCAAAACTCAAAACTTCCTTGTTAGCCCAAAAACAGCTTTTATTGAAACCAAGCTCCGAAAATGACTCGCTTTGGATTTTGTGACATTATGACATAATAGTGCAATGAAAGACTACCTCTGCAGAATCAGATCAATGCCTACTTCTACATCATCACATCTTTGGCCCTGCCCACTAACACGAAGGAGATGAGAAGGAGAGAAGAGAGATACAGGATCACTGGATTAAATTAACATCACCATCCAAAGGATTTTGTAACGTTTGTATGCAATCAAGATGCTTGATCTGCTTTAGGCATCGTAAAATGTTCCCCATTCCCCCTTTTCACACTAAATCTCCAGCCTGACTCCAGAAAGTATAGAACTTATATCCATTGCAGGCCTTTATCACCTTTTTCTAGCACTGATAACATTAACCAGAACAGTTCCCAACTTTCTCCTCAAGCTTCAAAAGCATTCCAGGAAGGAGAGGGGGTACTCCCCCATCACCAGGCACCAAAGGGCCATGTGGCGCAGAGAACACATGACACAATACATAATAAACTGTCCCAAAATGTATATGATGTACATATGTCCCTATGCTATATTAGCCTAGTTACGATTCTTTAGTTATGTTAAGGTAATTTAGGGTATGTTACCTTTAGTTATGTTAGGGTAACTATAGTATGTTACCATAAATTGCATCATACTATTTTCATCATACCTTGGTTTAAAACTGCACAAATTCTCTAGACCATGCAAATAAGGTGTGAAGGGAGAACAAAGAAACTTTCTAAACTCACACCTCTGATTAGCCACTTCACCAAAGATGGGTGTGACTGGTAGAGCCTTAAGAGTTCCCTACTCAAAAACACCTTTGCTCATTCCCTTGTGAGACAGACACTTTCTAACTTTCTAACATTTACTTTCAAATTAACTTTGTTTACATTTTCCACAGACCAACAGATCTTTAGAAGAATTCCATGAAATTTCATGCCTAACAAAGTCATTAAGAATATCGGTATTCTACACGCATCCGGACTCTTGTTCAGCACCAATGCAAGTAACTGTTTTATCAATCTTTAGATGCGTCTCCAAGTTTGAACCCTTTTTTAACTCTTTCCCAGCCATAGATGGAATTTTCTGTCATTTATGAGACGCTTCCCCGCCATTGACATAATTTTCCAGCTTTCCGTGTTTTCACTGTTATCTGGTAGGGGGCGCTATTACGCATCTTCTGAAAGAGTAGAGAATCTCTGGATCAAAACACAGGCAAAAAAAAAAAAAAAAAAAAGAGCAGAAACAAACGATAAAAGCATTACTTATGCACATTATAGTCTTTGACTACATTTTGACTACATTGACTGTGACTTTGACGTGATTTTTTAAAAATTCTTTGTTCAAAATGTTGCTTTTTTATGAAACTGTGCAGAATTATTAGGCACGTGGATTTCCTGATCATTTTTTTTTTTTTTTCAGGCACATCTTACCAATTCCAAACCACATTAATCTTAATACCTACTATTATTTTTTTAATTTATTTAATCATTTATAAGTGATATATAATTGTTCGTGAAGGTTGGAAATGAAAAACACCTTATATTCAGGTGTGCATAATTATTAGGTATGTTTACTTTTACAGATAAATTGAGCCAAAAAATAGATTTAACTATTTAAATATAAGAAGAAAGTTATCCTTCTTGGACAGGAGAATAATCTTACTTAAGAGTTGATAGAAGATTGTAATGTCAGTTCAGTGGACAAACAGATCAGTCAATTTAAGAGTAATTCTGCTACAGTTAATTCTGAAAGCTGATATATATTTATAATTATAACCCGTTGTGATTGTGTGTGTGTGTGTGTGTGTATATATATATTAAACCCTTTAGAATTTCTATATTTCTTCAAAAATATGACCCAAAACAACATTATCACAAAAGTCCTGAAAGTAGACAAAGAGAACCAAATCAAATAAACAAGACAAAAATATATACTTTGTTAATTTTTTTATTTTTATTTTATTTATTTATTTATTTATTTTTTGAGAAAAAATATCCAGTATTACATATCTGTGAGTGGCAAAAGTATGTGAACTCTTGCTTTCAGTATCTGGTGTGACCCCCTTGTGCAGCAATAATGGCAATTAAATGTTTCCGGTAACTGCTGATCAGTCCTGCACAATGACTTGGAGGAATTTTAGCCCATTCCTCAGTACAGAACAGCTTCAGCTCTGAGATGTTGGTGGGTTTCCTCACATGAACTGCTTGCTTCAAGTCCTTTCACAACATTTCAATTGGATTAAGTACTGGACATTGACTTGGCCATTCCAAAACATTAACTTTGTTCTTCTTTAATCATTCTTTGGTAGAACGACTTGTGTGCTTGGGCTCATTGTCTTGCTGCATGACCCACTTTCTCTTGAGCTTCAGTTTACGGACAGATGTCCTGATATTTTCCTTTAGAATTCACTGGTATAATTTAGAATAAACCATAATACTACCACCACCATGTTTCACAGAGGGATAATGTAATGCTTATGCTGGAATGCAGTGTTTTCCTTTCTCCAAACATAACGCTTCTCATTTAAACCAAAAAGTTCTATTTTTGTCTCATCTGTCCACAAAACATTTTCCCAATAACCCTCTGGCTTGTCCACATGATCTTTAGCAAACTGCAGACAGGCAGCAATGTTCTTTTTGGAGAGCAGTGGCTTTCTCCTTGCAACTCAACTCTGCCATACACACCATGGTTGTTCAGTGTTCTCCTGATGGTGGACTTATGAACATTATCAGCCAATATGAGAGAGACCTTTTGGTTAGCCTGGGATCCTTTGTGTCCTCGCGGACTATTACATGTCTTGCTTTTGGAGTGATCTTTGTTGGTTGACCACTGTCTGACTGTAGATGTGTGGAGTCCAAACTCTTTAGAGATGGGTTTTATAACCTTTTCCAGTCTGAAGAGCAACAAACAAACCTTTTTTTCTGAGGTCCTCAGAAATCTCCTTTGTCTGTGCCATGATACACTTCCACAAACACGTTATGTGAAGTTCAGTCTATGCTAGATCTCTGTTCCTTAAATAAAACAGGGCACAAACTGACACCTGATTGTCATCCCATTGATCGAAAACATCTAAGGACAGGTGGAGCCTAATTTCACCTTCAAATGAACTGCTAATCCTAGAGCTTTACATACTTTTGCCACTCACAGATATGTAATACTCGATAATTTTTCTCAATAAATAATTGAAAAAGTATATATTTTTATCTCATTTGTTTGATTGGGTTCTCTTTGTGTCAGGCTTATGTAGTGTAGAAAGCGCACGAGGAAGGAGAATCACTAGCAAACAGGCTTTAATCACAAAACTCAGGAGAATATCTTTGCACACACATAACATGTAGACATAAACAAAGCAAGACAAGGCACAGACTGAAACCGAAGGAGAAGAACATATAAAAATTAAAGCTGCAAGCAGCATTTACCAGGGTTCAAGCATTTAAGGCCTTTAAGCACATATGCGTAAAAAGATATTAAGTTTTGTTTAGCAAGCACGTAACCACTTACCATTTTCAGCCAAAACAGGCAATTTACCATTGAAAATATATGGTTTTTAAAGCTTTTTAACAGTTATAGCGCCACCTATGGTCCGATCTCCATAAAAGTTGGCATGCTTCTTTAGAGTCATATGCTGCATGTGCTCAGTTAATTTCGTGAAGTTCTGAGTTTTTCTTTAGGATTTATTGGCTTTTGAGTATATTTTGCCAAGCCCATTTATTAAACGACCCTGTTATAGCGATCCAAAGGGTAAAGTTCAACTCTTTTTTTTTTGATAATTATTGATCTAGAGCAGGGCTATTCAACTGGCGGACTGCGGGCTGAACCCGGCCCCCGAGCTAATTTGTTCCTGGCCCTTCAAGTATGTGAAAAAAGACATCTCTAGAATAAATTTAGTTAAGTCGGACAATGGGCCCTACAGTTATGAAGTGATACACACCTGAGCATGAGTCACGTGACATTAGGCGAGTGGCGCAAGCAGCCTCTCCCATGAGACGCGATGAGACAGAGAGCGAGCGCAAATCCTGGCAGCGGCAGGTCACAGCGCCACTTCCGGTGGTATCCCCAGATGCCATATCTCTCCGGCCCCTCATTTGGGATGCTTTTCATGAACTGGCCCCCATGACAAACTAGTTGAATAGCCCTGATCTAGAGAGTCCAGAGAATTGTACTGCACTGGTTTAGTTCCGATCAGGCTAAAAACCTAGGACTAGTTTTTCACATAATCGTGAATATTTAATGAACGATTTGATTGACAGCAACGGTTCTTGAGGCAAAGTTGTTCAGTATGAGGAGTCCTTCAGTATGAGGAGATTTATCAAATGATATGCATATTGTGAAAGTGAAAGTGACACTTGAAGGCCAAGTATGGTAACCCACACTCGGAATTTGTCCTCTGCATTTAACCCCTCCAAGTTAGTGCACACACATTAGGAGCAGAGTAGTGAGTAGTGAACACACAAACCATGATACACACCCAGAGCAGTGGGCAGCCTTTATGCTGTGGCGCCCGGGGAGCGATTGGGGGTTAGGTGCCCTGCTCAAGGGCACCTCAGTCATTTCCTGCAGGTGCTGGAATCGAACCAGCAACCTTTGGGTTACCAGTCGGACTCACTAACCATTAGGCTACAACTGATTACAGAGGCGTAAAACTCGTTAGCGCCAACTAATGGCCGATTTCTTTCAAAATTCTTACAGACCTCTAGGACCATGAGTCGAACATGCCCACCGAGTTTCGTTCCGATCGGCCTCCGTTAACCTTGTCTAATAGGTGTTCAAACTTCATTGGTAGATGGTGGCCATGTTTTTTGAGATAAGCCAATGTCCTAATAGACTATCATGCCCCCTTGGAACCAGACACTGCATGCCAAATTCCAAGGCGATCGGACTAACGGTTGCATAGTTACAGCTGTTTTGGCGCCCCTTAGCGACTATGAATCAAAATTTCAACTTTTTTTTGGATAATTATTGATATTCAGACTCCAGAGAACATTTCTGCACTGGTTTGGTTCCGATCGGGTCAAAAACCTAGGACTACTTCGCAAAAGTAGGTTTTTCAAAAACAAATTGATTCCAACAATATAAGACACTTGAGCCTAGGCCTAACGGTTCAGGAGTTATGACTGGTGTAGCGCCCCCTTCAGGCCAATCGGGGCGAGCCTTGGTGACGTTGTAGGCGGTATGAGTACTACCAGCCCTCAAAGTTTCAAGTCTCTACAACTTACGGTTTGGTCTGCCCGATCACTTTTAGTGGAGAATGCTGATCCTTGGAAAATTTAACAATTACAATAGGGTTTCAGCGCTACGTGCTTGAACCCCTAAATATACACAGAAAAACTGAGAAGCTAATTAACAAGACACACCTGAACAGAACTAACTCAATCAGTAACCTAAGAGACAAACAAGCAGGAAACAGAGGAGAAAGTGAAGTAATTAACAAACTAGAAGATTAACTAAGAAACTCAGGCATGAACAGAAAGTGTATGCGTGTGTGTGTGTATATATATATATATATATATATATATATATATATATATATATATATATATATATATGAATGAGCAATATCACACGAGTTTGCGGCCTGCGGCCTCGTGCCTACGGCTGATTCACAGCTGTGCTGATATACAGCCATATCACATGGCTACTCATGTGATATTGCATTTATACAACAGTTTGACGGCACGAGTGTGTAAATAAATAAGAAACAATGAATTGTCTTTAAAAACCCAATTTTGTGAGGAACTACTTCCTTTCGCCACAGAGTCAAATCTCAAGTTGACAGTTTAACAGTTTTGCCCAAGCCTTCATTACAAATTCTAAGACGTCACTTTAGAACTAGTAACGAATGAACGTTGAGTCGCATCATTGAAACACATTATAATATGTAGACTAGAGTATTATGAGAGAGAGATCGCCTGAGCATATTACCTGCATCTATAGCTGATATTCTACAGGTCAATCTTATATTCATAATCACAAAATCAGTTTGAATGTCCGCTGAGGAAAGTGATACATTTGTCTTTGTCCTTTTAACATCAGGCTGTCATCACTCCCATGACAGCGCTAGTCAAAGCAATTGTCAGTTGTGTCTCGTAAGATGTTGTTTAAAGTAAAAACAACTTTCTTGTTTCCTTGTTTCAGTCCATTTCAATATAAAAGTCTTTGCTACTGACTCACTCATAAAGACTATCTAATAGCGTATTAACCCTTTCACACGTAAGTTTAAAATATTCAAGGTGACTGTTATTTATCACTTTATTGTTTCCATGGTGACGCGTCATTGCTTGTCAAGTCACACACCGCAGCGCTGTATGACTGATGATCTGCTTTTATTAAATTTTTCCTTTTTTATTCAAAATATTCACAAATTTGTTATAACATGAAATATCTGATATTCTGACTGTCAAATATGAGCAAATGGATGTGTTTTGCTGTTTAAACACCTTTATAATGATCGTGTTAGTTGAGCTATACGCGTTATGGGCGCCGCCATGCTAGTTTGTGCCGCAGTACAGAGAATCGGATCTGTTGGATTTATAACACGTGAATTCATCCACTTCTCCCGAAATACATGAATGTAAGTGAGCCGGTGAACTGGGGAAGAATAGAGTAAACTTTAAAATTAATTACACAATGTGTATCCGATTTGAATAAAACGTGTCGTCTAATTATAATGGAAAGGGTTGTTATTGCCGCTTCTATAGACATCAGTGTGTATTTTACAAACTCTAAATGTATTGTTTTGTTAGTACTTGTGTGTATGTAAATGTCTGAAACCTAAAATAAACATTATGTGGTTGAAAACACAGCATATTTGTGATATATGTGTGATCGTATGCTCCAGGGACCAGCCAAGACTGATCACACCGGTGTTATCGTACGCGTCAATGGGTTAATGTAACTTTCACTTAAGTCAAAATCACTAATGGACTCTTTCTCAATACCCAAAAATACGGTATGTTATTTACATAAAATATTATTTATTGAACAATAATATTTAAATTAACAACAATAGCCATTACAACAGTATAAGAAGTCTGGCCATCTGGGATTTTGATGTGGAGATAAAGGTTATGATTATTTACGAGTATTTACACCACATTGTGTGTGTGTGTGTGTGTGTGTATTAGCACCGTTTGGTGTTTGTTGTTTTTTTGTGGTATGAGATAGAGCTTTTGGACCCGGAAGCGCTGCCGCGTGACGTCAGACTTAACAACCGTATACCCAAAACGAATGACACCTCATGTTTAAACGCTATCTACATATGAGTCAGCGGCAAATTCCTGAAGGACTGGCCGAGATGAAGCTGTTCTCTGCGGGTACATGAGTGCTGAACGGTCGCTGATGGCCTGAAGCTCACACTGCAAAAAATGTTGTTCTTACTTAGAGTTTTTGTCTTGTTTCTAGTCAAAATATCTTAAAGTTCTTAAATCAAAAAGCATTTTCTTGACAAGTAAAACTTATTTTCTTGTTTCAGGAAAAATAAGTCAAAATTAAGTGAGTTTTTCCTTAAAACAAGCAAAATAATCTTATTTCAAACCAAAAATGAGATATATAATCTTGTTTTCAGTTTGGATTAAGATTATATTATATTATAATAATCTTAATCCAAACTGAAAACAAGATTATATATCTTATTTTTGGTTTGAAATAAGATTATTTTGCTTGTTTTAAGTAAAAACTCGCTTAATTTTGACTTATTTTTCCTGAAAACAAGAAAATAAGTTTTACTTGTCTAGAAAATGCTTCTTGATCTAAGAATTTTTAGATATTTGGACTGGAAACAAGACAAAAATTCTAAGTAAGAACAGCATTTTTTGCAGTGCACATCTCTGAAAGCGTCTAAACAAATTTTCAAATAGGCGCTATGTTTACATATAAATCGCATATCTGAGGTCTAAACAACTATATTCTCGCCTAAAAAAACTACATTCCATTACAAAATAACAGTAGTATCTATAAAAATATGGTGGGTTTGCTCGTCCACCATGACACATGACATATGGTAAAAGTGGCAGGTCACAGGTTGACTCACCCCATCACTAGTGGCGTAAACACTCTGTGATGAACCACTGATATGTTTCATCAGCAAAGAGTACCAGTACCACTCTGTGCTTAGTGTCCATTATATGAGAAAGGGGAGTTCAAAGAGGAACCTTCTGGCTTCTTCAAAACACCATCATTTACTGTTGCCGACTCTGTGACAGTGAAGTGGTAAAATTTTAACCAGTTTATTACAACGAAAGTTGGTCTGATATGTGCTATAGAAACAAGAAATGCTTTATGTGATATAAAAGCACATCAACTTTTCCTGGGGAAAGTACGGGGCTGAAAAGGGCATTTTGAGACTGAATGCTCACAGAAGATTGATGAAACTGTCTGGTTTAGCCACATTATAGGGAGGAGTTTGGAAAAGAGAGGTTACAACAAGACCATAACATTGAGGGAAGCATTTCCTAGATGGAACTGACAAGCTCTTTACTATTTGGCAAGCTCTTCCTCTGTAATAGGATTTCTCAGGATCACGAATGTATGTATAAATGTGTCTCTTTTTAAAAGCAGTTTGTGATATAAGAGGTGCTTTTCCATGATGAGCCAATTCTACGCATGGCTGCTTTTCTCTTCCCATCTCCGGAAAGACACACACACATAAAGGAAAGTAAACAGCTAAACAAAAGGACATGGATAAAAAGCTGGTACAATGAAAAACAAAAGAACAGAGAAGGTAACATTTATAAAATTAATGTTAGTAAACTGTAATGCATTGTCATTTATCAGCAAACCTTTTATTTCTTTATACTTTTCCATTTGACTTAGTTCGAGCCAAAATGAAAATTTTGATTAAAAAAGGATAACCAGATTTTTTTTAAAACAGGGACATTTCTGGTCCAGTGGTTCATATATCACTGACATGTCCAGTGTTATTGTCTATGTATTTAAAAAAAAAAAGAAAAAAAAAAGAAAACCTTTGTAACCCAGGTGAAAAAGACTATTAAATGTATTAAAAATTTACTTAAAATTCAAGTATAGTACATTTGTATTATGGTACATTTGTATTACCAACATGCTTATTTGAAGTGTATTAAAATATATATTTTATTGCATTTTAATATATTTCTGAAAAGTATACTAGAAGTACTTTGGTAATAAATATATGCTTAGTTAAGCTTTTAAGAAATATGCTAAAACACAAGCACACTTAAAGCTACAACATGTAAATTTTTCGCCGCTAGAGGTCACCTATTCAAAACAAAGCCGTAGCTTGATGACGCCGACTTTGAGCGCGGAATCTTGGGAGATGTCGTCTTCAATCGGGACAGGACTCGGGGATAAATCATATTCATGGATGAGATTATTAACGTTACTGTAGTATGAAGCAGAGCAGGGCGAGTGTTGTTGGAGCTGAACGAGGTTGCTGGAGCGATTGCTAATAAGACGAACACGACATGCACACGCCTCGCGAGCAGTGGAGCTCTTATTATGCCGCAGTTGCCGCTTTCGCTTTTTCCGGTCAAGCCTATGAGGTAACACAGCGCTGTTTATCATATTAGATACATTTGACTGTGCTGAAAATGATGTTATAACGTTACTCTGTGCGTTCGCTCGGCGACTGCTGTGAGACACTTGTTGCACACTGCAGTAAGCTAGATCGATTTTAGAATATCATTAATAAATGTTGGGTGGCTTGTGTTGATAAATGGCATGCAATTAATTTTAAAACGTATTGTATGATGGAGAAAATGCTGTATTAGCCATTTGACAAAATAGTTTTTCTCTGAGAGCATGGTACTCTCAGTAAACTAGATTTAAACAATAAGACTAAACGTGTTGAGCTATATAACAATAATTCATTTTCTGTCTATAAATGTAACCAAACAGTAAGTTCCTTTGTCTAATAAAACATGTAATATATTAAAGCAGGGGTGTCCAAACTTTTTTAAAAGGGGGCCAGATTCGATGTTGTGGACACATCTGGGGGCCGGTTCCTTTTCTATTAAATATATATATATATATATATATATATATATAGTTTTGTTTCTTGAAAACATGACAGATTTGACAAAAGCTTGAGCTGACAGTAGAGTAGCTTGAGATAGGACACAAATGTAAATTTAATACACAAACAATATCTGTAAAACTTTTAACAACCTCATTTTTAAAGGGTGAAATTTAAATATTATTACTGAGTTAGAACTCTATTCTTATTTAAATTAAAAAGTACTCTAATTAGATCACCGCAGGCAGGTAAAACCACACATGGCACCTCACTACATGGTAAAAAGTAAAAATATTGTTTCTATATCTAGAATGGCTTTATGGTATTTAGTCTATAAACACATTTAATATAAATACAAATGCACAAAACTTTAAGTTTATGACAAAAATAGTATGTAATTTGGCCTTTATTACTCATTTAATACATATCTACATTAAAAATTAAATAAAATGAGATATTAACCTACATTTCTGACAAAATACAACAGTTACAGGTAGTGTTACCACTGTAAATCCATGATAACTGTTGTTGAATTGTTGGTTTAACTGGATCGGCTCAATGTTTCACCTGATTTGCATGGTAGTGTTGTTGATTAAGTCAGCGCTGTTTCAACTGACTGAATTAAATCAAAGAGAGATTTGCAGCTTGTACCTGAGACCTCTACGCTGGACTTCTCACTGACTGTTTAGTGGTCGTGGGATCGAGACACTCAGCAAATAAACATGTGTGAGCTCGTGAGTCGCGCCCTGTGCGGTGCGCACAAGTAGCGCTGTTTCGTTCTGCTTTTGCAGTTTTGCCAACTATTTTCAAAGGAAAGTAGCTAAAGCCTGCCCAAAAAGTCGCTAAAGGTCGCTAGATGACGTCATACGTCAATTAGCATATTCGTGACATCACGTCGTACTTGCATTCTGCCCGCCTTAATGTTTTTTTTCTCTCCTAATCAATGCTCACATAGGTAGGCTACTGTATTTTGATATAATAGCTAAAATATAGCCGAAAGTCAAACTGTCATTTCCTATATATTTTTTTTTTAAATTTTTTTAGACAACAGCACGAGTATGATATAGTGAATGACTACATCTTTTGTGTAAATTACCTTAATTCAGTGAGTTCGGAAACTGGATGAACTTAAGCTCTGTGATATAGTGAGTATAAAGGATAAAGCACACGAGAAGAATGGAAATCAAAACGGTCAACCAAAATTCTTTAAATATAAAACAAAGGAGAAGCAGATAAGTGATAACTCCGTGGCAACACTATGCTCATGTGTAGACCGCTCATTCACGCCAGATGCCGTGCGGTCAATGGAATGTGCTGCTGCTCCTCTCAGCCACTCACTGAACAGAGTAGACGCGGAGAGAGGTGTGACTACAGTAGTGGCGACTTTTGGCGACTGAGGTTTGTCCAAAAACTTGCTAGATTTGTCGCTAGGCGCTTTTTTGAAAAAAGTCGTTAAGGGGGTTTGAAAAGTCGCTAAATCTAGTGACAAAATCGCTAAGTTGGCAACACTGCGCTTTTGGCACGTTAATGTTTCCCTGGCCTAAATTCTAGTACTGCCACCTTGTGTTGACATTGTGAAACTGCACGATTTGTAAATTATGCAATGCGGCTCACGTATAATAGATTGCAATAGACAGGCAGCGGGCCGTTTGAAATTTATCCCCGGGCTGCAGTTGGCCCGCGGGCCGTAGTTTGGACACCCCTGTATTAAAGCGTCTTTGGTGTTTCCATGGTTTCCATGGTTTCATCGTTACCGAGGGTAACGCAGATATGACAGAAATGTAATGGATATGTGCTGCAGCTTGCTTTTCAAAAGTAAGATGTTTTGAAAAACATTTTTAAATTTTAATTGGCCTAAATTTTATAAAGTACATTAATAAATACATTATAGCTATATGCTAGTGCATTCTTACAATGTACTTACAGTGCATTCTTACTTATAATGTATTATAAACATTTTTTTTTCAACTATGATTAAGTATTGTAATAGGCATACTTAAAATCAATATGTTGTTCAGTTTTACTTGTTTGTACTTGTAAAATAATAGGCTACTTAAAAGGCTGTTGTCCATAACATGATACTTTAATTTTAATAGGCTACTACTGAAATTCCCACAAGCATTTCAACATCATATCATTTGAAGTGCATCATAAATCAATTTTCCAAAGATATGCTTAAAATCCCTACATATTATTTACTTGTTTAAAACACATGTGACTAAACCTGATTGGTTCTTATTATTATGAGCAAGCATGTCTGAGCTTCCATTTAACAGTTCTGTTGTGTATGCGTATGTGCAAAAAAGAAAAAAAAAAGGGAGGTTGCATGTGCAATACAGTATGACATTAAAAACTAGGAAAAGTAGCTTATGAATTGAAAAACTATACTGTTTTGAAAGCCATTTAACTAATTACTATGGAAAAAAGGCTAACAGCACCACATGGACAGTCCTCAAGCCCTTCACTAGATAGGCACACAACAAATTTAAAGTCTCTCTCAGCATGGCCTGTTTCAGGATTCTTTTCACACATTGTGCGTATTACTTTTTTCCACAGCTTTAATTCTTTTCTCATTACTAAAGATCTATTTGCTGTTGTTAAAATGTGGTTTGTAATTAGATGGAGTCATTTCTCACAAGGCCTTAATATGAGGCAGTTAAGAACAAACACTTCCATTATTTCTTTTGTGCTTGTTATCCATCCCTCGCTCTCTCATTTCCTTCATTTAAATTACCTTTAGATGCAGGGGTCACAGTGTTTGATGTAGGCTACAAATGCAGAAAGCACAGTTCCATGGGGAAAAAAAAAAAAAAAAAAATGCAACGCCATGGAAGTAATAAAAAAAATAAATAAAAAAAAATGTAGGCATACTGCATGAAAATAAAGCAGTAAGTCCCAAGTAGTCATGGTTTACAGTGATTTAGACCAGCTAAGGGGCTTTGTTGGGCGTGATGCGGAGAGTCTCAACCAATCATAATTAAGGACCATACATGTCCGTTTTATAAATACGCGTTAGAACGTCACCTTCTTTTTATGTTCTTAAAAGGTTCCTTTGTCACAGGAGGACAGGGTCAACTATCTGTGTTATTCATGAGCTCATAAAATGAGTTCTGAGATTTAGTGTGTTCTCTGTGAATATGAAACAGTATGAATGTTTTAATAATTTAGCTATGATGTTAAAATACAGAGAAAAGCTATATTCCGCTTCACATGTTCACTACAGAGCTCCTTAGTGCTCTCTACATTTCAAGCGGGGCATTTCTATATAACTTCACTACATTAGAAATGCCTTACAACACCCTTGAACATACATAAAACCTGAGTAGCACAGATTCATTAAAATAAATATATTAAAATAAATATAATTATACAACAGTTACAGAGGCTGCTCAAATTTGATTGGCCAAACAGTGTTCAAAGAGTACTGGTATTTAGTATAACAGCACAGAGACGTTTTTTCTGTCCCCTTTTTTTCTATCCCCCCACTGTATTTGCAGCATTCCAGTGGCTCATATGAAGACACTAACAATGGAGTGAATGATTCTACTTTGGCGTGGGGGTCTTTAACCCTTTGACGCGTACAATCACACCGGTGTGATCAGTCTTGGTTGGTCCCTGGAGCGTACGATCACACCGGTGTGATTAGAACGTTCAGTGCATCACGTGATCAACTGCCAAATTCGAATGTGCGTGCGCGCTTTGGCTGGCGCTAAACCAGAGACGGATGCGTGCAGCACTTTTCATATATCACAAATATGCAGTGTTTTCAACCACATAATGTTTATTTTAGGTTTCAGACATTTAAATACACATAAGTACTAACAAAACAATACATTTAAAGTTTGTAAAATACACACTGATGTCTATGGAAGCGGCAAAAACAATCCTTTCCATAATAATTAGATGACACATTTTATTCATATCAGATACACATTGTGTATGTAACTTTAAAGTTTACTCTATTCTTCTCCCAGTTCACCGGCTCACTTACTTTCATGTATTTCGGAAGAAGTGGATGAATTCGCGTGTTGTAAATCCAACAGATCCGATTCTCTGTACTGCTGTGCAAACTAACATGGCGGCGCCCATCGCGCATAGCTCAACTAACGTGATCGTTATAAAGCTGTTTAAACAGCAAAACACATCCACTTGCACATATTTGTCAATCGAAATATCAGATCCTTCATGCTATAGTTAACAAATTTGTGAATATTTCGAATAAAAAAGGAAAAATGTAATAAAAGCAGATCATCAGTCATACAGCGCTATTGTGGCTGCGGTGTGTCACGTAACAAGCAATGACGCGTCACCATGGAAACAATAAAGTGATATGTTCTAAATAACGGTCGCCTTGAAAAACTCACGCTGGGGGCTCAGCCAGAATGTTTTAAACTTACGTGTGAAAGGGTTAAGCCCGTCTGCAAGGCCACCTGCATTGCCTGCTCCTCCCTGGCCACCTGCTCAGCCTGTTCCGCCCTGGCCACCTGCTCAGCCTGAGCTGCCCTCGTCATCTGCCCGGTCTGCACAACCCTCGTCATCTGTCCGGTCTGTGCCACCCTGGCCGCCTGCTCAGCCTGCTCCGCCCTGTTCCACCTCCGCTCCGCCTCCCGCCTGGACTTTTCTAGCTATGTTAGGAGCATCTGGAAGCTGCTCCTTAGGAGGGGGGCTATTGCCACATCATCTCAGACTACATAACCCACAACCCACTGCTCAGACTAACCAACCATGATTGTCATCTGTTCCTCATTACCTTGTTTAGCCCAGCCTATATACAGTGCACAGCATAAATGAGTACACCTTCTCTGAAACTTCTGAAAGTCAGCAATTACTCAATTACTTAGAAGACATGTTAGGGTTCTTTAGAGATATAATGTTCCAGCAAGTCTGCTTAATCAATTACCAAAGAAGCATGTCAAAATTATTCAGGAAAATAAGATTTTCTTATCAAGGTGATAAAATGTTGTGTAGCAAAAATGAGTACACCCTCTGTGATGATGAACACGTAGGCAATCATCACGTGAACATCAGTTCACAGTGTTATTGTGTATTTATTTATGGGGTATGTTATGATTTGTCAATGGGTTTCATATGTTTATTGTTTAATACATTTCATAGTCTAACTTACCTGTCTGGTCCTGTATTTGGGAGCATCATGATGACGTCACGTGAATATCACCAATTACTCTTAATTAGCGGTTATACCATTTATTGGGACAGAGATTGATGTGAATGCGTTGAAATGGCTATTGTCTTATTTGTAATATGTATGGTTTATATTTGATCAAAGATAATATTTATGCTTATGTTTACATGTTGACATGTGCATCTGAGTAACACTGTTGCTGTATAATGGTGTATTTCTTGTCATGGGTGTTAATTGACCCCTATGGGTGGTAGAATCCGCTAGTGTTTAGCGGGAAGATTGTATACAAACTGGGTATGTTTGGGGGAAGGGGGCGAGTCGGGCCATTGATGGCCAAGGGTTGTTGCTTGTCTAGTGAAGACTAGTAATGTCGTGTTCTGCTGCTCTCAGCATGTTTGTTTTGTACAGTTTAATTTGAGTATTTTCGCTGGTTTATTTATTTATTTTTTTCCATTGTTTTGAACTTTGGTTTGGAAGAGCATGTGTGACGAGACAGCTGTCCTAAATAAAACCACTGGGAAGTGAAGAATTGCTTTGTTGTACTCTACTTTTTCCATCTTTCCGACCTTACGGCAAGAATACATGAGACAACTCAGGTTAGCTGTAAAACCTACAGACACCCGACCTCTGGTGGCAGTAGTATGTCGACTAAAGGTGTCAATGGTTGTAGCAGCTCTCCGACACCCTCCTAAAAGTTACTAAATAAAACAATTTTTTTTTTTTTTCTGGTGTAAGTTTAAGGCAATGTTTGATCAATAGGTAAGTATGTTGAACCAAAACATTTAAAGAGAAGTAATTTCTTGACAATTAAAAGTGTTATATAGCCCACTGAATCATTCTCAGACTTAATGCTGACAACAATGGAACCACTTGGGAGAGAACTGTCACGAGACTTATTTCTTAGCACAAAAGAGGACAGTGGTACAAGAGGATTACCAAATCATTGTTTTAAGTGTGAAAATATAGCAAAAGTAACACAGAAATTCAAAAACAATGGACTTGTGACAAGGCCCTTGAAATAATCAGGCCTTCATTTTAAGCTTTCATTCAGTGATGAGGGATTTTTTTTTGCTAGACAAAGAGCAGGAGAAATACCAAGCGAGTGTCTCAGAGCCAGCAAAAGCTATGAAAAGAGTGACTGTTTATCTCACAGAGTAAGCCTGCAGAAATGACATGCATGGTTGTTGTTCTCACTGGAACTACCTACTGTAGCCAAAGCACAAAAAAAAGTTGGCCATTTCCAAAGCCCATATTTACAAAATATATATTCTGGGAATCCATATTCCGGTCTCATGAGACCAAATCAAACATTTTGGATCTAACAGCATCCAAAATGTTATGGTGTTGCTAGAGGAGGAGTACAGTGAGAAGTGCCTGGTTCCCACAGTAAAGTTCAGTGATAGTAAAGCTCTTATATAGGGATGTATGAGTGCTGAAGGTGTGAGGGAGCTGTGCTTTATCAATGCTGTCATGAATTCCCACACCACTGTGTAATTTAATACACAAACTTGAAGCAGGAGTTATTACCCTTTCCTCATTCCCTGCATTGTTGGGCATTTTTTCAACATGACAATGAGGATATGGATTCTCCCAAGGTGAAAAACCTTCTGTGGACATGTATTGCACTCAATCTTAACACTCTTGAGCACCTGTGGGGGATTCTGTAGAGACGAGTTGAGCAACACTCCCCATTAAATATCAGGGCATTTAAGGAGCTCATCATCCAGGAGTTAAACAGGACAGATGTGACAATTTGTCATGAACTTGTACACTCCGTGCCAAGAAGGGTCAGAGCAGTATATTCAAAATTATGGAGGGCATACTAAGTACTAGAATATTATACATTTGTTGAATTAAATCTAGGGTGTATTCATTTCTGCAATCCTTAATTTATACAAAATTGGCTAATTTACTTTATTTTATGGCTATTAAAGACATATGTTTCTCAGTTTTTATTATGTATATGTTTAATACATTTTAGTTTTGCCGTCTTTCCATGAATTGTATTAGTGATCATAAAGAAAATACATCTTTTGTATTTGTTCAGAGGGGGTGTACTCATTTATGCTGTGCACTGTAAACTCTGTTCACTCTGTCCTTCACAGTGAGGTTTTGTTAGTAGTTACACTGCAATTCTGAGCATTCTCCCTGGTTTCATGTCTCTTGGTTTTTTGGATTTTTTTGCTTGTTTCTGGATTACTCTTTTGCCTGTGTTCCCTGCCTAGTTGTGTTTGTTTGTTTGGACTGCCTGTCTGTGTTTGACCTTGCCTGTACTTTGCATTACGTGTCTGGATTGTCCCTATTATTAGACATACGGTCGGTACTTTTGACAGCACTAATTGTTTAGTATTATCATTCATATTTCTCCACACATCCACTAAATCATTGGTTTCAATATGTTGAATCAAAGACAACTTGGAAGTTGTATGAGGTTCTAAATGGTTTCTAAAGTGTTTCTAAAAACAACAATCTTTCAGCTGCCATAACTGGAGCATAAACATTTACTAAAACAAAACTTGCAACATCAAATTTTGTAATAATCTTTAAAAGTCTTCATTCCACAATATCTTCCACCTCATATGAGATTGGCAAAAATGATTTAGCAAAAAAAAAAAAAAAAAAAAAAAGAGACACCAGCACTTATGACTGAGAATAACAGTGCCTGCCCATTCCTTTTCCCAATCCACTTCATTTATTACATTACTATGAGTTTCTTGAGTAAAAACTATAAGTTACAAACTTCAAATAAATTATAAATAAAATGCATAGAAATCCAATCATAAATTGCACAAAAAGAAATGGATATTCTATTTTCTTCTTTTCATTTTCAGTTACATTTGATCTGCACGTAGTTTAGATCTAGTGTACAATCTTTTTTGATCTGTGAAAGTCCTATAAACTATAAACCTCCTCCCACTCATTCCCTGATTAAAAGGATAGTTCACCCAAAAATGAAAATTATCCCATAATTTACTCACCCTCAAGCCATCCTAGGTGTATATGACAGTCTTCTTTCAGACGAACACAATCCGAGACATATTTAAAAATATCCTTAGTCCTCCAAGATTTAGAATGGTTGTGAATGGTAACCCACATTCTGAAGACAGAAAAAATGCATCCATCCATAAAAAAAAAAAAAAAAAAAAGTAATCCATACAGCTCCAGGGGGTTAATAAAGGCCTTTTGAAGCGAAGGGATGTGTTTTTGTAAGAAAAATATCCATATATAAAACTTTATAAATTCGAATAATGAGCTTCCGGTAGACGACTGCACGCAGAATGCGCAAGTTGACTTGCGCCAAATGAGTAACCCGTGACACGATGTATGACGCAGGATGTAGGAGTATCGTAAGCTTAGAGGCCTCTCACGGTTCAAACAAATACGGCTGGGCAACAAACTCAAGCTCCTCTTCTCTTATATCGAAATCCTCCCACATTTCTCTTTAAAATTTCTCGTTTTAGACTTCTAATTTGTGACCAGTGTTTTGTTTTGCTTTCTCCTCTTCGCCTCCACGTTCGTCATTGCGTCATTGCATTCGGGTCAAAGGTTGCTCTTCTGCCCAAATTGACGTGCGCAATATGCGTACGGTCGTCTGCCGGAAGCTCGTATATTTTAATTTATAAAGTTTTATATATGGATATTTTTCTTACAAAAACACATCCCTTCGCTTCAAAAGGCCTTTATTAACCCCCTGGAGCTGTATGGATTACTTTTTTTATGGATGGATGCATTTTTTTCTGTCTTCAGAATGTGGGTTACCATTCACAACCATTCTAAACCTTGGAGGACTAAGGATATTTTTAAATATATCTCGGATTGTGTTCGTCTGAAAGAAGATTGTCATATACACCTAGGATGGCTTGAGGGTGAGTAAATCATGGGATAATTTTCATTTTTGGGTGAACTATCCCTTTAAGAAATGTGCCGACACTATAAAAAGTTTACGATCCGGAAAAAATAAATATCTATCACCACATTCCGTTTGCCTTTTGTAATGCTCAAAAAAATGCTGTACCTTTTCAAGACTGTACCCACTAGGCCCTTGACTCTCATTCAAAGATATCATAATATCTGAGGGCTCTTTTTCACCAAAACTGGCCAATGAAGACACATCAGTAGACTAGTCATCAGAAATTTCCTCTGTACTACAATCTTCTGTCTAAATAACATGCTGTTTGTTGCTATTTATACTTTTTTACACCATTTATACTCAAAATAGCATCTACCCTCTGTTACATTTGTATTTAACACTTTATTTGAATAGTTTACTTTAGACATTCTACTAACTATAAGAAATTTTGCACCTACATGTCAACTACCAGTCATTAGATTACTAGTAGACTGTCTGCTTAATATCTGCTAGCACTTTATTTTGATGGTCTGCCAACAGACATTCTACTGACTATACGTAACTTTGCAAGTAAGTCAACTTATTCTACCAGTCCGAACCCTAAACCTAACCTAACAGTCTACTATCACTCTAAATTATAGTTAGTAGAATGTCTAAAGTGGACATTCAGATCTTGTGGCTATCTGAGCAGAAACGAAAGCTGCTGTGTCAAAAGCATACATACATTTGACACATCGATTGCTCCTGTCTGCCTCGCTGCTCAGATTGGTTTGCGTCTGTAACTCCGTATAGCTTTGTTTTGAATCTCTTACTTTTATTCATTGTTGCTTATTTTACTTTATTATTATATATTTTTTTTTATTACCTTATATGTAATATTGCCTACCACACTAATCTGACGTCGCTAGCTTGTAATCTTTGAATCTAAATCGCTGTTACAACGCGTTTGCATTTGCAGCGCTAGCTTGTTAACTTGTTAACAGTCTCTCGCGCGCTCCTTTTTCAACGCGTTCTTCAAACAGCTGTGGCAAGTCGAATCAGTCTACAAACACGGTGAGTCATGTCATCCTCTCCCAGCATTGCTACCTGTTCCATCTGCCACATGTTCACAATAGCTCTCTCTGTCAGCGACGAGGGATTTACATGTCATAAATGTAGGGAAATAGTCAGGCTGACAGAGAGAATCTCAGAATTAGAGACACGCATCCATACTTTAATCGAGGATAGTAAGAATGCAAGGGCTTCAGATACTGTTTTGGATGCGACTAGCTTAGTGAACTCTGTACATTGTTCGGTTCCGGCTGTAGAGCCCGCGCAGCAGGGCACTTGGGTAACTGTGAGGCGGCCTAGCCGCGGAAAACACCACTCTTCCGTTCCAATAAGAACATCAAACAGGTTCTCCCCACTCAGTGACGCACCCACTGAGAATCCTGTTGAAAGTGCCCTAGTTATTGGCGATTCTATTACACGGAACGTGAAAATAGAGACACCAGCCACCATAGTCACATGTTTGCCGGGAGCCAGAGCACCTGACATCAAAGCAAATTTAAAAGTGCTGGCTAATGCTAATCGTAAATACTCTAAGATTATTATTCACGTCGGCACTAATGATGTTCGACTTCGCCAGTCGGAGATCACTAAAATTAACATTAAAGAGGTGTGTGAACTCGCAAGTACAATGTCAGGAGAAGTAATTTGCTCTGGCCCCCTTCCTGTTCGTCGGAGTGATGAGATAGTTAGCAGATTATCATCACTCAATGGCTGGCTGTCTAAGTGGTGTCCGCAAAATAATATAGGTTTCATAGACAATTGGAAAAGTTTTTGGGGCAGACCTGACCTGTTGAAAAGAGATGGTATTCATCCCTCCCGGGATGGTGCTGCTCTTCTCTCTAGTAATATGGCACATAGTCTTAGAGCTGAAACATGACAAACTGGGGCCCAAGTCAGGAAGCAGACAGACTGGCTAAACCGACCGTCTGCTAGCTGCCTCACGTTACAGAAGTCAGATAATTCAGATAACTCCCAACACATAGAAACTCTTACACCTAGATATTTTCAAATAGAGACTGTGTCTGTACCCCGAATTAGTAAAAACAAAAAACTTCCAAACCCATTTAATGGTAAAAATTTAATTGATGTTCAACAAATAAAAAATAGAGATAATAATGCTAAACAAATGATAAAACTCGGGTTGCTAAATATTAGATCCCTTTCTTCAAAATCACTTATTGTTAATGATATTATCAAAGATAATAATCTAGATGTGCTGTGTTTGACAGAAACTTGGCTAAAACCGGATGATTACATTACTTTAAATGAGTCTAGTCCTCAAGGTTATGATTATCGACACAATGCCCGTGAGAAAGGCAAAGGGGGTGGTGTTGCTGTAATCTATAGTAATACTTACAGTATTAGTCAGAAGTCTTTCAAATATAATTCCTTCGAAGTGATGGTACTTTACGTAACATTATGTAAGTTGACATTTGTGCTGGCTACTGTATACAGGCCACCAGGACACCATACAGACTTTATCAAAGAATTTGCTGACTTTCTATCGGAGTTAGTACTAGCTGCAGATAAAGTCCTTGTTGTCGGTGATTTTAATATCCATGTAGATAATAAAAAAGACGCATTAGGATTGGCATTTGCAGATATTCTAAACTCTATTGGTGTTAGACAACATGTGTCAGGACCCACTCATTGTCGTAATCATACTTTAGATCTAATATTGTCACATGGAATCGATATTGATGCTGTTGAAATTCTGCAGCAGAGCGATGACATCTCTGATCATTATCTAGTCTCGTGCATACTACATTTAGTCAAGGCGGCTAAACTGCCTCCATGCCATAAATATGGTAGAACCATCACTTCTACCACTAAAGATCGCTTTATAAATAATCTTCCTGATCAGTTTCATCGCCTTAGCATACCAGAAAGCTTAGAAGACCTCGATGTTGCAACAGAAACTATTGCCTCTGTCTTTTCCAGCACATTAGACTCAGTTGCTCCTTTGCGCTTAAAAAAGATTAAGGAAATTAATCCAATGCCATGGTACAATGAGCACACTCGGGCCCTAAAGTTAGCAGCCAGGAAAATGGAGCGCAGCTGGAAGAAAACAAAACTAGAAGTATTTCGCATTTCGTGGAGAGAGAAAATGATTGAGTACAGAAAGGCCCTAAAATCTGCTAGATCTGCCTATTTTTCAAAACTTTTAGAAGAAAATAAACACAACCCTAGGTATTTATTTGATACAGTGGCTAAATTAACAAGAAATAAAGCTTCAACTTCTGATGTTTCCAAAGAGCACAGCAGTAATGACTTCATGAACTTCTTTACTTACAAGATTGATAACATTAGAGAAAAAATTATAACCATGCAACCGTCTACTACAGTATCGCGTCAGATAGTGCATTGTAGTGTCCCTGAGGAAAAATTCAATTCATTTACTGCTTTAGGAGAGGAAGAATTGTCTAAACTTGTTAAATCATCAAAATCAACAACATGTATGTTAGACCCTATACCGACTAAGCTATTGAAAGAAATGCTTCCAGAGGTTATAGATCCTCTTCTTAATATCGTCAATTCATCTTTATCACTAGGACACGTACCAAAAACTTTTAAGCTGGCTATTATTAAACCTCTTATTAAAAAACCACAACTTGATCCTAGAGAATTAGTCAATTACAGGCCGATCTCAAATCTCACTTTTCTGTCAAAAATACTAGAAAAGGCAGTATCATCACAACTATGTTCCTTTTTAGAAAGAAATAGTATCTGTGAGGATTTCCAGTCAGGATTTAGACCGTACCATAGTACTGAGACTGCTCTCATTAGAGTTACTAATGATTTGTTCTTATCATCAGATCGTGGTTGTATCTCTCTATTAGTGTTACTGGATCTTAGTGCTGCATTTGACACTATTGATCACAATATTCTTTTAAATAGACTCGAAAATTATGTTGGCATTAGTGGAATTGCATTGTCATGGTTCAAATCATACTTATCTGACCGTTATCAGTTTGTAGTAGTAAACGAAGAGATGTCATATCGATCACAAGTTCAATATGGAGTACCACAAGGCTCAGTACTAGGACCGTTGCTGTTCACTCTGTACATGCTACCCTTGGGAGATATCATTAGGAAGCATGGCGTTAGTTTTCACTGTTACGCTGATGATACTCAGCTCTATATTTCTTCGCGCCCTGACGAAACTTACCAATTCACAAAATTAACGGAATGCATAGCTGATATAAAAAATTGGATGACCAGTAATTTCCTACTACTAAATTCAGAAAAAACAGAGATTCTAATTTTTGGACCAAAAACTTCTTCACGTAATAACCTAGAATACTGTCTAACACTTGATGGCTGCTCTGTTAAGTCTTCGTCGTCAGTTAGGAACCTGGGTGTGCTCTTTGATACCAATCTTTCATTTGAAGGCCATGTTACTAGCATCTGTAAAACCGCATTCTTCCATCTTAAAAATATATCTAAACTACGGCATATGCTCTCAATGAAAAATGCAGAACAGTTAGTTCATGCGTTCATGACCTCAAGGCTAGATTACTGTAACGCTTTACTGGGTGGTTGTTCTGCTCGCCTGATAAATAAACTACAGCTCGTACAAAATGCAGCAGCTAGAGTTCTTACTAGAACTAGGAAGTATGACCATATTAGCCCAGTTCTGTCAACACTGCATTGGCTTCCTGTTAAACATCGTATAGATTTTAAAATCTTGCTAATTGCTTACAAAGCACTAAATGGTTTAGCTCCCCAGTACCTGAGCGAGCTCCTAATTCATTATAGTCCTTCACGTCTATTGCGATCTCAGAATTCAGGCCAGCTGATAATACCTAGAATATCAAAATCAACCGCAGGCGGTAGATCCTTCTCCTATTTGGCACCTAAACTCTGGAACAATCTTCCTAGCATTGTTCGGGAAGCAGACACACTCTGTCAGTTTAAATCTAGACTAAAAACGCATTTCTTTAACCTGGCATACACATAACACATTACCAATTTATATTTTCAAATCCGTTAAAGGATTATTAGGCTGCATAAATTAGGTCAGCCGGAACCGGGAACACTTCCTATAACACATGATGTACTCGTTACATCAGAAGAAGAATGGCATCTACGCTAATATTAGTCTTTCTGGTTATCCCGAGGTTCACCGTAGTCAACCGGATCCGGGCCGTATCCAGGTGAGACCAAGGACCTGCGCCTTGACACGACCACAACGCAGCCCTGAAGTATCAGCAGAGATTGAGTCAACTAGATCATCCACTGTGAGGGCCTCATTGACACGACAGCCACGACACAGTTCCTCAACAACCGTCCATACCGGCGTGATGAATACGATCCTCAATTGGATGGAACTGGAATAAATACTTTGAATGTTGCGATCCTATTGGACTTACGATGGCAACCTGAATCGTAACAAAGCACTGTTGGCCAGAGGAGAACTGGCCCCCCGACTAAGCCTGGTTTCTCCCAAGGTTTTTTCTCCACTTAAACACCTATTTGCCACTTGTCTGCCACCTGATGTCACCTGATGGAGTTTGGGTTCCTTGCCGCTGTCGCCTTTGGCTTGCTTAGTTGGGGACACTTGACATTTGACTTGACATTTGATATTCAACAGTGCTTTGATCTACCTGCATTGACACTATTCTTTAAGAGCTGCTGTGCAGCCAAATAATGTACCAGTTATCAGTGTAAAGCTGCTTTGACACAATCTACATTGTAAAAAGCGCTATATAAATAAAGGTGACCTGACCTGGACTATCAAAATAAAGTGTAACCCACTTGTTTTGCATTTTGCTTCCAAGTGAGAATTTTGCTGAGAATGTAATTATTTAGAATTTTCTATTTGTCTTCATGTGCAATTTTCTCTCAAACAGAAAAGACCGAAGATAAACTCAAATTGGAAACACCAAAAAGTGTTTCTTTTGGTTCAGATAAATTTAATTACAGTTCTCTGCAATTTGCCAAAGATGTTGCCACGGTAACACTAGGTGCACTTTTAGAGTAGCTTATTGGCTAGACATAGTTGTACCTTTGAGTGCTGCAGGAAAATTAATTTTCTCACTGACCTTTCATGACCACTTGCATATCTTTTGAAGAAAGGAGAGTGGAAGGCAGATAACCTTTTCACTTTCTGCATATGAACATTTAATATTGTTCTGTTCTTCTAACACTGATTGTGCCATGCATTTCTACGAGCACCCCAGAGAGTAGATAAATTACTGACATCTGTGTGGATGTGGTCAAATGAATTCTAGCAACTGTTTCATCCACCTGCACAAACACATTCTCATACGCTTATATTGTTGACTCATGGTGGGTTGCTAAATATGTGAATATTTAATGTTTAAGTAAAATACTAATTTAGTTTGGCTAATTTCCCATTTAATTTAAACTATACATCCTGAAGTAATTAGCTAAAATGCTTTGAAAATTAATGGGTGTGCAGTTATACTACAGAGATGGGTCTGCCATCAATATGAATTGTCAAGCAGCCAGCACTAGTCAGTATGGAAGATTGATTAGTGGATGCAGATACACATGTATTGATCTGCAAGTAAGAAAACAGACGTTGCATAGGGCTAAATGCATAACATTTTAAGAAGAACGCTATGCAAACATACCAGTTTTATATCATTTGAACTGCTATGGTAGTGGGGAAGATGCATAGGCATTAATTTGCATTATTTTAATATAATGTTTTGTTGTTGTTTTTTTTTTTTAAAACCTACCCCACTGAGACGGTGATGTGGACATGTCCACAATCGAAAATTACAGTGGGCTTAAACAGCTCACCCTTTTACATCAGATTTTGTTCACAAA
Source organism: Mylopharyngodon piceus (assembly GCA_039654765.1). NCBI lineage: Eukaryota > Metazoa > Chordata > Actinopteri > Cypriniformes > Xenocyprididae > Mylopharyngodon > Mylopharyngodon piceus. Next base: position 85,450 of record JBCHWC010000079.1, read on the forward strand.
AACAAAACAAAACAAAACAAAAAAACTGACAGTCATGACCTAAATATGATGTTCATTTACAATAATCAATCCTAAAATTCGGCATTTGTAACTTACTGTACTTTTTCGCGCCATCAGTCGCACTTGCACTCTAGCTCTGATGATGTCCCGTTCTTAACTCAATTTGAGTCAGACTAATGAAATGAGTAATTAGTTAACTGGAGACTCGCTCTGACAAGATCATTTGAATCAGTGAGTTGCTGACTTAAGAACAGCTGCAATCGGATCAGTCCAATTTGCGAATGAGTCGTTTGGTGTGATTTGCGAACTGATTTAAAGGTAAAGTAGGTGATTTGCTTCAAAAATATTTTTTGTTATGCTGGCTGAAAGTCTCTTCACATCCTGATAGCAATCACTAAGTTAAGTGGTCTAAATGTATTTATATGTATTTATATTGTCTGCGGAAGGCGTAGGACCAAAAAATGTTCGTCCAATCATAGGCCTCATTCCGAGGGCTACGATAGGATGTCCTACCTTCCTGTCAGCGTATGTATTTCCATACCTCCATGCACCCTGCTCGCGCAGACATCACACGTCATCAGCGCATTTCATGCTATGCAGAGTTAACACAGATGTCAGTCACGAGCACCGCAACCGAAACAGTAGACACCTTCTACAGTTCCTCCTGAACCAAAACAATAAGATTATGCTGCGTTCACGCCATAACTACCATAATTTGGAAGAGATGGAAATCAGTGACTCAAATTTATGCGTTTCAATGGCAAAACTATCAACGGCAAAATCAATCTGCAGCAGTCATGTGTAGGGTTGCAAAGGGGCGGAAAGTTTCCAGTAAATTTCCGGAAACTTTCCACGGGAACTTAACCTGGGGAATTTTGGAAATATTCCAATTTGGAAACTTAACAGGAATTTATGGGAATTTACGGGAATTTATGGGAATTAATTGGAAATTTTGGGAAATTTATATAAATTTATAATATTTATATAAAATGTATCATATAAAAACAAATATAAACATTTTGTTGAAATAACGGTTATTTATTTTTCACATTTAATTAATTCTAATTTAGTAAATATGTAAAATAAATATATTTTTATTGCAGCAATTGTTATGTGTTATTTATTTCAGTGTCACATGATCCTTCAGAAATCATTCTAATATGCTGATTTGATACTCGGTTATTATCATTGTTGGAAACAGTTGTGCTGCTGAATATTTTTTTTGGAACCTGTAATACCATTTTCAGGATTCACTGATTATTAAAAAGTTAAAAAGAACAGAATTTATTCAAAATAGAAATCTTTTCTAACAATATCACTTTAATATCACTTTTTATCAATTTCACACATCCTTGCTGAATAAAAGTATTCATTTCTTTCAAAAAAAAAAAAAATTACTGACCCCAAAATTTTGAATGGTAGTGTATATTGTTACAAAAGATTTCTATTTTAAATAAATGCTGTTCTTTAACTTTTTATTCATCAAAGAATCCTGCAAAAAAAGCATCACAGGTTATAAAAAATATTAAGCAGCACAACTGTTTCCAACATTGATAATTGAGTATCAAATTAGCATGTTAGAATGATTTCTGAAGGATCGTGTGACACTGAAGACTGTAGAAATTTCAGCTTTGAAAATTCAGCTTTGCATCACAGAAATAAATGACATTTTTATGTATATCAAAATAGAAAACCATTATTTTAAATTGTAGTTATGTTTCACAATATTACTGTTTTTTCTGTATTTTTGATCAAATGTGCATGTTATGGACTGGGGGAATGCACAGTACATGCAGGGGGTGTGGCCTCAATAGCCCTGCAGTAAGTAGTGTGCTGTGTGAATGTGATTGAGGAATGTGCAGGGTAAAAATTCACCTAAAATTTTATTAAATGTGGTTGTTTTAACCAAAATTATGCTGCAAGATGTTTTTTTCAACTACATTTAAGTACCCTGTTATAGGCTAATCTGCAATTTTGCAAGTGATCACGCTGTCTAATGTGAAATCTCTTAATAATAAGATGGATGAAGTTGCACTCCGGGTTAAACAAGAGAAGGAATTTAGGAGCAATAATTTCATCTGTTTTACAGAAATGTGGCTAAATGAAAATCACAGTGCGGACATTGAGGGAGAGTGCTCTAACAGGATCCTAATAAATTCTGCAGATCAACCAGTCTTCATACTGGGGGATTTTAATACACTCGCATTAACAGAGACTCTTCCAAACTTATAGCAATATATTGATTGCTCAACCCGTTTCTCAAGCACACTGGATCTGTGTTATGGCAACATTGAGGACGCATACAAGGCAGTGTGTCGAGCATCATTGGTAAATCGGATCATAATGTTATCCATTTGCTTGCAAAATACAGACAACGTGTGTAATGCTAGTCCACTGAGGCAAGTTGGAGGAGAACCCAAGGTGCAATTTTGTCTAAGTCCAACAAACATAAAATACAAAACAAAGACTTGGCTTGGCTTAGCTTGGCATGGCATAGCATAGCATAGCATAGCATAGCATAGCATGAACAAAACAACAAACATGGAGCTCACCCACAGTTGTTACACGGACAATACTTACACACATGGCAAACATGAGGGTTTAAATACACAAGGACTAATGACCAGACAAGACACACCTGTGCACAATCAACCAATAAACCAATGAAAACATAACTCATGAGAACAAGGGAATCACATGACATGATCACATGGGGACAAAGGAACACATGATAACAGGAACACATGGCAAACAATAGCAAACATAGCAATGAAACATGACTAAACTTTAAAATAAAACATGAACATGAAAGGCCCATGTGGGGGAACAGGACAGGGACCATGGCAATGGCGGGCCTGGGTCGTGGGGCATGGGCGGTGCTGGCAGGCTAGGACACCTCCAGGGCGGCGCTGGCAGCTCAGGGGTCCATGGAGGTGCAGGCAGTTCAGGGGCAGTGGTTCCCAACCACGTTCCTGGAGCCCCCCCAACACTGCACATTTTGAATGTCTCCTTTGTTGGACACACCCATTTCAGGTCTTGGAGTCTTGACTAATGAGCTGATGATCTGAATCAGGTGTGTTTGATTAAGGAGACATGGAAAACATGCAGTGTTGGGGGGGCTCCAGGAATGTGGTTGGGAACCCCTGGTTCAGGGGACCATGGCGGTGTATGCAGTTCAATGGACCATGGAGGTGCAGGTACTTCAGGGGACCATGGCGGTGCAGGTAGTTCAAGAGGCGGGCTTAGCAGGCATGACGTGAAGAGACTCAGACTTGGCAGGCATGACTCGAAGAGACTCTAACTGAGCAGGCATGACGTGAACAGTCTGTGGCTGGGCAGGCATGATGTGAACAGGCTCTGGCTTGGCCGGTATGACGTGAACAGTCTGTGGCTGGGCAGGCATGATGTGAACAGGCTCTGGCTTGGCAGTCGTGGAGTGGATAACTCCTGACACAACGATCGGAGTGTGGAGACTATCTGGTGTGGCGGCCATGATGTGACAAGTCTCTGGTGTGGTGGATACTGTGGGATTGTGAAGCCCCTCGTCTGCAATACCCACAGTAAAAGATGAACCGGCCAGCAAAAGTGCATAATCAATGTACTGAGCCAGAGTCCATGGCACTGTGCTCTCAGGCATTAGATAATTCCAATGGTTAGTAATGCCATTGTGAAAAATGCCCTTAAGGGCAATGTCATTAAAGTCCACGTGATAACAACTCACAAAATTCCACCACATAATCCTCGATGGGGCAATGGCCTTAGTGTAGGCCTAGGGGCGTGAATCGAGAAGCGTAAATGATGATATTATAGACAGAGATATTTTTAAATGGGTTAATGATTTGAATTTGTTTTATGGAAGATATGATGTAGCTGACAATAGAAATAAGGTTGAAGAAATCGGTGTTAAGATTCCAGTGGGGTCACCGATTTGCTTGACAGGTGACCAGATCAGAAGGTGCCTTAAGTGTATTAGAACCAGTAAAGCACCGGGTCCAGATGGCCTTAAGGGCCGTGTTTTAAAGACTTGTGCGAATGAACTTACCGACCCCTTAACAAAATTATTTCAGTTTTTAATATATCTACATATTGTACCAAATACGTGGAAGTTATCATTTATACGACCTCTTCCTAAAAAAGTGAGAGTTAAAAATCTGTTGCCTTGACATCAATACTCGCTAAATGTATGGAAAGGTTCATTAGGTATCATCTTAAACCATATATCAGAGCAATTAGATGTATTGCAATTTGCATATAAACCACAAAGAGGGACAGAGGATGCTACACTCACTATGGTTGATACAATTGCTAGCCATTTACAACAAGGCAAGGCAAGGCAAGTTTATTTATATAGCACATTTCATACACAATGGTAATTCAAAGTGCTTTACATAGAAAATGAATTAAAATAATCATAAAATAATCACAACATATGCATAAGAAATAAAAATATTATACCTGACTACCTGAATCACTAAATTCAGGACTCCCCTGTCTGAATGCAAGAATCAGAGAGCTTGCCTGCTTCCAAGGACCTGGTGTCCCACATTGAATATAAACTCACCGTCTCGCTTCCCAATTCTCTCAGCTCTTTCAACCAGACAGCCCTAACCAAAAATAAATAAATTCCTAATCAAAAAAATAAAAACAAGGATAATTAAAACAATTATAATTAAAAGAATAAAATGATGATACATAGATCAACAGATGCATAACAAAATAAAAATATCATGTATAAGAAATAAAATTAATTATATTACTAAAATCAGGGCGCCCCAGTCTGCATGGAAGAGTAAGAGAGCTTCGGATCACGAGACACACTAGTAGCAACTCCCAGGTAGTGACCTCCTACCCTTCAATAGGGAGGAGTCTTTCCAACACCTTCTTCCTCTGATGGCTTCCAGTGTTCCACTGACCCCTCAATGGAGTGGAGTTATCACCAACCGTCTGCCTCTGATGGCTTTCGGTAAAACACCAAGCCTGCATCCAAGGACCTGGTGTCCCACACTCACATCTGAGTGCATTCGTAAACTTACCGTCTCACTTCCCAATTCTCTCAACTTTTCCAACCAGACAGCCCTAACCAAAGATAAATAAAATCTTAACCAAAAATAAAAACAAAGATAATTAAAACAGTTATAAAAAGGATTAAAATAATAAAAAAGATGATGCATAGATAAGATAAAGTGCAATCAGTCGGACATACAGAGGCACAGTGCTCATTCAGTAAATACACAGCTAAACAGATGTGTTTTGAGTCTGGATTTGAATGTAACTACTGTTGGAGCACATCTGATGTCTTCAGGAAGCTGGTTACAGCTGCAGCTGGCATAATAGCTAAAAGCAGACTCTCCTTGCTTTGAGTGAACCCTTGGTATTTCTAAGTGACTTGATCCTGCTGATCTTAGTGATCTGTTTAGTGATCGGTTTATTCAATGAGCATATCTGCAATGTATTGAGGTTTACTGTAAGTCAGGTTGTTTTGCAAAGAGTTTATACTAGTTTAACTGAGAGTGTTTTAGGGTATAACATAACTGTACTTTATATTTGTGAATAAAGTAAAATTAAACAGAATTACACCAATGGCAGGTAAAATCATAGGATCCAAGCAAAAGTCAGTCGGTCAAAAATGCTGTTCAGAGAAAAGCTTTGGCTATAACGAGAGACACTACACACCCTTTGAATCAGGTTTTTGAACTATTACCATCTCGTCGTCGCTATAGAACACCCAAAGCAATCAAAGAAATATGTGACCCTGGACCACAAAACCAGTCATAAGGGTCAATTTTTTGAAATTGAGATTTACACATCATCTGAAATCTGAATAAATAAGCTTTCCATTGATGTATGTTTTTTTTGTTGTTGTTGTTGTTTTGTTTTTTAGGATATGACAATATTTGGTCAATATACAACTTTTTGAAAATTTGGAATCTGAGGGTGCAAAAAAATCAAAATATTGAGAAAATCAAAATGTAGTCCTTAGCAATGCATATCCGAATTTTTGATATATTAACGGTAGAAAATTTACAAAATATCTTAATGGAACATGATTTTTACTTAATATCCTAATGATTTTTAGCCTAAAAGAAAAATCAATAATTTTGACCCATACAATGTATTGTTGGCTATTGCTACAAATATACCCATGCTACTTATGACTGGTTTTGTGGTCCAGGGTCACATATATAAGCAAACTTTTGTACCTGAATAAGGGGTTGGAAATGTGAATATTTTTAGCTTTTGAAGTGGATGCTGTGTATTGTTATATATGTATTGTGGATGTTGTGTATTGTTAATTGTATTGTGATTGTATGGCAAGACCAAAGACCAATTTTAAGCCAAGGCTGAACAATAAAGTACACTTTAGTAATGTTTGTTGATACGGGAAGAAGGAGGCGGGAACCGGCGAACGTTTAAACATAACTTTAATATATAAAATAAACAAAGAACAAAACGAAAGTAATGCCACACAAACATAATAAAACCATAAAATAAAATCCAGGCCTGGTCCTCTCTCGTCCTTCACTGTCGTCACTCCCCTTTTATGCTTCCGGAGCTCCTCTGTGAGAGATTCGAGACCGGTGCAACGCGCAGCCTCGGGCCGTTCCCTCACGGCTCTCACCCGCCCTGCTTGTCACATACACCTAACTAACTAACTAACTTAAAAGTACTATATTATGCTTTAGAATGTAGTGAAGTAAAAGCAAAAGTGTCTCAAAATAAAAAAAAAAGTACAGATTTTTGAAAAATGTACTTAAGTACAGTAACAAAGTAAAAATACTTTGTTACTGTCCACCACTGATTATATATTGTATACAATAATAGTATAGAACTATAAAAGTATTGTAATTATTACACAGCTTTCTGGAATATTTGATTCTGATCGCACGATCAAGTGTATTCATAACGTTAAACATCCATGGCTGTATATCAGATCTGGGTAAGTAAAACTGGTGTCAGGAACAACTACAAATGGGATTTATGATTTATTTGTCTTCAGTGTTTCTATTCACCCTATTAATTTTTTTTTGTTTGTTTTTTTGTAACACCTCTTTTACTAATAAAAGCAACATCCCTAATGAAATAATTCCAGGATGTGACATAAGTTTGGGTGGAAATGCAGAAGCACAAAAATCAGGAAATAGTATATTAGCAATGGATTTGATTCTATGATGTTTTGTGGTATTAGTTAGTCCTTTAGTTATTTAAATAGACTTTAGTCATTCACAAATAGACTTTAATTGTTTCAATTTATCTTTAACATGATTTCTAGCAGGATAGAAATAACTAATGGTCTTGCAACTGTGTAAGTAATGAATCCGTACATTATAAAGTTTAAGTGCCTGACTTTAAACAAAGCATATTTCTGAAAGTCTGGTAAATAGAAATACTTCACTAAATTACAACAAATGCATATAGTTACTGGGCCCACGTGGTACTGTATAACATAAATGAGCCCTTTTGGCCTTTCATTGTCATAGGGGACTCGTGGGAAGCTCAGCTTTCTTTGTCCACTGAAGAGAAAAGAGAGAAACAAGAAGACAGATTCCCTCCCACTAAAAACAAAATTACAGGAGTGGAGAAATCCAACAGTGTGTGAATGACTGAAGAATTAAATAACATTGTCTCATTCTTCATGAGTGCATGCACAAACCTCTTAGTCAACCTCTCACATAATGTTTGGAACTGCAGAATAGCAGCATATACTATTACGAAAGAACATTTTTGCTAACTTTAAGGCTAATTTGCACTACCACAAACAATCACTTTTGCAAGGTGCATGTCTTTGTTTGCCTGTACAGAAGAGGATAAGGTAACGATGAACCATCCTTGATGCAACAACTAAAGTACTGCAGGCCAGTGAAAGAAACAACAAATTATGGAGAAAGATAAATTTAATTATCGCAGATTTGCATTGAGTTCAATGTTTTCATTCCCTATTTAGGAAATATAACTGTTATGCGTGAATGTATTAAGTTACAAGCGTGGATAATGTGATGGTTTTCTTTAATTTTGTTTGATGCTTTACATTACACAGTAGATCTACATGTAGATCTACAACCATAACACACAATTATTCTGCTTCTATTCCTCACTGACATCTTTCTTCTGCTGGAGCACTCTACCTTTGGATTGTTTTAACATCATGCCTATTTGAACATTACTCCACAATGAAACAAGGTTTTATGCATGTACACCGACCTTGATTTAATGTATTAAACCCATTGTAAGGGAAACAGGTTGTAGTAAGGTTAGTTGATGCGGGAAGAAGGAGGCAGGAACCGGCGAACATTTAACACAACTTTAATAACAATAAAATAAATAAACAACAAAACGAAAGTAAAATGCCGGCAGTTCCTCACGGACAACTGCCGGCCACACAAACATAACAAAACATAAAGTAAAATCCAGGCATGGTCCTCTCTCGTCCTTCACTGTTGTCGCTCCTCCTTTTATGCTTCTGGAGCTCCTCCAGAAGATACGAGACCGGTGCAATGCGCAGCTGACGCTCGTTATCACTCACGTCACCGGCTGGGGGGTACCCATGAGACTGCGATCTACTCCGCCTGGGGGCAAGGACAGACGAGACGAGAGAAAAGGAGACGGAAGCACAGGGAGCGACAGACGAGAGAGGGAAGAGAGAAAAAAAAATTCTTAGTCCGGTTCCCGGACACACTGCTGCTTGGTCCTCAGCCGGCTGAGAGGCTCTTCCTTGCGGTGCCATGCAATGGTACTGGACGTTCGGTGGACGGCTTGATCCTCCTCCGCCCCCTGGCGGCCGGCGATGGCTCCTCCAGCTGAGGGCAGCCGGCAGCGAGTCCCCCGTTCCCTGCTCCTCCCCTTCATGGCGGACGGCAGCAGGCTCCGGCCCACGGCGAATGGCGGCGACTCCTCCGCTCCCTCTTGGACGGCAGCCACCCCACCTCGACCCAGGAACACGGCAGAGAGTTCTCTGTCCCACCTGTTGATCAATCGCTCCAGCACCACCACCTCGGGCAGCCACTCGTGGTCTTCACACTCCCGCACTGCCCGACCTCCTCAGCACCGCGATTCCCTTCAGCAGCGAGGGCTCTCCGACAGCATGTCCCTCCTTCCTCCCAGGTTTCGGCACCAATGTAGTAAGGTTAGTTGATAGGGGAAGAAGGAGGCGGGAACCAGCGAACGTTTAACACAACTTTAATAACAATAAAATAAATAAACAACAAAACAAAAGTAAAATGCCGGCAGTTTCTCACGGACAACTGCTAGCCACACAAACATAACAAAACATAAAGTAAAATCCAGGCCTGGTCCTCTCTCGTCTTTCACTGTCGTCGCTCCTCCTTTTATGCTTCTGGAGATCCTCCATGAGAGATACGAGACCGGTCAATTTACATTATTAATTAATTTATAGGGAATTTTGAAAGAGTCACTTATTTAATGACCAAGCAAATGAACCGTCCAGTGTTCATTTGAATGGACCGTAACACCAACTCTGCAGTGGATATGAATATCCAATCTATAGTGAAAACACTATTCATTAGCAAGATAACAAAGATCATCAGTTTAAGACATTAAATTCATAAGCACATAGCACAAGACACTTCTCTTTAAAAATATAAACAAGACTTTATTGATTATTCTAACACAAACTAATATCTAATGCATAAACATACACACATACATACATTCACACGAGTTGCAGAAAGAAAGAAAGTGAGGAAAGAGTGAGTTTCAAGAGAGTGAAATGATGAAATCCCAAGTTTCTAGCAATATATTCCTATGCACTTTGTAAAACTTGACTTGAACGAACCATCAATCATTAATTTAACCCTTCTATTTTTTCTTAGGCGGGTTATTAAATTTTATATCACTGCACCAGTTCAGCTAAAATCTGGAGGCTACTTGCGTTTGTGTTGGTTTCTTTGATTGGGGATTTCCTTCGTCGTCTTCTTTGGCTTGAAAAGGGGGTTTCCCAGGTTCGTTGATTGGCTGGCCGTCTCGTTGTGTCTGGAGTGATGTCTTTCTTAGAAAGTCAATCACGTGTGCATTTTTGAGGCAGGAAAAGACTGTAGAGTCATTGATTAAAAGAAAGGAAAAGGAAGGAAACTAAGTAAAAGAAAGTAAGTGAGACGAGTAGTTAATGGTAGTTACTGTTTGAGAGAGGTGTAAATCTCTCTCAACCCGCAGTGGCTGACGAGGGTAAGCTGCTGGATGATGATGATGTCCTCTTGCTGACATCATCAGATCCAGCAGCGAGTGCTCCTCTGGCGTTAAGCCCAAGAGAGCAGAAGATGGCGATTGATGAGGAAGTGGGCGAGCCTGTTGAATCTTCTAAGCCTCCCTGCCCTGCGTATGCGGAGCTGCTCGAGGTTAGGGAGCGCGCTTCTGGCAGACTGCAGCTGCCTTGGGAGCGTGTTAAGAGAGGGACCGCACGGGGACGACTCGACGAGCGGTTCCTTTCTGGCCATAACCCGACAGCCCACGTGAGCCTTCCATTCCTTCCTGATCTACATGTTGAGATCGAGAAGGCATGGAAGAACCCATACTCGGCTCGGATTCACCGGCATCAGCGGGCTAATTTCGCTGATGTTGAGGGATTAGGCCAGCATGGGTATGTGTCAATGCCCCCTATTGACGAGACATTTGTGAACTATCTCGTCACAGGGCGGGCTCCGACACTGAAAGCTCTGGTCCTGCCTTCCAAGCCCCTTACGATGACTTCTCGTTTGAATGGCAGGGCGTACGCAGCAGCGGGTCAGGCTGGTGCTGCTTTACACACTATGGCAGTGTTACAAGCTTACCAGGCTGACCTGCTGAAGGATCTGGATCAGGGGCAAGGGTTGTCCCCTGAGGCGGTAGAAGAGCTGCGCCGCACCACAGAGCTAGCTCTCCGGGCCACTAAACAGACTGCTGCCTCGGTTGGAAGATCGATGGCAGCAATGGTGGCCACGGAGAGACATCTGTGGCTGAACATGGCTGACATCGGGGAGAAAGAAAAGGGCTTTCTCCTCGATGCACCAGTTTCGCCCTCTGAACTTTTTGGTACCTCCGTCGAGGCGGTGGTGGGAAAGTTCAGAGAGGTGAAGGCGCGCTCGGCAGCGTTTAAAACCTGCATACCGCTCAGATCTGATCCTGGGCCCAGACAGACAGGAGGTCCTGGCCCGTCCCAATTCGAGGATCGATTCGCTTCTTACATTCAGGCTGAGGGCTGGACCCATGATGAATATTTTTCTGATGGCTCGCCTTCTGGCTTGATAGTGAAGGGGCTCTTTCAGGCTTGAAAGAACCATAGATTCCATCCTTCTATGATGATAAGTCTTCGTTCTTCGAGCCGCAGGGAGTAAGTTGGTTTATGTATTTTTATATGTTGACCTTAGTCTTCCTGTATAGCTTTTTCCTGGGTGTGTAAAGTAAAAAGTAAGGGGATTTAGGGCCCTGACGTTCCCATTAGGTTGGTTAATTTTGTGTTGGTTACATGGCCACCTTATCAGCCACCATATGGTAGAGTAGCTTTCTCCTCTGGTCATAGCTAGAGTTCGTATTAGAGATTGGCACTCTTCTACTTCAGATAGATCTATGTTAAGCATCGGCCTTCGAGGCCGCCTGACATTGCTTGGCTTGGATTGAGCGTTGCTCCTCTGAGCTCTTGTTTTTTAGAGTTTCAGAGTTGCCTCCTCTAGAGGTTGAGTTTAAGCTCAGGCAGATCTATGCTTATGTATGGCCTTATAGGCCCACAGCTATAGCTGGCCTAGGCTAGAACTAGGGTTTAGGTGATATACTGAAGCATTTCACTATGTATTACTACCCCTTTCAGAAGAGAGTGTAGTTTCCTAGTTCTGGCCTCCTCTTATATCAGAGTTGTCAGGCCAAGGCCCGTTACCCCTTTGGTGTAGGTGCAAGTTTATAGCAGCTAGGTAGCAGGCTATTGCTAGTCTCCCTGGTACCGTTGTAACTCAGGTGGGAGGCCCCTTATCATTATGTGAATAAGAGAATGCTAGTATTGCTAGGCCCCACTTTTCTAGAACCTTCATTCTTTACTTGTATTAGTCTTTTCCCACTGAACCCCTTGAATTAGCATTCAAGTTGAGTGAAACAGTGTTAGCTTTCATTAAGCCCCTGTTCCCTAGGGTTCAGTACAGATATCTTCTGTCTTGGTGAAAAGCGTCTGCCCTTTTATTTTTTTAGGGCAGTATGAATGAAGGTAAAGGCGTTCCCCTGTTTCTCAGGGTTGTTAATGCTTTAGTTCTAGATTTTGCCCTACATGATGTGAGCCCAGTAACTCTATTGCTGCCACAGGTCAGCACCTGTCCCTGTAGTAGTAGGCTTTGTGCTAGCCTCCTTCAGAGCACGGTGACTAAGTTTGTACTCCCCTTGTTATAAAGGTAAAAATTGTGTTTTTACTGAGTACATGACCTGTTGGAATGCATAAGTTTTAACACTGCCACAAGTCTGTTTGTGTTGTTGAAGTAGAAGGCTTTGTCTTGGGCCTCCTTCATAATACAATATCTTGTTGTTTCACAAGTTGTTGGTAGATGTTTAATTGGAGTTTGCTCACTTAAAACTACCACTACCACAGGTTTATGCCCGTGGTCTTTAAAGTAGTAGGCCGGTACTGGCCTCCTTTAGAGCATGGCGGCATATATCCCTTGTACTCCCCTTTATGTAAGGGTTAAAAGTGGTTTTACTGAGTACATTGCCTGTTGGAATGTGTAGATTTAAGCTCAGGTTGAGTTAAGTTAGGTAACCTCACTTGATTGTTTGGTTTCAGATTACGCTCCCTTGTAGCTTACACACTGCCACTGGCTGACGCCTGTGTTTTCTGGAGTAGTAGGCCATGCTTGGGCCTCCTTCACAGCACATTGACGTAGTTTGTACTCCTCTTGTTTAAAGAGTTAAGTGTTTTACTGAGTACATTGCCTGTTGGAATGTGTGGGACAGATTTAAGCTCAGGTTGAGTTAAATAGTTAACCTCTCTGGATAGTTTGGTTCTCTTTTTGCTCCCTTAGAACTTAGACATTGCCACGAGCTCACACCACATGTCTTTCTGAAGTCGTAGGCCCTGGCTGGGCCTCCTTCAAGAACATGATGGCTTAGATCTGTACTCCTCTTGCTTAAAAGAGTAAAAAAGTGTTTTTACTGAGTACATTTCCTGGCAGAAAATTAGCTCAGGCCAAGTTAATAGTTTGGTTTTCAGATTTGGCTTCCTTGAGCTTAGACACTGCCACCGGCTGACACCTGTGTCTTTCTGTAATAGTAGGCCCTGTTCAGGCCTCTTTCAAAGCAGATTGGTGTAGTTTGTACTCCTCTTGTTTAGAGAGTAAAAAGTGTTTTTACTGAGTACATTGCCTGTTGGAATGTGTTGAATTAAATTTAGCTCAGGTTGAGTAGTTAACCTCACTGGAGAGTTTTGGTTATCATATTGGCTCCCTTAGAGCTTACACACTGCCACGAGCTGACACCACGTGTCTTTCTGGAGTCATAGGCCCTTTTTTGGGCCTCCTTCAGAACATGATGGCGTAAGTCTGTACTCCTCTTGTTTAAAGAGTAAAAGGTGTTTTACTGAGTACACTGCTTGTCGGATTGTGTTGAGGTAGACTGTTATGTGGGCACTCTACAGTCTTTTTCTGCTAGTTTAACTCGTAGAACTACGTCATGTTGTAGGCCCCTTTTTGGGCCTCCATGATTTTGTGCCTACAGTACGGTTTATCTGTTAGGTTGAGCCCAGTACTCCCTTCGCTTGAAGGTCGTTCTGCATAGTACTTAGCTCCCTAAGTCTGGTCAGTGGTTGAAGGCCTCTCTGAGGCCTCCCTGTTTAAGATCAGCCCCTAGGCTAACTGTACTCCCCTTGTCTGGGTCCCTCTAGAGTGCACAGCCTCCTCAGTGCAAACAATCAGGCGCTGAGTAGATCCTAGGATTGAGCAGAGTGTTACTCCCCTCATTGGTAAGCGTAAAAAGCGCTAAGCTGAGTCCTGCTCTCCAGGATGCCCGTCTCTACGTTCTGGTCTGAGTTGGTTACTGCCTCTTGCAGTCACTCTTACTTGATTTCTTCTCTGAAGAATGTGAATTGAGACTCTGTGTTCAGACAGGTCGTTGGCCAAGACTAGGTTTCTGTGAGACCAGGTCGGCCTCCCTGGTGGCAATCAGGGTCGAGTACGTTCCCCTGACAAGTGACTAGCTAGGGTTCCTTCGGGCCCCTGGCCACATTCCCTTAAAGGTACCCTCTTTTTCTCTGAAAAGCAGTTTGGTCCCAGAAGCCTTTGAGCAGCCTTGGTAGGCCTTCTGTGGAAGGTCTCTTTGAGGCTTATAGCTTGGGCTGTTGGCCATAGGGAGTGCTGTCACTGACAGCCTATGTGTGACCCGTAGGGGGAGTGATTCTGGCATTTCAGTTGAAATTGCTAGTTCTTACGTTTGTCTAGCCATTTGGCATGCACTCCCCTCAGCATGGCGGCGTGGGTATATCGTTCCCCATATGTGTTTCAACACAGTGTAGAGTTCCCTTTCGAAAGGGAGCGTCTCAGGTTACGTATGTAACCATGGTTCTCTGAGAACAGGGAACAAGACACTGCGTTTCCTAGCCATGCATCGGGGCTGCCTGCTGAACAGTCCCTTCAGACGATAAGGTACTGACTGCTTCTCTGGTGCCCCTTTTATACTTCCGGGTCGTGTCTATGATGACGTCATAGGCTGTCGCCGGCCAATAGGATTGGTAAGAGTTGATATTGCTTTCAGACACCGGTTCACGTGATGGCGTTCCCCATATGCGTTTCAACGCAGTGTCTCGTTCCCTGTTCTCAGGGAACCATGGTTACATACGTAACCTGAGACGTTCTTAACCCATTTTCATCTCCCAAATCTGTCCGTGATCTACTCGTCACTGATTCTTTGTTCATGTCCTGAATTTTTAAACTGAGGTATTTGTCCAACCTCTTTGAGAGGTTCTGACCAATTAGGTATCGTCTTTGGTTCAGAGGTGGCTGTTTCTCCTCCTCTCACCATAAATTACATGTTATCACCTGGTCTCTTAACTCTTAATGGTATACATTTTACACAGATTTCATTCAAGACATCTTTGAATTATGAGCAGCAGATCATACTGATACCACAAACTTCATGCTTACATTAAACCATTCAATAGTTACAACACTTACATGAATTAGGCTATGTGTGATCTAAGCATAATAGTCACATTTATAGGTTGTAGACATGGTATAGAATTATGCAGTTAAACAATGTTTGTTTACAAGTCCATTTAGTCATCATTTTGGAATGATTTGATGCATTTTCACATGTAAAAGCAGTCTCTGTGGTTTTTAAGGGTCTTTAGCCCAAAAGGTCATTTAGAGGTGTTTAAGAAGAAGGTCTGTTCTGTATCTCTATCGTGGGATCAAACAACCTCTGGCATTATCTTGGTGAGGCTCAAGCTGTGCCTTCTCCAAACCAATCTGTCTTTTACAAACTGCCTAACGTTGACAACATTCTTCCTTTTAGTACTTAGGTGGGGGTTTCGTTAGTTAGCTCAGACTAAATGGAGCCCACTCCATTTATGGTCCTAGATTGTTGGTTTGAGGTGTGGAGTGTTGTGTTTTTGTGTGGAATTATGTTTGAAGGAATCATCTGGAAGATTCATTTGCATCTGGTTCACCCTCAAATCCTACATCATCATAAATAAGGAACACATAATTAGCAATCAAAATGAAATGAAATAAATACAAGGTGGCATTTTATGTTTGTTTGTTTGTTTTTTACACAATGAACATTAACATTGCAGTGAATGTCATTATGAGTCCCACACTCTCCCCTCCAAAAATAAATGTAATCTCTGCATTTCATAGTTCCAGATCATTTTTGTTGAATCGGATAATGGTCAGATGAGACCTACCAAATCTGATATTGTGTGTATAGCCTAATATTCTGTGTTATTGTTAAGCCCCACAAAAGGCACAAAAACATTATAAAATACCATAAAGTTTTTGTGCACATATTTCAAGTGTTCTGAGGCCATTCCATAGTTTAATGTGAGGTACAGATGAATATTTAAGTCGTTAAATTGAAGTTTATGTAAATGCTTCCCTTCACTGCGGTTGTCAGTCATTCTCCATCCAGCATTCAAACTGCGTGTCGCGTTCGGTTACGACAGGCAACACGATGAAACTCTTTCCAGGATGATTCAATGTTTCTATTATTATACTTGATCTGTAGATAAAGTTCTATGGTTTTGCATAAAAGCACTTTATCTTGCTGGAGTTTATTGCTGTTTATAAATCATGTTACTTTCTCCCGGGTGTCTGTTAGATCACAACCCTTTGAATCAGACTAATTCTAGAAAAATGTGTACATGTTAAATTATTGACATTAATGATATCTGCACATTTATGTTGGTTCTGTTCTGTTACCTTATAAGGGGGGTTATTGCTGCTCTCCCTGCTCTTATCCATGCTAGGCTGCATGGATGCGCAGAGAGTTCTTGCCCAGAACAGAACCATACCGCCAATCCAAACGCTATGCAATTATCAATCATATTTGACGATAGTGGTCCTGACAGAACTATTCCGTAGATTAGATATAATACACTACGCATCAATATCTCTTGCTCTCTTCCCTTTGTGCTTTTAAATTTTCAATGCGAAGCGCAGAGTGCTGTGACTCCATGTTGCTTCAAGCGCATCATTCTGTGCACGGGATGCACATAAGCACTTGGTGCCGCTCTGTATACGCCTTTCACGCTCTGGAGCCTTTCATATTATAATACTTTTGCGCAATGAAAGATTATTAATAGACTTTTTTGTTCTGTCCTATCTATGTTGCTGCCTCGTTAAAAAGCTGTGCTATAAATTTAAAAGAAATGTGTTTTAATTTTATAGTATATCTTAATATATAAACATATTTACTTTTTCTGAATGTGAATGTGTGAGTTACAAAGTCATGAGTCATGAATGAAGGAGTCAGCCTAACTCCTGTTTATTTTGAATGTCTACCAAGCTAGTGAAGCTACTGGTTTATTTACATTTGTTGCACTGGTGCACAATTATTTCATAAATAATTCACTACATTTGTGTCTGTGTGTTATTTATTTATTTATTTTTACGAAGTTGTAAGGACCACCCGTCGGCCCAACGAACGGATTCCAACGGCCTGGGCGAAGGTATAATGCGTGTATGTCTTTTCAGCGCCCCTGTGAAGTTCACTTAATTTTTAGAATTTTGTTTCAATTTTACTTTATCTGCGAGCTTAATCTGACTCCAATTTCAAATGATTATTAAATTTAGATTGTGTTTCTACTTATGAATTAATCATAATTATTGGTTATGTATTAATTTAGATATTTGAATATTCTGGATGTCCCGTACTTTCAATTATTCGTTCATTAGGGACCCGATGCCGCACAGAGTCACATGCCCCGGGTTTGCGCGGATCTCACGGACACTGCTTGCTCATAACAAAAAGTGTCATTTTTTATAGTCACGAAATTGCTACTTGTTAAGTCAGTGATAGACAGAAATCAAAAGGTTTTCAGATGACGTGCCTACTGCTCCATTCATTCATGAGCCTTCAGTTTGACCTATCCTGGACACAGATTTGCGGTAGCACCAGCCTCTTCATAATCTACTGGTCATAATGATTTCAGGAGAGTCCAGAATGAACCAAATATAACATTTTATTTGTCAGGTAAAAATGTATCATGCCAATTACATAGTTGGACAATTGGAAGCCAATTCATAAATAATAAATACATAACATCATTTGCTTAAAGATGACTGCATACACACAGTGGTGTGTGAGTGTTTTTAAGATGCTCACCCATCACTGCATGGGGGTTTCTGGCTACAGAATTTCCCCAATGGCTTCTCTGCCACCTTCCCTTAAATACCCAGACCAGAACAAAAGGATTGTAAATATTTACTACACCGACACCTGGTTTTGGGGGAGAAGAGAGGGTTATCTTGAAGAGACGCCACCCAAAAAGGAGAACAGAATTCTCATGAGTTTTCAATCATAAATGAGTGAGGAGAGTTTGGGCAAGGCGGTGTCCTATGCTATTTCTTTGAGATCTTCTCTCCAGATGAGTTTTATTGTTTTATTGCAGGGTGCTTGATCTCAGCTTTTGTCTTTTGAAAATCAAGCCTTACAAAGTTTAAAAAATAATGTTCAAGTCAAGCCTGGTGCCTTGCACAAAAGAATGATCCCAGTCTCTTCTACACGGTGATGCACAGTTTATTAGGTAATTCAGTGTGTTTTTTTTTTTTTTTTAGTATCGGATCGGTACTCAGTATCGGCCAACACTGAATCTCAGGTACTGGAATCGGTGTCAGAGTCAAAAAAGGAGCATCCCTAATCTTATCCCCTGAACTGTTTCTTAATTATGAACTTTAATACCATCACATAGTAACTATGAAATCAATTATGTCTGTGTAATGGAGGGTTGACCTAAAGTAGTGTTTCCCAACCTTTTTTCAGTCATGGCACCCTTTAAAAATTTCAAAAAAAAAATTGTGGCACCCTACACCAGTGTTGTCACGATAATACTTTAATACAATACCTCAAAAAGTATCGATTTTCAACACCACAGGAAGAGCTGCTGTATATAGGCCTACTGTCATATAGATATTTTTAATATTATCTCATTTTTTTGTCCATACATTGAAAGTCTAGGAAATCAGTAATTCATAAACCAGGGTTGGAAAATCGAAAAACACTGGTCGTTAGCTACATGCTAATGGCCAAATGTAAAAATTTTGATTGTAAGTGGCAAAAATGCCATCAAAGTCATGCAAGGGCCATTTTTTATGTGTTCAATAAGTTTGTTTTTTTATGTTTAGCCATTTTTGCTTCAACATTTCTTGTAAGGTGAGATGTAGAACATATGTATTTTATTAGAAATACATTATATTGTCACGATTGGTTTTGGGTTTTGTTTGTCTTTTATTTTGTATTCATGCTCACTGTCATGGTTCCTGTTGTCATGTGATTCCCTTGCTCCTCATTGCCATGTGCTCCTCTTGTGAATGTGTCATGTTAGGTTTGTTCGAGATGAACTACACTAGCCTGCCACCGACTGGTGAGATCTGCCGGTTGCAGGCGGGGGAGGAGTACAGAGACAGCCATCAGGTCGGACACTTCGTGCTTTCCGTAGTGTGCTGAATCAACGTCGTTAATGGCAGACCATGTGATTTTTGTATTGATTGTAGCCAAAGAAGTGGATGTGATTGAAATTCCCATGTTTTGAATATCAGATATTCAATATAAATATTGGTTAAATACAGGAACTTGTCTAAGAAAAAACACGCAATACACATCGTCCTTGTCATCACAGAATCTGACCAATGAGAATAAAGTGTGTCGTCATCAAGGATTTCGCAGCTGATTTTGAGCAACTGCAGCGCCTGACCTAGACGGCTGGTCTTGTTTTGCTCTCGCTGTACTTTGATGGCACATGTGATTGTAAGGCGGCTGCAGTGCCGATCAGTCAGACAAATTTTCTAACCAGAATGCATTGCTTTTGTCAGGTGGCAGCCAATCTTTGCGGCGCCGCATGAAGTCTAACAAGCCTGTTATCATTGGTTGATTTAGTCATATTGTTTCTCAGATCTGTTTTGTGATTGGGTCATTGTCTTGATTGTTCACAGGTGTTCCTTGTTTGTCATCACTCTCTCTGTATAAATAGTCCTCATTTTACATTGTACCTTTGTCTAGCTTTGTTCTATGTAACCTGCTGTTGGTGAGTTCTATGTTCAAGTTCGCATACATGTTTTGTCAAGTCAAGCCAAACCAAGCCAAGTCTTTGTTTATTTTGTGTTTATTCAATGGATTGTTCACGCATCTTGTTTTCCATAAACTGCACATGGGTTCACTTCAACTTGTCTGCAGTGGATATGTTACAGAAAGCTAGACAACAAAATGAATCCAGCAGTTTCTTGTCTTTTGCATCTCCGTCAAGGCGACTGGGCTATCCAGGATTATGTGGAGGAGTTTTGCGGACTTTGTGATTTGGTGGGCTTCAATGACATTGTGCTGAAGGACATTTTTTGACATGGATAAAATGAACCCATTTGTTTTCGAATGCCTGGGGGAATATTCACTTTTCCCTAACACAATATATGGACTATGCCCTTCTGTTGAGTGGCTCATATTTTACTGTGGGAACTGTGGATGAGGAACCCTGCAATCCCACAGTGTCCTCCACAGAGTGTTTCCACACCCCATCTGTCATGTCAGGATTTGACCTTTTCACGTCATCCCTGCCAAGCCAGTGACTGTTCATGTCACGCCTGCCAAACCTGAGCCTGAGTTCCTTCACGTCATACCTGCCAAGCCTGAGTTTCTTCACATCATGCCTGCCAAGCCTGAGCCTCTTCACGTCATGCCAGCCAAGCCAGAGCTTCTTCACGTCATGTCTGCCACACCAGAGTCACCAGACAAGATGGCCGCTACGCCTGTGTCTTCAGACAAGTTGGGTGCTACGCCTGTGTCTTCAGACAAGATGGCTGCCACGTCTGTGTCTTCAGACAAGAAGGCTGCTATGCCGGTGTCTTCAGACAAGGTGGCTACCATGCCACAGCCTCTTCACATCATGTCATGGTTAGTTTTGGGTTTGTTTTGTGTCTTTTATTTTGTATTCATGCTCATTGCCATGTGCTCCCCTTGTGAATAGGCTTGTTCACGGCGCTGCACAGACCGATCGGCGTATGAAATCAAAGTAACGTGAGAGCGATTTTAAAAGCATAAGGAGTCGTATGCTCTCCAGTCACTCTCGCGGTACTTTGATGTCATACGTCGATCGGTCTGCACAGCGCCGATGCATCTCGGAAAAGCCTATTGTGTCATGTTGTCATTAGTTGATTTAGTCACGTGTTTTCTCAGTTCTGTTTTGTGATTAGGTCATTGTCTTGATTGTTCACAGGTGTTCCTTGTTTGTCATTAGTCTCTCTTTATAAATAGTCCTCATGTTTCATTGTTGCTCTGTGTGGCGGGGAGAGAGGAATTACAGAAGAACTACAGTACAGTGACTGCGCCACCTGGGAACTCCCAACCCAGGAATACCTACTCAATGAAACCAATAAATTGGCTGCACAGATTTTTCCCTTACAGGATAAGAGATGTGGATGGAAAAATATATATATATTTTTTTTTTATTAGATGACAAAAATCAAGTAAATAATTCAAAACCTCTCAGAGACAAAACAAGAAAGAATGTTTAGTGTATTAAAAGATTAGTTCTGACTACAAACTTCAGAAGAAACACACTTCACATATTAGCATTATCAAAGAAATACAAAATCACTTATAACAAATCAACAAAAAGAAATCAGACAATAGGACTGAGGGTGGCCAGCAGGGGGAGACTCAAAAGGCACCAGCACACTAAAAGAAAATAAATAGATAAATCAACACTCAACTCCAAAAAAAAAAAAAAAAACATACATACATAGAAATCATTACATACACAAAGTTCAAAGAAAATACTACATAAATACTAGGACAAACAAATACACAAAATAATCCTTAAAGATGTCAACCATCAAAATTAACTAAACATGAACATAACTCAAAAAAAAAAAAAAAAAACCTTTTAAGTGCAGATCCACGATGAGTGAGATGAGAATAAAATAAAATAGAGTAAAATAAACATTGCTTTATGCTAGAATAATGCTTTATAACTTCAGTTAGTGCAGAATTCAGCAGCATGCATTATTTCCAGAACTTCTTCAGCTGAACACGTCTCCCCTGTTCACCAACATCTGCACAGGCCTCCAATTAAATACCATATTTATTTTAAGATTTTGCTGCTTACCTATAAAGCACTCAATAATCTCACACCCCGTATGTGAAGGAAATCAGATAAATATGAAGGGGTATGTATTCTTAGATCTTCTTCTGCACTCACTCATGGGTTCTTGAGCTTTATTCAGCCCCCCATCTATGGAACTCGCTTCCACGAGATATCTGTAATAGTGATTTTCTTGTTTTTAAATCTCATCTTAAAACTCACATTTTTAGACACACTTTTATGTGATTAAATTTATGAGCCCAGCTTAATGTATGTTGTGTCATTTATATTTCATGTTAAAATATACTTTGTTGTGCTTGTAAGGTGTCTTTGAGTGTCATAATGTCACAATTCTGAATATGAAGACAAACCAAGGCAGATTCAAAATAGAAATGAGGTTTAATCCAGAAGCAGGCGATAAGGCGCAGCAGCGTGTAAACGCACACACACAACAACTGACAACTGAAGAGTGAACAAGGAGGAACGAACTAACGTGGTTACAAACTAAATGATGAGCAGCTGAGATGAATATTTAATGTCCATGGAAACAGATGAGTGGTGGAAAAAAAGACAAAAAAAACATTTGACTGAAGAAAATAAACTGAAAGTCCATGAAAACTAAAACAAACTGAACATAACTGTGACACATAAATAAAATTATTGCCTATAAATAAAATTGTTGTTGTTGTTGCTGTTGTTAAACCTGTAACGTCATTCTCCGTGCAGTTATATGCATGGACTGCCTTGTTTAGAGAGCTCTTCCAAACAGCCTTGGCTAGATCAGGCAGTATTCTTTCACCTATCCATTCCCAGCAGGGTAGTAAGGGGTTGTATGGTTGGATAGGCTTTCTCCATCTGCGAAAACTACTTGTTCTAAAACTCCCTTTCTTGATCATAGTGGAGTTTGTTGGGGAATCTATACCTGAGCACAAAGTCATCAAAGATCTTTTCTGCAGCTGTTCTGACTTATTTGTGCAAACTTGGGCACAAACTTGGGCAAAACATGTGAAAATGTCCATTAATACCAAATATGTATTAATAGCCACCCTTGTAGCCCTCTTTGTTTTTTTTGTTTTTTTTGTTTTTTGAATACCAATGGGGCCTCTGACTATCAGGGTTGGAAACAAGCCACTGCAGCTGTAAGAAAAAAAAAAAAAAAAAACACATAAAGACAGCACTTGAATTTGTGCTAGTGACTATTGCCACACTATTGACTACTGAAATAAATTTTCTGTTCCTAGATTCCAGCATCACTGCAACCCTACAGAAAGCAAGCAGATCCTATTTTATTCATGTAAATTGCACCAATCGGTGACCAATAAGGTATCAGCCTCATGGATCGGAGCAAAAACCTGGCAGGGATTACAGCTCAACACTGGTCTTCTTCAAACACTGATTCTACAAATGCAAATCTGCATTCTGGAGGAAGTTCATTTTATCTGCACAGCATAATAAAAGCTATAACTCTCTATTATATATTTAACCAGGCTACAACTTAACCCTTTAAGACCTGAAGGCATTTTTATAGTTGTTTTTTTGTTTGTTTGTTTGTTTGTTTGTTTGTTTGTTTGTTTGTTTTTTGTTTGTTTGTTTGTTTGTTTTTTTTCTTTTCTGAGTGAAATACACAAAAGTAAAGACTCATAACTCCAAAACTGTAGCAAGGACAGTCAAAAGGTAGGTATTGTTTGATAGCACACTTTTTTAGAAAATATAAATCACGTTACAATTGGACATTCTCATGTTGAGAAACTGCTGATAAAAGACAAACAAATATAAATAATTTTTATTATAATTTTGCATATCTTCCTTATTTGACATGCAATAATTCAGGAAGGCAATAAGATACAATAAAAATTCTTTTTTGACGAAGCTCTCCTACATGGGAGTTGTATCTGAATCAAATTTTGTGGAGGTAGCATAAAGTAGTCAAAAGTCACAGCATTTGGAACCAAGGTAGCCCTTTTTTTTAAGCCCTTGATGCCCCCTAATGGACATTTTAAAAATCGTTTCTCTATGAAGAATATCTCGTGATCAACACAAGGGATTATGTTGATTTTGGACCCATTTTAATCGCAAGAATCATTTTCTACGATCTGTGCATGTTTCATGAAGTTATGAGTAAAAATGCCACTTGAAATCTACATATTTGTTTTTAGTTGAATAAATTATGAAAACGTTTCTATTTATCAGCAAATAGCTCAGCACTACTTAAGAGTTAATCGAATTGGCTACATGCATTGTAAAGTTCAGACTCTAAGCTTTCAAATGACATCTATGTTTTGTTGATCAAGGCAGTAGTTTTGAAAAATATGATTATTAATTTTTTCATTGCTAGGTGGCACCGGCAGGCGGTACACTCCGGTTTATAGGCACTACTCAGCACTTGTTAAGAGTTTATCAAAATGGTTAGATGCATTAAAAAGCTGTGTTTCTAAGCTTTAAAATGATACCTATTTTGTGTTATTCCATGTTTTTTTTGTTTTTTTTAAACAAGCATGTACGGTTCCGGGAACACTAGATAACACATTGCATCCCGGAAAAGACGAGAGACATGTTTTTAGCCAAATATGTTACATCACTCCGCGAGTAATATGTCGTGATAGACGAAATGGATTATGTTGTTTTTGGGCTCATTTTATTCATAAGAATCTGCTATAAATTGTGATATATCTGTGCATTTTTCATTAAGTTATGAGCAAAAACGCCACATGAAATTTACATATTTGTTTTTAGTTAGCGCCTGTGCTTTTTTTTTATTGTAAACTCAATTTGTGCAGACTCATTAGAGGGTGAAAACAACACAACAGGAGCATATTGGAGGCATGATCTGAACGTGTAAAGTCTCTGATTTTGTATGCAAAAGAATTATTGTGATACCTACTTGGTTTCAGTTTCTATTGTGATACCTACTTGGTTTCAGTTTTCTTAAAGAAACATGCAAACAGAAGCACGGGCAAGAAAATAACTGGCTTAATAAAGAGTCTTTTGTACAACCCAAATCTGCACATTCAATAAAAGATAGAGAAGACTAATATTATAAATCTGTGGAACGGCTGGTATAATGACAGTAACAAAGTAGTTCTGTCATCCCAGCTAGCTGTGCTTTGATAAATAGCTCTGTAATGCTTGCCAAGTAACTCATTACACCCCAAAAATGAGTTGAGCTGGATCCCCATGTGTTTTTGTGTAACGGTTATGTTCTGTTTGGTTATGTTTTATTATCATGGTGTTTTAGTTTTCCTGTTTGTCTGTCTGTGTTCCCTATTAGTTTCCATTGTTCCTAATTAATCACGCACCTGGATCTGTTCAGTTCATTACTACTCCTTGTGTATTTAAGACTAGTGGTCGACCAAGGCCATTATATCAGCCGATATTTGTCTTTTATATAATATATATATATATATATATATATATATATATATATCGGCATTGGCCGATAAATTTTTCTGTTCGGCCGATGAGTTGAAAGCAGGAGTTTTGTTTAGATGGTGCTCCAGACTTTTATTTTGATGGTGCTGAGAATTCCGGCTTATTCTCTGTCTTCCTTAGTTATGGTCTCTGTTTAACAATTTGCCTAATACGTTACTGGATAGAACTGTTAAACAAATAAAGTAAACTGTATATGAAAAATAGATCTATAATTTTACAATTTCAGTGCAAGTAGTGGAAACTGATTTTATATTTGACTTTACATTTGCATCAAGTTAACATGTTTAATAAAAGAATAACTTAAGTAGTTCTTTATATAATTATTCTTTACCTTATTAAGAATGATAATATAAAGAGCTCTTAAATGAAATATATTTATTTCATGATTGTCAATGTTACCTTATTGTGAATACTGTAACATAATACAATGTTCACATTTGCAATTAATTGTTGTGAATAATAATGTAGCCTTCAATTTGTTGTGTCGATTAATAGTTTAATTTATTGATTTTAACTTGAGATCTGTTTGACATATTTGGGGGTAGTTTGATTACCAAACAGCCTTAAGGTTCTTTCACTAGACTTCTAATAGCCAGGCTGCCTGCAACATTTGAAATGCATAACTACAGATAGAGAGGTTATTGGAAATACCTCTGGGCCATTGTTTAACACAGATTAATTTATTAATCTAGCCAGAAATGAGGGAACTGTGAGAAAATGTTCTCCCTTAGATGGGTTTGAGTAGTGAAGGTTCAATCAATTGCTTTTATATGTCAAATAATGGGGAAAAAATGATAGAGGTGATTTTTCATGGTTCTCAATCAATACATAAAAAGTAGAAATTAGTCAGAGCACAAAAAACCAGCAATTAATTTTAAAGAGAAGACATTTCCCTGTCCAGACAAGTAAAGTCAAATCAGGTCAAGTCTACTGCACTGTAAAAAAAAAACAAACAAAAAAAACTTGTAAAAAAAATAATGGTAATTGACTGGCAGCTACGGCTGCCAAACAAAAACTGTGAAATTAAAGTAAAATATCTTAATTCAAATAAAGTGCAAAAACAATAATTTTACAGAAATTTTCATTAAAAGTTTTAGTGGAAAACAATGTTAATTTACGGATTTTCCTTGTTTAAATTAAGATATTTTACTTTAATTTTACGTTTCTTGTTTGGCAGCCGTAGCTGCCAGTCATTTACCGTTTTTTTCTACAGTGTAAAACTGTTATTTTACGGATTTTTCCTAGATTATTATGATCAAACACCTTCAATAAAGTGACAGTACTAAAAGTTCTGCAGAGAAACACCGTTATTTTAAAGATTTTTCTTATATTATTATGATCAAACACCTTCAAAAAAAGTGACAGTACTAAAAGTTCTACAGAGAAACAGTTATTTTACAGATTATTATAAAAAAAAAAAAAAAAAAAAAAACTTCAATAAAGTGTTAAAGCATGCTCAGGATTCTAAATTAACAGTTTTATTTTGGAAGACAAAATACAACTTCTGTACTAATACTGTATAAACAGAAAATTTAATAATTCAGTTTTTGAAGAAATACAGTACAAATTTTAAATGAAATACATTTAACATTTAAAATACTGTACTAGTTAACAGTAGAACAGTTTAATCAATTTAATAAAACGTTAAATTAAATATTCAAATAAACTTTAAACTGAAGAAATACAAAACTGATCCATCTACAAGATTGTCACTGTTTCACACCAAAAGATATTTTGAGAAATGTCTTGGTGATTCCATAAATTTTGGTCCAATGTTGTTTGGTTACCAACATTCTTCAAAATATTTCACAGAAGAAAGTAAGTCATACAAGTTTGAAAAGACATGAGGGTCAGAAAATGAAGGAGTTTTCATTTTGGGTGAGCTATGCTTGAAAAGGGTTAGTTCACCCAAAAATGGAAATTCTGTCATTAATTACTCACCCTCATTTCGTTTCAAACCTGTAAGACCTTTGTTCATCTTCGGAACACAAATTAAGATATTTTTGATGAAATTCTAGAGATTTCTGTCCCTCCATAAACAGCTACGCAACTGAAACCTTGACGCTTAAAAAGTTCATAAAGAGATTGTAAAACTAATCCATATGAATTGAGCCGTTTACTTTACATTTTCTGAAGAGAGCCGATCGCTTTATATGATGAACAGATTTAAAGGGTTATTTCACCCAAAAAAGAAAGTTCTGTCATTAATTACTCACCCTCATGTCATTCCAAACCCATAAGACCTTCGTTCATCTTCAGAACACAAATTAAGATATTTTTGATGAAATCCGAGAGATTTCTGATCCCTCCATAGACAGCAACACGACCACTTTCAAGGCCCAGAAAGGAACTAAAGACATCATTAAAATAGTCGACGTGACTGCATTGGTTCAACCTTTATATTATGAAGCGACGAGAATACTTTTTGTTTGCAAAAACAAACAAAAATAAAGACCTTATTCAACCATCTCTTCTCTTCCACATCATTCTAGTACGCTATTCGTGTAGTAAACACACGCAGCACTTCCGAGTTCTACATCAGAACGCTGGATCAGTATTGGCCGACTCTGTTCACGTGAGCTTCACGACACATGCGTGTGATACTGGAGCCAGCCAATAGTGAGCCAGCATGGAAGAGGAGAGAATGTTGAATAAAGTCATTATTTTTGTTCATTTATTGCACACAAAAATTATTCTCATCGCTTCATAACATCAAGGTTGAACCACTGCAGTCACATTGACTATTTTAACGATATCTTTAGTTCCTTTCTGGACCTTGAAAGTTGCAATTCTGTTGCTGCCTATGGATGGTTAAGAAAGCTCTCGGATTTCATCAGAAAGACCTTCATTTGTGTTCTGAAGATGAACGAAGGTCTTACGGGTGTGGAACGACATGAGGGTGAGTAATTAATGACAGAATTTGGGTGAACTAACCCTTTAATTCAGGCCTTTACTCGGATATAAACACTGATCAGCGAACAAACAGATGCTCAACCGAAACTGCTAGCGAACATGCTTGAGCTTCTGTTTACCACAACTGATGTGTGAGTTGATGAATGTTTAAATGTAAATATAAGCCTAAATTCAATCTGTTCATCAAATAAAGTGATTGTGTCCCCAGAAAATTTGGACTAAACCACTCAATTAATATGGATTAGTTTTACAATCTCTTTATGAACTTTTTGAAGTGTCAAAGTGTCAGTTGCGTTGCTGTCTATGGAGGGACAGAAAGCTCGCAAATTTCATCAAAAAGATCTTCAGTTATGTTCTGAAATGAATGAAAACCTTACGGGTTTAGAACAACATGAGCGTGAGTAATTAAAATGTTAGTTCACTCAAAAATGAAATTTCTGTCATTAATTAACCTCATGTCATTTCAAACCCATAAGACCTTCGTTCATCTTCGGAACACAAATTAAGATATTTTTGATGAAATCCGAGGGTATCTGATCCACACATAGGCAGCAACATCATTGCACCTTTTGACGTCCAGAAAGGTAGTTGAAAACATGGTTAAAATAGTCAACGTGACTGCAGTGGTTCAACCTGTATTACTCAGTATTGGCTGGAATTTGGACGTTAACAAGGAAGCCTGCACTGAGTTCACTAGGTATGACAACGGTTCAAATTGTTGAATTGAATATTTTTGTTTGGTTTTTGTGCACAAAACTATTCCCATTGCTTCATAACATTAAGGTTGAACCACTGTAGTCACGACTATTTTGACTATTTTAACCATGTTTTTAACTACCTTTCTGGACGTCAAAAGGTGCAATGATGTTGCTGCCTATGTGTGGATTAGATACCCTCGGATTTCATCAAAAATATCTTAATTTGTGTTCCGAAGATGAACAAAGGTCTTATGGGTGTGGAACAACATGAGGGTGAGTAATTAATGACAGAATTTTCATTTTTGGGTGAACTAAAACTTTAAACTCAAGAAGGTAAGTTTGAACCAGAGTGGTGCCTTGGTGCAGAGTTTGCCTACGTTCAAACGCATTTCCTCACACTGTCACACATAAGGGCACAGTATCGTTTACAGTATTAATGTTAATATGTCATGAATACTCACTTCCTCTGAAGATCATGTGGCAGATGATTTTCATTCCCAAAATTTCTGGATCATGAGGAAACACACACACAAATGAATTTTAATTTGTTTAATAATTCAATATTAATTATTAACTTACTGACAGAAACATGGGTTGCCACTATTTACTCACCAGCTTCATATAAAGACTTCACAATAGATCCAAAATCGTGGTTTGCACCATTCTTTAGATCGCTAGATGAGCGGGGTAAAGTTAGTTTTAGGTTTGATATTCGCTGCATATCTGCCTAAGCTGCTTTAGGGACCATCTGCAAATTCACGACACAATAATCCATTTGAATTAATGTTTACAGGGCTATGGTAAATGTCTAGTGGGCAAACTGACTTATTATAATTTGCCAATATCTCGCTTTAGACAATACCTCCCCTAATGTATGTAGAGTACACAGATATTTTTTTAAAGAAAAAAAAAAAATGTAATTCACCAAAGTGTTTTTCATGTTCAAAAGGTCTGATCTACTATGTTCCTAGTGACCAGACTGACTTACTACAGGTGAAATTTTGCCAATTTCTCCCTTACTGTATGTACAGTACACAAATACTTTTAGAAAAATCATTACAGTAATTCACCAAAAGGGTTTTTTCACATTCCAAAGCTTGTAGTGCCTTTCTAGTGACCAGCCTGACTTACTACAGGTGAAAATTTGCCAATTTTCCCTCACTGTATGTACTGTACACAAATATTTTTAGAAAAATCATTACAGTAATTCACCAAAAGGGTTTTTTCAAGTTCCAAAGCTTGTAGTACCTTCCTAGTGAACAGACTGCCTTACTACAGGTGAAATTTTGCCAATTTCTCCCTTACTGTATGTACAGTACACAAATATTTTTAGAAAAATCATCACAGTAATTCACCAAAAGGGTTTTTTCACTTTCCATAGCATGTAGTACCTTCCTAGTGACCAGACTGACTTACTACAGGTGAAATTTTGCCAATTTCTCCCTTGCTGTATGTACAGTACACAAATACTTTTAGAAAAATCATTACAGTAATTCACCAAAAGGGTTTTTTCAAGTTCCAAAGCTTGTAGTGCCTTCCTAGTGACCAGCCTGACTTACTACAGGTGAAAATTTGCCAATTTTCCCTCACTGTATGTACAGTACACAAATATTTTTAGAAAAATCATCACAGTAATTCACCAAAAGGGTTTTTTCAAGTTCCAAAGCTTGTAGTACCTTCCTAGTGACCAGACTGCCTTACTACAGGTGAAATTTTGCCAATTTCTCCCTTACTGTATGTACAGTACACACATATTTTTAGAAAAATCATCACAGTAATTCACCAAAAGGTTTTTTTTTGTTTGTTTGTTTTTGTTTTTTTTTTAAGTTCCAAAGCTTGTAGTACCTTCCTAGTGACCAGCCTGACTTACTACAGGTGAAATCTTGCCAATTAATCCTTACATAAATGTACAGTACAAAGTTATTTTCATAATTTACTGTAAATCCACAAAAGGGTTTTTCATGTTCCAAAGGTTGTACTCCATTCGTAGTGGTCACTTCAGTCAGCTTTTGATGAATATATTATGTACAAGTAAGTACTGCAACTGCTGTTGCTGGTACAACACATTTCAGTCACTGATTAAAAATCAGTAAGCAATTTTATTTAAAAAAAAAAAAAAAAAAAAAAAAAAAAAAAAATTAAACGAACTTAATTATATTTGCAGTGCTATAAGTATAAAATCATTACAGTAATTCACCAAAAGGGTTTTTTCACGTTCCAAAGCTTGTAGTGCCTTCCTAGTAACCAGCCTGACTTACTACAGGTGAAATCTTGCCAATTAATCCTTATATAAATGTACAGTACAAAGTTATTTTCATAATTTACTGTAAATCCACAAATATATATATATTAAACAAACTTAATTGTATTTGCAGTGCTATAAGTAACAACCTTATTTTAAGTAAAAACTTTTTATAAAATTCCAAATTACAGATATAAAGTCCCAGAATTTAGCCAACTTTTCAAATATTCTTAATGTAAGACATTACAGTGGATAAAGTGGGATTTGTTTCCACTGTTTAACTAGTCACACATTGAACAAAACCATTGGGCATCTTTTCCAGCTATCACATCTGGTGATAGTCCAAGGCAACGAACATGGTACCATCTTTGGCACTGTTCACATTGTATCTTCAGAAATAAACAGAAATATAACATTAAAAAAATAAACACGTGCAATGTTGTATTGCTAGTACATGTTTACACACTTCTTTTTACTTCAATATACATACCCAAACAATGTCGATTTTGGAATTCGGCAATTCTTTGGACTTTGGCAATTCTTTACATCCACAGTACGAACAGTATTCCTCCTTGGATTCTACAGCAGATTGATTGATTGATTAATTGGTTGGTTGGTTGGTTGGTATTTTATTTTATTTTATTTTATTATTTATGTAATTTTTCTATTAATGTGTTTTCTATTAATAAGTTGCAGTATGTGAACTCCATACTAAACTAGTATTTAGGCCTCTTATTCTTAGACTAATACAGTACAATAACTTATATAGAATATTTCTATAGCTATCCTGTAGAGTTACTGGATGCTTGTTATATTACCTGATCCCTGAAGAATATCCTTTGCCATTTGTTGTCTGAGTTGCGCGATGTTATCTTTATTGGGATCAGTGTTGAATGCATCAGGGATTACTGGAAATTTCTCTATCACCTCTCTTGCCATCTGAAATGAAGGCAAATGTTTTAATGTAAAATGTAAGGAAAATGTTATACTGTCTGCAGGGGGAAAAAATGTACATGTCATAATGACTATGTTGTCTGTCTAAATAGTAAATAATTTGTATTCAGTTCATAAATGCTAGTACAAATCAATAAAAATCACCTGCATAACAAACACCCCACAACTTGTTGCATCTTCCTGTACTGTGTGGACAATGGTACTGGGTTTCCATCTTATGTTTAACCAGTCCCTTTTGCCATGTTCTTGGAAACATTTTCTAAAAGGAAAATGTTATTTTTTTTTAAGGAAAAGGGAAAGAATTATGAGGAATTAATATATTTTTGTCTCATTTGTCTTACCGGAAACATGTGGCTGCTTGTTTTGAGTCCTTGAGGTCATTTGAGACATTATTAGGGTCAGCAACATATATTTGTTCTGACATGGCATGAAGGAACTATAAATTCATTTCCCAGGTATGTTCCATGACAGAGAAGGTAAAGGAAAAAAATTAAGTTGTAAAAACATATATCCACATAATTCTAAAAAAAAAACCCACAAAAAAAAACAATGTCCAACATTGTTTCATTTAATTAACAATACTAAAACTATGGAATGAATCAAATGTTCAATTTATAAATGGTTTTGCTTACCACAAACTTCCAGTGATTGTCATGTACATTTACGAATCCCACTGCACCATCATAATTTTCAAAGTTTACCTGTAAAGCAATTGAAACTGTTACACTTAATATAATACACGCTGTGCTATACATTTTTCAGATTAACTGGCGGTAGTAACATAGATAATGTGCAGAGTACTCTTATCATTTCTATAAATACTTCACCCTAAAGACACATAACACTAACTATAAACACACTACTGTACTACATAATAAACTGTAATGATTACTTTAAAATGTGTAGTAGTATTATAGCAGATCTGTGAGTCTATATTTCAATATTACCTATTGTAATTACATTTGTAATGGTCATGTTTTTGTGCTGTTGAATTTTACTTACTTTACTCAAGCCTTGGCGTGCAATTTGGGGTAATTTTCCGAACAGGATTCTGTGGTTTAGTGGTTTAGAATGAACAGTCTCTTTGTGCTTTCACATTTATTCATATAGGCATGAATATAGTATTCTATTGTATGGAAAACATTAAACAGTTTCATTTTTCTATGTTCAGTACTGAAAACCTTTTCATTTTAAAATAAATCATTGATCGTTGAACAGAAAATTTGTACTAACCTCTCCATTCAAAAGATTGTGAGGCTTCAGTGTAAGTCTTTGTGTCTAACAGACATCTTAGCCATGTTGTTTGCATTTTTTTGGACAGCAACAACCACTTCACAGCCTCTCTTTTCCCACAATTCTTCTGGCTGTAATTACAAAGTCAAGACAAGCCGTGAGTTTATACAATACTGTAATGTACTATTTCAAACTAATATAATAATTATATTGTATTGTGAATTTTACATACTTACTCTTGTACATTCAGTGGTGTTGTCTCCAAAGTAGCTGCAACATCCTTGCCTTTATGATTAGTAGCTTTTATGGTGGTCAGAGAGGACAAGTCTACTTCCTCAATGCTCGACGTTTTGGATTTTGTTCCACTTCCATTTGATGTATTGCTATTGTCTTGATTTTTAGGCTTCCCTGGCTGCTTCTTTTTGGGAGCAGATGTATCCTCTCTAGGCTTTGAAATTGTAGGTTCCTCTTTTGTATCCGTTTCTGTGACTGCAGTTGCTTGTCCCACTGCAGTTGTGCCATGACTTTTGGCCTTTTTTTTTAAGACCTGGTATCAGTGGTGGGACAGAATAGAACTTGGACTGTCCCAGCTTAGAAGAACCAGTCTTTTCCTCTTTTTTGGCCCATGATTCCTCAGCGAATCGAATGTCCTTTAAATTCAGGGGGGGTTTTGAAAAGTTTTTGAGAAAAGCCATGCTGCATTATATGTTTCATGTATCTTCCTTGCAGAGAAGCATACATTTTACGGACAAAGTTGCCCGGACACAGTCTACGTGCCTTCTGTAGGATGTGTTGCTTGACAATGGAAAACCATCCTTCTACATGGCAGTTTGTTTCTCGTGTCTTGTCTTGTCTTTGGTCTCCATCTTCCACTGATGTACTGTCTTTGTCAGCTGAATGCCTTTTTAGGTCACCCAGCATGACTCCACTCCACATGGTATAGCCATGTATGTGTTGAAAAGTGTTTGAATGATTCTTGGACTGTAGTACGTGTTTTCCTCTGGAGACTCTCCCTCTTCAGTGACTGGTTGACTGGTTCATTGGTTGCCTCATCAAACACTCTTCTGAACACAGCTGAGAAGCGAGACCTTCCCACAATTGTCCTTGCCTGCTCATCCATAGCAGCCGCAGTGTTCACCTGGACTCTGTTTTCAGACATGTCTATGTCCAGGATGAAACTCTGAATGAGTCCTGCTCTCTTTTACAGAAGCAGTATTACTTCTTGTATGAAGGACAATGCAAAGAGCCCGAAATATCTCAACTGCTTCATCCAGAGTCTGGCTGTTTTGCAATCTTGCAAATACAAATATGACAAACTCCCTGTGTCCCTTGTCTGTCACATGCCTGCAAATGGCCTGGGCCACAGCCTTAAGCACATGGGCTGAACAAAGGTGTGTGACAGTGAAGTTTTTGGTGTCCATCATATTGTCCTTACCCTGGCAAACATCAAAACATCTGTCAAGATATGACAGAACACCCTCTCTGTTAAATACCAGTAGAACAACTTGAATAAGTGCCCAACTGTAGTCTGTTTCCACAGACCTGATTGTAGTGTACTTTGACAGGTTGTGCACAAACTGCATCAGCCAGAAAGAAACAGACGGCACTGTGTGGTCATTGGTCAGCATTTCAGCAATGGGCAAAGGTGGTGTGCCATGGGCCTGACCTGCCAAAATAAGGGCATAGTACAGAACTCTTTTTTTCTGTTGTTGTATTTTAGACACCACACTTCCAGTGGCATCCAAGTAGAGGGTTACTGGTGACTTCTTCCTCATATGTGTCACTAGGATTGAAATTCCCTTTTCAGTGTACATGTGACAGCTGAAAGGATCCACCTGGAAGTTCTGAATGTAGCCTGGCAAATGTCGATAATTGGTGTCACATTCCTTCATAATTTGTTGCGTTAAATGCAATTCTAACAAGACATTGTCATGTAGTGATGCAGTCTTTTTTACTTCAGAGGAAATTACTTTTAAGATGTCTCTGTTAAGGGACCTTGTTAAATTTCCTGCCAAAAAAGCTTACTCTAGTACACTTGGCTCACTCCTTTATGGATGACTTTTGCAATTTTTCCCCTACGGACATTGGATGCCTGACGTTTTTGAGTGTTTTCTTTTAAATGGCAGATTTGTCCACGGCGATGAACAGTCATGAAAACCTTTCTCTGCGTGCTTGCAGGTTTTCTCTCCATCAAATGTGTAAATTGCACGAATATTTACAAAGGCAGAATTCCTTTTACTGCTGTGCATCAATCGGACATGTTGGTACTTGAAAGCAAGTACACAGTTAGGGTTCACTTTGTTGAATTGCTCATAAATGACGTGTGTCCACGGTTTTCTTAATTTCACTGAACCAATTCTTGGTTTTATTGTTCTCCATTTCTTTTTGTCAGGTGAAATCTTAAAGGTTTTTGGAACAGAACAAACCTTTCGAAGCTTCTTTGATTTTCTCTGTGATTGATTGTGCTTTTCAACATTTTCTGTTGCCATAACCGAGTCAAAATCATCTGTAACTGTTAGCGACTCATGTTCACTATCCGTCCTTTCCTTGGCAAAATCTGTCACCATCTCACTCAGTTGAATCGAAGTAGTATGCATGTCACTCTCTTCACTGACTACTTCTTCAGGAATTTCACTTATATTATCTGTAGTCCCAGCTGTTTCCTCAACAATAGCACTAGATTGAGCAGTCTTATTGATGTTCATTCTGTCAGTGTCATTCTCTTGTAACAATGGGTTTTTAATATCATCATCAGCACTCTTCCATGAGGCATCATCAACGTCATCTTCACTGACATGTTGACTGTTACTGTGTGTTGAGTATTGTAATGTATGAAGTGTTCCACTTTCTTTAGGCCTTTCTTTTGTCATGAAGGTGTTGCCAAGGAGCTTCCCTTGAGTATCAGACCATCTTAACACAGGATCTGGAGGATGGCTCTTTTTCAGCTTCCTTGATAGCAGCACTTGGTCTTTAATTCCCCTGCGGTTCTCATGCCAAATAACCCATAACCAGTGTTTGTTTTGTTTGTTCTCATTTCCAAAAATTGACAGTGACAGATTTGTCCAGATCTCAGAATTATATGAAATGGTATGTCCTACATTCACTTTTGAGAACTCTTTTACGACAACACTGAAGCCACCTGCTAAAGCCCACAGGTCCTTTGTTGCCTTTTGTTTCCTACCACGACTCATATTCTACAAAGTTATTAAATAGACAGTGTTAAAACATAAATCAAATTCTAATGAAAAAAAAAAAAAATGAAAATAAGAATTGTAAAAAAGTAAAACATTACATATACTGTTATGCACCTGCTACAAACTAACTGTACAATAATGCAAAAGAACTAAGCTATTATGTTTGTGGCAGTCTTTAAGTTAAGAAATCTATTATTTAACATCTGTAACAGTTTATACTAAATACTATTGTTATTAATTGTTGTTGTTATAATTCTTAATGTTAAATTTCAACAAATACATAAACATACTCATCTGCAAAAAAAAAACAACAACTATATTTAGGGGTCCAAGTATTGGAACCATGCATTTTCAATTATTTTTATATTCTTCTTTATATGGTTATTATTTTTTATATTATTATTATACCTGGGCAGCAGAGCCTAACTAAACTTTACATGCATCATAGTCAGACACTCATGACAAAAAATTTTAACATTTCTATTCATTTAATCTTTATGGAGTCTGACGCTGACATAGAGGGCTATTTGTAGGCGTGCCCCATTAATACTATTTTGCCTATATCTTGCAAACAATGTCAACATGCCAAATTTTCATGAATTTCTGATGCTTGGGGTTAACAGCAAATTCTATGTACAGTGCATGACAGATAAGGGCTGTAATACTAATGTTGTCCACAAGAGGGAGCAGGGCTATGGCAAAATTCGGCATCTCGCAGCAGCACTTCTGGTGGCATCTCCAGCAGCCAGTGACTTTATTCGGCAGCATATATACATACAAACACACACACACACACACACGCACACACACACACACACACACACACATTATATTATTTATATTTATATATATAATATATATATATATATATATTTTAGTTGCAAACAAAATTATTCAACACCCGTTACATTTTGCTGCTGAGAACAAAATTTTATGAAAACAATTCATCAAAGGCATCAGTAAACTATTATTTGAGTGATTCTGATAAAGTTGATGAAAAATGAAAAAATCAAACTGCCTCTAAACATATGTGTACAAAATTATTCAACCCACAAAAGTCAAATTTTGTGCAGAATCTTTTATTCTTTATAACCTCCAATAAATGCTGCCTCTAAGCGCAGCTTAGAAGCTTCTGTCACCTCTCTACTGCAATCTTGGCCCATTCCTCGCTTGAAAAAGCTTCCAGATCACTGATAGTCTTTGGTTTCCATGTTATCACTGCTTTCTACAAATTCCACCAAATATTTTCAATGAGATTTCAATCTGAAGACTGTACAGGCCACTCAAGGACATTCACGACTGATCCCTGAACCGAGTGTAAGTAGATTTGGATGTATACTTTAGGACTGCTGTTCTGCAGGAAAGTCTATTGAT
The DNA here is from genome assembly GCA_039654765.1 of Mylopharyngodon piceus. Lineage (NCBI taxonomy): Eukaryota > Metazoa > Chordata > Actinopteri > Cypriniformes > Xenocyprididae > Mylopharyngodon > Mylopharyngodon piceus. The sequence goes on from JBCHWC010000079.1 coordinate 123,232, forward strand.
CATCAAGCTTCAGTCTCTGCACAGAAGGCATCACCATCTTTGTCAAAATGGCTTGATACTTCAAAGAATTCATGATGTCGTTCATACAGTCAAGATTTCTACTTCCTGCAACAGCAAAGAAACCCCATAACAAGACTGGACCACTTCAATGTTTGACCATACAGATGGTGTTCTTCTGCTCATGAGCTTTGCTTTTTTTTGCACCAGACGTACAGCTGATCCATGGGTCCAAAAAGTTCCAGTTTGCTCACATCCCTCCATAAAACTTTCTTCCACAACTCCACATGTATCCAAAAGAATTTAAGCATATTCAAGTCGGCCTTTTATGTTCTTGGTCAAGAGTGCCATTCGGCAAAGCTGTAAGGCTTATGCCTTTGGCGCAGAGACTGAAGCTTGATGATCAATGGACTTTCCTGCAGGACAGCCGTCCAAAAGTAAACATCCAAATCTACTTAAACTTGGTTCAGGGATCAGTCGTAGAATTTTCTTGAGTGGGCTGTACAGTCTTCAGATAGAAATCTCATTGAAAATATTTGGTGGAATTTGTAGAAAGCAGTGATAACATGGAAACCAAAGACTATCAGTGATCTGAAAGCTTTTTCAAGCGAGGAATGGACCAAGATTGCAGTAGAGAGGTGACAGAAGCTTCTAAGCACTTACAGGCAACGTTTATTGGAGGTTATAAAGAATAAAAGATTCTGCACAAAATTTGACTTTTGGGGGTTAAATAATTTTGTACACATATGTCTAGAGCCAGTTTTATTTTTTCATTTTTCATCAACTTTACATTCTTGGAATCACTCAAATGTGTATTAATAAACTTTGTATAATAGCTTACTGATCTCTTTTGATGATTTTTTTTATTTATTTATTTATTTTTTATAAAATTTTGTTCTCATTATCAAAATGTCTTGCATGTTAAGGGGGTTGAATAATTTTGATTGCAGCTGTATACATACATTTGAAATGTTATTACATATGAATATAAACTGTTATTCAGTTAATATTACATGAATGAGTTTCTGATATGCTGCAAAAAGCTGAAATTGGGGCATCTCGTAGCGGCACTTCAGGCGGCCACGGACTTCTTATTTTAAAAACTAAATTTCAACAAAATAGCATTATATACCACGGGACTGTCATTTGTATGCATTTATCATACATTTTGTTTATACAGTAGTTAGTTTCTGACTCTGCAGTCCATCAGATAAAGCAGAAATTCCTGCGTGTGTTGATGGATGGATGGATGGATGGCGGACGGACAAGTAGATTAATGGATGGATGGATGGATGGATGATGTACAGATGGACAAGTAGATAGATAGATGGATGGATGAATGGATGACGGATGGACAAGTGGATGGATGACGAATGGACGGACAAGTAGATGGATGGATGGATGGATGGATGGATGACGAATGGACGGACAAGTAGATGGATGGATGGATGGATGGATGGACGGATGGATGGATGGATGGATGGATGACGGATGGACGGACAAGTAGATGGATGGATGGATGACGGATGGACGGACAAGTGGATGGATGGATGGATGGATGATGGACGGACGGACAAGTAGATGGATGGATGGATGGATGGATGATGGATGGACGGACAAGTAGATGGATGGATGGATGACGGATGGACGGACAAGTAGATGGATAGATGGATGGATGGATGGATGGATGGATGACGGATGGACAAGTGGATGGATGGATGGATGATGGACAAACAAGTGGATGGATGGATGGATGGATGGATGGATGACGGATGGACGGACAAGTGGATGGATGGATGGATGGATGACGGACGGACAAGTGGATAGATAGACAGACAGACAGACAGACAGAGACAGATAGATAGATAGATAGATAGATAGATAGATAGATAGATAGATAGAGTGCCCTCCATAAGTATTGGAACAGTAAAAACAAAATTGCTCTGTTAGCTGTGGTGTCAAGACATCTATAAATATTATTAAAAGATTAATATAAGGGCAGAAGTACAGAATGTCACATTTTATTATTGACTCTTTTACCATCTAAGAAGAACAACACTTTTAGGGTTTCATCCCTCTGCCTAATGTGAGCATAAGTATTGGGACGGTTTAACTTAAAGCAAATGTAAGCAAATATTTAATTCTAAATCCTTTGCAAGTATTCACAGGAGTGAGTCTGTGACCCATAGACATCACCAGACTCTTGGTTTCACACTTTGAAATGCTTTTCCAGGCCTTTAATGCAGCCATTTTTAACAGTTGCTTGTTTTGGGAGTTTCTGCCTTTAGTCTCCTCTTCAGCTGGTGAAATGCTTGTTCAGTCCGATATGTGTTATGTAGTGGAGCATCAGAAATTTATTAACAAAATTTATGATAAATTCTTACAAATGACAGTCCTGTGGTATATAATGTTATTTTATCGAAATGTAGTTTTTAAAATTAAAAAACATTACATCGAATTATGTAATTGGCCAGCGGCACATGCTGCAGGAGAAAGTCCGTGGCCGCCTGAAGTGCCGCTAAGAGATGCCGCAATTTCAGCTTTGAGCAACCTTCCAGATAGGGAACACTCCTCCTCCAAGTCCAGACAATTCCCTTGAACCAGGCAATGCCCCACAACCAGGGCCCTCTAGGTTAGAAGAAAGTTGGCTCTTTGTATGTTAATTTAGTAACAATATTAGTTTAGTATTAGTTTATATGAGATCTGAAATTATCTATCTGTGTGTGTGTGTGTGAGAGTGAGTGAGAGAGTAAGTGAGTGAGTGAGAGAAAGAGAGATTATATACATGTGTAGGCTAATACAAGGATGGTATAATAAAAAGAGATGGTCTTACAATGACAGATATAATAAAAGTGTTGTGTGATTAATAGTATTCTATCCTAGAACAGTTACAGAACCATTTATCTGTTACAGTGATTGCAAATTGAAAAATTCTGACAATACGCTTCCTTTATGTTAGGCAACGCATTGTTGGATGGAGGAATGTCAGACAGGGGAGAAGAAGGCTTCAGACAGAGATCGAACAACTAAAGAACTTCTTAGAGAGGGAAAAGAAAAAAAACAAAAAAAAAAGGAAAAGTATAAGAAGAGGTACCAGCACTTGGTAGAAGGGAAAAATTCACCTCGTGCAAATGTGAATTCACTACTGCGCCATCAATCACGTAACATTGTGAGAAAAAGACTGTTACTGCAGGAATCAATAATTGAAGAGATTAGAAATAAATACAAAAACACCAGGAAGGAACAGGAGAGGCAAATTATTGCAAAAACAACAACTGGACAAATTCTAAAGAAATACAGGCTGCAGAGGGCTGCACAGGCATTTCTGGGCTTTTCAAAGAAACAAGGTAAAAAAAAAAAATAGAGGGAGGGCTCATAACATTCGAAAAAAAGAGCAGCAACAGATTACCTGGTGAATGCAAACAGAAAGTAAAGGCTTTCTTTTTACGAGATGATGTCAGTCGGATGACAGCTGGACAAAAGCAAACTGTAATGAAAAAGAAACAGAAAAAACAGAAACGTTTGCTAACCGACACAATGAAGAATCTGCACCAGAAGTTCCTGTCAGAAAGTGATTATCAGGTGTCTTACTCTTGTTTCTGCACCTAAAGACCATTTTCGGTTGTGGTGCCCACAGAGGCTGATCGTGAAACCTGTCAGTGTAGAACTCACGAGAACTTACAGTTCATGGCCAACACCCTGTACAACCAAGGTCTGTTAGCAACAAAAAATCTAGAGGAAATGGTAGATGCAACAATGTGCAATCCCAAATCAAAACTCTGTGCATATAGTGAGTGCAAAGCGGTGTCTACTCAACACAAACAATGTTGAGACCTCCTGAAAACAGAGATGTAGCCCTTACCCAATGGTCTGTGGAAGACAATGTCAAAGTGAATGATGGAGAGGTATCTGCGAAAAGGTCAACAATCACTGTGAAGAAAAATGTGATGATACCTGAGGATGCACTTGCAAGTGAATTCCATGACAGAATGTTTAGGTTTAGGCGGCACATCTTTAATATCCGATGGCAGTACGGTGCCTATAGACAGCTTAGAGAAAACCTGCGGAGCAACGAATGTATATTACATGTAGATTTCAGTGAGAACTACTCCTGTAAGTATTCTCAAGAAATTCAGTCAGCCCATTTTGGAGGGTCACATCAGCAAGCAAGTCTACATACTGGAGTGTTGTACACTACAGCTGAACAGTCACAAGTGACTTTCTGCTCCATCTCATCTTCAAGGCAGCATGATCCCCCAGCTATCTGGGCCCACCTCAGCCCTGTTTTAGACATGGTGAAGGAGAGATATCCTCTAATCAATCGCCTTCATGTCTTCAGTGATGGCCCAGCTACTCAATATAAACAAAAGGGCAACTTTTACTTGCTATCGACAGAACCTTTCAAGAAAGGCTTCAAAGATATCAGCTGGCACTTCTTTGAGGCCAGCCATGGTAAGGGGGCACCAGATGGTGTTGGTGGTACCCTTAAAAGATCAGCTGACAAAATTGTCCATCATGGAAGAGATATTCCCAATGCAGAGGCCATGTTCCACGAGCTAAAGAAGATAGGCACTTCAGTGGAACTTTTTTTTGTTGGCGAGGAAGATATTCAGAGGAAAGTGCAGGAAATGATGGATGCCCCCCTGCTTGTGGCTATCAAAGGAACAATGAAAATGCATCAAGTTATTAGCATCTCTCCTGGGACAATAAAATATCGTGACATAACTTTTCTTTGCCAGGCAGACAAAGGCGTTCTCGATTGTGCTTGCTATGGGCTGAATGAAGTGAACATGGGAGATCAAGCAACCTCGCATTTCATTGAAGAACCATCAAGGCCTGAGGTCATCCTGAAAGAAAACGTTGGGCAGTGGTGCATTGTTAACTATGATGGTGATCCCTACCCAGGAATCATCCTGGAGGTTGAAGATGATGTCAGAGTGAAAATGCATGCATAAGAATGGGACAAACAAGTTCTACTGGCCTAGTCCACGCGAAGACATTAGCTGGTACAGGGATGATCAGATTATATGTCTAATGAAAGAACCACAGCCTTTAAATAGGAGGTCTGTCCAGCTAGAGAAAACAGTGTGGAATTTCTTAGAGAAACACCTGGGTTGCTGGTCTGTCACATAGTTTATTGTTGAAACATCTGTGAGATCTGACACTGAAAAAGTTCTCAATATTTCTTTTTGTTGCTCAGTGGTTAAAGCTGTGGGTTAAATGTCTTGCCTTTCTTTTGAAACTCTCTTCACTGGTGATGTGATGTCTGAGACAAGACCTGTTCCTGGTATTTCTTTTAGATTTTTAGTAAGAGACAAAACATTGAAAAAATGTTCCTTGGGTCAGTGGGGGTAAAGGAGTTGCTGTTCTTTACTGAGATGCGTTGCTTACTGCTGATGTGATGTCTGAGATTAGACATTGAAAAATGTTCCTGATATTTCATTTGGGTGTTCAGTACCGTTTATTATTGCAGGTGGAGTGAGGTTGGAGAAAATGAGTTGCCTTTCTTTAATGAAATGTTTTGTTGTTCACTGGTGTGATGTCCATCCTGTTACATTGTGTCCACGTTGTTTCTCCTCTGTCCACCCTGTTACCTGTGCAGTTTTTTTATATTAATTAAATAAAATCAACAAGTATTATGCATGTATTTGTTGTTACTTGCAAGGAATTAATTGACAAAATGAAGTCACTTAAAAATGGGACTTAATTGCATTAAAGTACCATTTTAAACTAAATGAAATGCGACAAAAATTCAATTTGCTGTAAAACAATGTCTGTATTTTAGATAATTCTTGTTTACTAATACTTTTTTTAAAATACATTTGCAGGGTAAACTGAGGGACATTTTAGCCCTTAGAAAATGTAAATATTAAAGTAACTCTTTATTCTAAACACTTATTAAAACAGAAGAGAATGTCCTGTAACAGGGGGACATTTGGCCTATGTCACACGTGAAAAATCTGGTTAAAATTATTAAATCATAATATCCAGAGCTGGACCAATATATTTCTTACAGTTTAATAAACCCTCTTTCAGCTGAAATTATAAAATCTTACATGCAAATTAAAAAAAAAAAAATATGGAAAGCTACTACCCTGAAATGGCACCGAATAGTAGGAATGACCCAGGCACACGGCTAGCTTGTTTGCTGCCTGCTGTCCATAAAACACCACAGCTTACTTTCCCTTATGTGCCCCGCACAACTATTGCCCTGAAAGCTCGATATTGCGACTGTTTCGATCACATATGATCCCCTTAATTTAATCTGTGCAATCTAAAAATATAACTGAGGGCATTTGTGCAACGAATTACCTACGTCATCTGTGGTTTTTAAACACGTCCATCCTAAATGTTGTAACAAGTGGCGATGATGTTAGCAGGTGCTGCTAGTAACAGGTGAGTCAGTGCTATCAAATGCACTAGCATCTCTGCTGCTGATAACGCTTGAGCACCCCACGACAGCTGCATCCCCCACCGGAGACCGTGTAATTTGTTAATATGAAATTAAATAAGTGATGTGTTTTAAGGCTACTTTGGCTTTAATTTTACCAATAATATCACTTTTAATCGTTCAGTTAGCATTAACTTCAACGAATATTTGACATTAAACGGTAAGGCAAAAGTCCTAAAAACACGTTAACATTAGATTAACAAACACATAATGACCCAGTGACCATGGAAACAAAGGAGTGGCGGAAACTATCTGTAACAGTTCAGCCCATGCACAGATTCATCCACTCCAGTGTGAGAGGGAGCCGTCACCTGAGTTTTAGTGGTGATCTTCCTGTTTGTATTCTCAATTCCTGTTTGTACGCCTTATAAGCCATGTGCTTCTCTGAACACCTTGCAGGGAAGTATTGCCATGCTAATTCTGCCTTACCAAGCGTTTACTGTTATCTTTGCCTATATTACTTGACATGTCTTGATCCTTTAGCCTGTTTTTGGATTCTAACCTTTCGTCTACTGTTTTGGATTTAGCCCTGTTGCCTGCCTGCCTTGCTGTGTTTTCCCAGAACCTTGCCTGCCTGGCCTTTGACTACGTCTTTTGCCTGCTGTCTTGTATTGTTCATACTTAGTTTGTCTTTGACAATAAACAACCTCCGCACCATGGATTCTACTCCGCCTCCAGCTATGGGTTCATTACAGTTATATGTGACATACATGTGACATATACGCTGATTTGTTCTTTTTTACTTCTAAAAACTGTAAAATTAACAGCATTTTACTGTAAAATTATATAAAAAGTCTGGTTTGAGATTTTACAGTTTTTCCCTGTAGGGGAGAATGGGGTAATGTGAGACATCGGGTAATGTGAGACACCCCCTGTTATCTAGGGGGAAACGGAACACATTTGTGGTCATGTGACAATTATGTTTTCTCAAGCTGCTCCCTTCCATTTCCCCTGTGGCCATGAAGGAGAGGACCTCATGGTGCTATGGTAAGCATGTTTTTTTCACAAAATTTTTTTTTTTGCATGTAAAAGTAAATTTTCTTGCGGTTAACTTAATCAACTGTTGTGCCAAAAGCATGCAACTGATTCAGGTAGAAAAACTTATATCATACATGTTGATGAACTACCAACATATAAAACCATGTGATGATGCTAGCTGAATGATTAGCCTGAATTGCTAAGAGAGGATTGTTTTTTTCTAAAATGTGGTGGTGGGGTAAAGTGAGACAAATGCTTTGGGGTAAAGTGAGACATGAGGCACAAGTTAAGTTTAGTCTTAAACATATTTTAATGTATTATTACATTACATATGTTTTATTTTTAATGTCATAAACATTGTGAGAAAAGCCATCATGCCAAGGCAATACACCAGGAAGACAACCTGGGGCAAAACA
>JBCHWC010000080.1:0-315213 GCA_039654765.1 Mylopharyngodon piceus
GAATAACCTCTTCCAGTTCCTCAAATCAAATAGGCACTGGCACAGCTCACCCTCAGCGGCGGAAGTATGGGAAGCGCTCCATCCTATGCCCTCACTAAAATACCCTCCTCACAGGACGATTTTGCTAGCACACATGCTTGGTCAGACTTCTCTGTGGGGCTCGGGTTCCGGGACGAAGATGGCCTCAGTATTCAACTCCGGCACTGTCTTCGTGATGGGCTCGGCCTCTCAGTCTGCGGTGGGCTCAGGCTGAAGGAAACAGCCTGAAGGGAACATGAAACAGGGATTACATGCATAATCCAGATGTCCCCTTCCATAGATTCACTTGATGCTGCATTGTTAGCTGATGCAATGGGAACAATATACCACACACGCAGACTCCGAGAGTTGCTATTTAGCTGGCACAACATTCATAGGCCTAGCTCAACACAGAAATGGCAATGATGACAACACAAATGTCCTCCAGAGAAACATCTCTGAATAAAGTCTGGGAAGATGCATTAGTGGGCTCTGATACCTAAAGGCAAAATCAAACCATGAAGAGCCAAACCAAAGAGATAGCATCGCTCACCCAATGTCAAGTCAAATCAGCTTTATTCATATAGCGCTTTATACAATACAGATTGTTCAGTTCAATACGCAAACAGAATTCAATTCTGCTGTAAAGCAGCTCTAAAAAGACAGTAGTGTTTTTGTTCAGTTCAGTGTTTATTCAGTTCAATAACTGTGTAAAGTTCATCAATTTTGAAATGAATTCAATTCAGCTATAAAGAAGAAACAGCTCAGTTCTCATCTGTGTCTCATCCATAGTGCCAGTGCAGTCAAATCAATAATATAGCTAAATAGCAAGTGTCCCCAACTAAGCAAACCAAAGGCGTCAGTGGCAAGGAACCAAACTCCATCAGGTGACAGAATGGAGAAAAAAAATTCTTGAGTGAAACCAGGCTCAGTCGGGGGACCAGTCCTCCTCTGGCCAAACAAACAAAATGTGAACAACAAACATAAACATAGCTTAGGCACATAACCCGGATTAGGTCACAAAAAGACCTTGACCAAACTTGATGATGTTTGATGAGCATAAGAGACTTCTTTCAAAAACAATTTGAATAGTAATTTAAATAGTAATGTGTCCAAACTGCATTTAGCATCTGAGCAGAAATTTGCGAACGAAAGCTTCATTGATGTGGCACCAGGCTATTTTACAGTAAACACTTCATAATCTGTCCAAAACAAGCCAAAGAAATCTTGTCTAAACATTCATATTATGTCTATGACATTTTATGTATCATATTTGTTATTATACAGCCTATAAATGAATTTTATTTCAGGATTTACATTATTATATTAGTATATTACATATTTCAGTCGATTTCACTCATCTCACTATAGCAATATATTTTGGGAAAAGCCAATCCTCGGCTTGATCAAGTTGCTCCTAGAAATGAAACTGAAAGTCGCGCTCTTCCTTTGCAGTAAATTCTTCCAGCATTATTCCTCACCGCATCTCAGAACGATGTTTAATTAAGTACATGAATGTGACTAAACTTGATAGGTTTTTTCCGAGTCGATGCGGGTGTTGCATGCAAAGATGCAAAGATTACACAAATATGTACCTTTAATTTTAAATTTCACCAAGCTGATTGCTCACTAACCCATCCCCCAACCACACACACACACAATCTCATATTCTCTTACATTATTTTAATTTGTATCTCAGGAGAACCTGAGCACTGATATTGCTGTGTAATTATGTGTCCGTGTGTTAACAAAATGAGACAGTACATGTGTTTGTTTGCCTGTTTGTATTTGCTATGGTAGAGTAGAGCGCAGCATGAGCTCAGGCAACAGAATTTGTCAAACAGACTGCAGCTTATGAGGGCTAAGACCATCACTAACATTCCCATGGCAACCACATGGCAACCACATTCAAAAGGTGCATTACAAACTATTGCAGGCTCATGGTAATCAGGTAATCAGGTTAGTAATAAAGACTGCAGTTCTGAACTGCACTTGATGGGTTTTCTATTTCCATTCATGCCCTCCCCCACGATATACACCATAATCTACTATTTAGAAAAGATCTTCTAGGGACACTGCATAAAAATAAATAAATAAATAAATAAATAATAAATCCGTTTTATGACTTTATTTGTGCACAGAAGAAACATACAGACTTAAGCAGAATGTTTAGGCAACTAAATGTCTTCAATCAAGCTATACTGAAGATACTTGTTATTTTATTTATTTATTTTGATGTCCAGTTTGTAACACAGTTCGTATGTACGGGAAGAAGGAGGCGGGAACCGGCGAACGATAAACACAACTTTAATGTAAAATAAACAAATACAAAACGAAAGTAAAATGCCGGCAGTTCCTCATGGACAACTGCCGGCTACACAAACATAATAAAACATAAAATAAAATCCAGGCCTGGTCCTGTCTCGTCCTTCACTGTCGTCGCTCCCCTTTTATGCTTCCAGAGCTCCTCCGTGAGAGACTCGAGACCGGTGCAGCGCGCAGCTGACGCTCATTATCACTCGCGTCACCGGCCTCGCGCCGTTCCCTCACGGCTCTTGCCCGCCCTGCTCGTCACACAGTTTTTCTGTGTGTGTAAAATGAAAATGTATTTATGCATGTATATATGTATGTATGTATTTATTTCTGGGTTGTTGGTTGAAAGGGCAATTATAACACTAATTAAGTAATTAAAATGGTTTAACCAAAGTGTGAATATTTAAAATATGTAATGAACATTACTACTTTAAATATATTTATTAGCTATCCAAAACAATCTTGAACCAGATATTTTAAAGTTAGGTAATGCTTTAAATTATAGCCCGCAAAGTACTGCATAAGTAAAACGAATTTACAGTGTAACTTTCGGTAATTATAGTGTACCTATAAAGTATGTATGTGTAGGTATAAGGGGAAAAATATGTATATAAAAATATGGCTTCTTACTCCTCTTGTTTCTCTTCTTCTTTTTCTTTCTTTCCACTGATGAATCTTAAGATGGAATCCCATGTCTCTTGCTATTCTATATTATGTATTAAAAGAAAATACAGTGCACCCAGAAATGTCCTCACCATATACTATATAAGTATAAAAATCTACCATTTATATCTTAAGTTCTGTATCTTATTTGTTTTTATATTATAATATGTTCTTATTGTAAAGCACTTTGTAACTTTGTTTTGAAAGGTGCTATAAATATAAATAAATAAAAATAAAATAAATAATTTGTTAATTTTCCTGGTTGTTACCCATCTATTCCCCAAACTTTATATATTGTTCCCTTATACCTACACGTACATACTTTATAGGTACATTATAATTACCGAAAGGTACGCTGTAAATTTGTTTAACTTAATCTAAAGCATTACCTAAAGTTAAAAATAGTACCATAGTAAAACTATCACACAATAATAAAACTGAGTACTAAATCAAATATATTATTGCTTTGATGTAATAATTTAAGTGTACTCCTATTTGAGATAGTGCATTATGGGAGACTGAGGAGAGTTGTAACACTTGTAATACTTGTCAGTTTGACAAGTCAGAAAAGAGCTGTGATGACATTATCAATATCATACACTCCCATCACCTTTCTGAGCTCACGGGAGAAGTGACATGTGACTGTAAGCAACATTGTAGGTTTTATGCACAAAAAAGCGATTTTCAGGAAAGAAAGTAATTTTTTTATCAAGATTATTATTATTATTATTTAGCTTAGCAATCATTGTATTGTGTATACAATTATTTGGTGTACATTACCTAAAGTATGCATTTCTCTAGTTTAATTTGATGCCTTGCAATAATGTTAACTTCAAACCCACATGCTAAAGGAGTAACAATTAAAATGTTACAAACAACCCCTTACGAAGATTTCAGTGAGTCAAGTTATCAATCTCCCCTGTTGAGGCAAAGTCAAGTGAGCATCAAGGGATTTATGTGGTAATTGTGTTTCCATCGTAGTCTATGCGCATGTCTTCTTACTGGATAAAAAACATTATCTGCCTCAATTGAGCACATAAGTTTTTTTTTTTTTTTTTTTTTTTAATTTAAGCAAATTACCTCTCATTGTTACATATATCCCCACACTGTAAACCTGAGCAGTACTACTAACTTATAAAGATTGAGTACACTGCAATTAAAGTCTGTTAAATCATTGATGCAACTTAAAACGATAACATTTTCTGAACGAGGAGTTTAGTTTTATTTTTGTGTAGCTCAACATTTTTGAGTAAACCCTTATACTTAAATTATTATTTTTAAGTTTACTGAGCGATATAAAGTCACGTCATCCATGTCACGTTGTTGCCAATGTTACCGACGTTATCAGAAGAGTCCATTCAACACTAAACTGAGTTGTAGCAGATTTCAAGTTCCCAGCATGCTTTGCATCACACTCTGTAAGGGAGAATAAATGTTGAAATTGAGTGTTATTTTGTGTGTTTTTTCACTACATTAATGAAGGGAAAGATGTGTCATTGTTTAATGTTCTGTTATTTTGGTATTTAAAGGTGTTTCTGTGATGTTGAAGTTTTGGGGTTACCATCGTGGTGAACAGTAGTGCCTGTGGAACGAGAATAGGCTGTGACTATAAATACTGCATGTTGATTTACAGTTCATGCAAGTAAATAGTGATAGTCTCTTTGATGGTTACATTAGTGCATGCTGGTGCTAACTAACACTTCAAGTTCAAGTTCACGTTTATTTATAAAGCACATTTAAAAACAATGTGCGTTGCACCAAAGTGCTGTACAATTTTACACAGAAGATAAAAGAAAACAAAACTAATTCATAAGATAAAAAAAAAATAAAGCATGCAAGATAGGCCATAAACCACTCAAAACCCCAATATAACTCAGGCAACATCATAAGCTAAAGAGAAAAAATGAGTCTTCAAGCTAGATTTAAAAGTGTCCAATGTGGGGGAAGATCTCACACCAACTGGAAGCGCATTATACAGCCTAGGAGCCGCAACTGCAAAAGCTCGGTCACCCTTTGACTTTAAGTGGGACCGAGGAACAGAGAGAAGCAATTTGCTGCATGAGCGGAGAGATCTTGGAGCAGAATAAGGATTAGTGAATGACCGATATTGATTTTTTTAGAACCGATACCGATACCGATAATTTGTGTGTTTATGTGCCCGATAACTGATATGCAGAACCGATATTTATTTACTGTTATACTTCTGTTTTTGATACGATTACAACACCACTGAACTGAACAAACCATTTTATTTATAACAATCACTCCCTCCTTGCACAGAAAACAAAACAAATCTTATTTATACACCAATAAATAGAGGGGTCTGAAAGTGCAAAAAATAAAAAAGTGCACTGTTACTAAACTGTTTTTGTTTAAAATTAGTAGTCTTTCATGTTAATTTTAATCTTATTACAAAAATAATTGTATTTATAAAAAGCATCAGCAGCAACATTAATGTTAACAGTAAGCAAAATAAATGTAGAATGTCTAATGTTTTCAAATGGAGAAAATAAAGACAGGAGTCATATCAACTTTGCAGAAATGTAATACTTCATTTTAAACTACAGTTTTAGTAGATTTAAAGCTGTTTAATAGGCTAAAGAGTGAAGAATAATTCGCTGGATAATGTTAAATAACTGAATAATATTCTCTGGAATATTGGAATATAACAAACAAAACATCGTATTTTATTGCATTTCTCAACTGGTATGTTATATCAGAATTATTAATAATGTTTTTGTCGTTCTAGATTATAAAATATCTGCTGACAAAGCGCTGTTTATATGCATTTACACAGAACTATACTCAAACTGCGATCGCTTGCGGAGATAATAAATAATTAATTTCCATAGAGTTGTTTACTTGGATGTTTATTAGCAAATTAATGGTTATATAGTAAATGTTTATATAATTACGGTGTTTTAAACAAGTGAATCTTGTTAAAAGTTACATGCGGTGGCAGTGGAGCATTTCCTGAGCATCAACCCGCTGAGTAAACAGCAAAATGCAGACGACTTCACGAGATTATGAGCATAGACAACAGAGAGAGAATTAAATTCAGTGCTTTTATTTCCAACATGTGCTCATTCATGGCTGTATTATTTAATTCATGCAAAGTTACATCTTTATTGAGACAGGACTTGACGGATTATTTTACGTGACTCCGTAAGATTGTCTCTATTTCTTAGAGACAAGCTGCATAAACTAGCTACATTTCAGGCATTTATGTAACATCTAATTCGTGCATTAATGGCTGTTATGTTAAATAAAGTTTACTAATTACAGCAAAGCAGGTAAGTATACTTTACCTGTGCACGTCGTTGTCTCGTCTCCCCTTAGATGCGCTGTAATGGCGATCCTGCGCGCAATTCTCAAAACACCCACAAGATGGCGGAGTTCATCGGTAAATCCGATATTACAAAACCGATATCTGATTATGGTAAAATGCTTAAATATCGGGGAAAATATTGGTTAATCGATATATCGGTCGATCTCTAATAAGGATGAAGAAGATCAGAAATGTACTGTGGTGCTAACCCATGCAAAGCTTTATAAACATACAGCAGAACCTTGAAGTCAACTCTGTATCTGACTGGTAACCAATGTAAGGAGGAGAGAACAGGAGTGATATGTTCTCTCTTCCTAGTTCTCGTCTGAAGTCTAGCTGCCGCATTTTGAACCAATTGCAAACGATGTGTGGAGGAATTAGGTAGACCTATATACAATGAATTGCAGTAGTCAAGCCGGGATGTAACAAGTGTCACAAGGATCACTACTTCTAGGTCTTTCTTTGAGAGGAACTGTTTTAATTTGGCGATGGACCGGAGATGAAAGAAGCTTCCTTTGACAACAGAATTTATCTGCTGATCGAATAATAAGTCAGAATCAAAGATAACGCCAAGGTTCTTAACTCTGTTATGCAGTGTTAGAGACAGGGAACCCAATTGGTTTTCGATATAACTTAAAGGCGCTTTATGTAAGAATGACAGCTAGTGGTTGAAATGGGTACTGCAGTCCAAATTCAAAATATTGTTTGCCCCGCCCCCTCCTCCTTGGACTCAACGCTCTCGCGGGTTGCCAGTTTGAAGACACGCAACAGGAGCGAGCTTAATTGACGTTGGAAGGCGAGGAGACTTACACACTGTAAGACTTGATTTATTGATTTATGATGAGTTGATATTGCGTTAATATGTTCCCGTTCATAGAGATTTTTAGATGGATGCTGAGGCTTTTTAGGTCGGGTAGAATCTGCGATCTCTGACCCAGTTTGTTCGCTGGCTTCCATGGCTGCAATTCACTGCATGCGTTTTCCGCAACCCGGGGTGGCGAAATACTATTGGGTAGGGCTGCGCGATTAGAAAAATAACATTGAAATCGCGCTTAAACGATTTGGCTTAGTGCCATTATGAAATTGCAAAGCTGCGATTATTTTTTATGCGTGGCTTGTCAATGAAGTATGGCTCCAAATGCTAATCCATCTGAAAGCACTGCGAGTTTGAGTCGCTTATAATGTACATTTGAAAAAACAACACGCGTCAAACATCTTTCCAGACATGAGAAGCATTTATCTTGTCCAACAAAAGACAACATTTAATAACATGTTTTTACTCCAAACTCACTTCATAACGACAGTTGAGCATCCTTCTGTGAGATGATGTGGCTTCTTACACAGAATAAGGCAGTCGTGCGTTTATTAGTCATGTTTATTCAATCAATGCATTTCAATCTTCTATTTATTCAGCTACAGGATAGTATGGGATTTCCTGGAATGACGCGTGTTATCTACTTCTACTGCAGGGCATATTTGCAGTTTCTGCACGAGAGCGCCCTCTGGCTTTCAGATGGAGAAGCATTTACTACTGATCACAGAGCCGTACAGCTCCGACAAGCTGCACATTAAATAATCGCAGCCTTTGCCAAATCGCGTGCGATAAAATTGCAATTAATCGTGCAGCCCTACTATTGGGTAAATTGGCAACATGCGGTCTTGCACAGACCAAAACAAAAACAGAAATTCCGAACGCAAATTTCAAAGTAAAATAACTAGCTGTAGCAATGGTTTTCAGAGAAACGAGTATGTGAACTCAGCATGTTTAATAAATATCTGCAAACATATTATGGTATTTTTATACTTTAGTACAGTCAAAAACTTACATAGAGCACCTTTAACCGTAAAGATTAGGTGTTAGTTTATTCAATATTTCAACTAAATTATAATTACCAAATTTGTTTAGTATAAAATAATATTTTTTAGGTTCTACTAAAATACATTTTGAGTTGTTTACTTAAATGTTTTGAGTATTCTGAACTTACTGGGTTTTACAACCACTGCATCAAAATAATTGAAAAATAAGAAACATTACGTATGGTAAACAATAGTTTTAAGTACAGTGGACTTAAACATTAAATAAAACTAAAATTAAAAAATTTCATTTTGACTTAATTGTTATTTATAATTATTTTTTACTTAAAAGATTTGAGTTGCTTTACTTAAATTGTTTGAGGTAATCGGTGTCTACAATAATTTTGAGTACTCTGAACTTATCGGGTTTTACAGTGCAGCTAGTATTTGACATTAATTCACATAAACTGTGATTGTGTAGTAGACAGTGGGTTTTATTTGTAGTAGACAAATGTGGCTACCGTGTATCAAAGAGAATCTAGCACAAACAACTGAGTTACTGATGCCCTTACAAAAAGTGTTACTTCCATCCCTGGTCTCCCCTAATATAATTTATTTCCAAGTGTTTTGACTGCTCCCAACCACCATAATAGGGGTGATCATACCATTCTAGAACTATTACTGCAACAGTACTATTAATGGTACTTTTTTTACTGTTGGCACATATATATGTTTCTTATGGCAGACGGTTTTGTAGTACTCTATGAGTTATGAAGTAAACAATGTTAAATTTATTTTCCAAAGGTGTTCATACAATATGTGCACTAGTGCAAGTATTCTGGAGTAATACAATAAGCTTTGTTTGAAGAACAGACTGAAAACCATTATTTCTTACAAAATCTTCCCCTTTGCCCTAGCCCTCAATTATTATTCATGCTTGAAGTGTGATGCCAGTCAACTCAGTCAGAATTGCCTTTCATGCATTTTGCAGGTTTAAGGCCTTTCCACGCTTGTTTTGTTAAAGTGCTATACACATTACCTACATAAACCCATGAAGGCTGTTTTTCAGTGTGAAAAGAAGTGTGGAATTAGCCAAGTGAAACTAGGCAATTGCAAAATCACACATAATTTGCAGGCACATCTGAGCACGAACTTTTACAGGAACAGTTGTGGCACATCCCTTTATATGCTTGATCAGACAGTTATAACTGTATCTGAGAGTTAATCACAGTCAGTGTGGTTTAGCATAGATAAGCAGAGAAGCAGATCTTTACCTACCCCAAATTTTACTGGTCTAAACAGTGAACATTCCATGTCTTAATACCTCCCTCTAGTGGCCAAACACAAGAGACACAGCTGAAGAGGAAATTGTTTTAAAAAAAAAACTTGTTTAAACAAAAAATGATTCAATTAAATTTAAATTTATTTCCATAGCACTTTTCACAATGCAAACATGTCCACTGTAGCTTTATAGAAAATAGTACCTTACAAAACCAAACACTACAGTGGCAAATGAGTTTGGACAAACATAGATACATACATGCAAATATGTTCAAATTATCTGTAATATCTATTCTGTGACATACTAAGATGTCATAGTTGAGAAAATAGAAATTAGCAGGCACTGGAAAAAACAAAACAAATATACACAAATACACCTAAAATTGCGTTTTGTCTGCATGTCATAGCTTTATTTTTCTTAACATGTCATGATGTAAACACAGCAAAACGTAAAAAGTAAACATGCAATAAAACATTGAAAAAAAAAAAAATAATAATAATAAAACAACTTGACCTCTGGATGGATGTTATGAAATATGGATATTGAAAGGAATTCATGACAAATAATAAAAGAAATGATGAATATCTCTTCAGCAAGTCAACGTGCAAACTGCCGCTAATGAAACTGAAAGTAAGTCGCATACGCTTAACACGCAATCATCTTCATTAAAAGTAATGAGACTAAATGATCTTACCAGTGCTGTTGCCGCGCTCTCTCCTATTGAGCTCTTTGATTTTAAAAAATTAGCTGATGATCAGTAAAATGCAGCTCATATTTGTTGCTTTCGGTGACATGAACTCCATTAAATCTGCATATACAGCGGGAATTGAAAATCGGATTTATATCCATTTTGCGGAGACACATTTATGTGGCCAAGTGTAAATGGAATTGTTTTGATCAGTAAAAACGCATTAAGTGACCAGGTGTAAACAGGCCCAGAGATTTAAACAGTCACACACCATTGTGCCATTCCTGAAACAGTTCCTGTTCAACACGCCTGTCATTTCCAATGTGTTTGCTTTTTCATTTTATCATGTTCATGTACATGCTTGCTGATGTTGGTACAGCGCTCTCAGAGAAAAACAGTTTGAAGAGACTTGTGTGATTTTTTTTAAGTCAACAGGACTCATCAGTGGCATCTGGCCCCTGTAAAAATCAACAAAACAACCGTGAACATGTTGATATTGGGAGCAACTAGAGCTGCACAATTTGGGGAAAAAATCTAATTGTGTTTTCTGGTTAAAAAGAACACCAGGTTTGTTGTGCCTACTTGTAGGGCTGCATAAAATACTACTACTACTACTACTAATAATAATTATTTTACTTTACAGAAAACGTTTATTTTTTGGGAAAAATGCAGGCGGCCTATAACTATAAATCATTAGAAAATGTTATGTATGTTTTATTCATACTGGAAGGCGGCGGACGTCCTCGCGCAGAAAGTCCAAATATGCCTCACAGAAGTAATGTGGCTTATGACCAGTGCTGGGGAAAGTTACTTTTAAAAGTAATGCATTACAATATTGCGTTACTCCCTAAAAAAGTAATTGTGTTAGTTACTTTTTATGAAAAGTAATGCATTACATTACTTTTGCTTTACTTTTTCTCACCTGTGCTGGGCTTATCTGTATGTCTGTTTTTAATGCGTATTCACGCCTGTACAGTAGAGGGCGCAGCTCAAACAAACCTTTCAGATGTGCTGCCATTCTTGATTAAAGAAGAATAGGACACAGGAGTTCAACACTCTTATTTCTAAATTAAATTAAATTAATTTTTGCTTATTAGTATGGTTAAATTTGATCATCAAAGATCAGCCGCAAAGACATTGGTTAATAAAGTGAGATTAAATACATAAAGTCTATTTGTGTAATTTAATATATTTAATTATTACAGGTTTGCGTAAAATTCTGAGTTTGCATTTTACTGTTTTTATTAATTTTGAGGAATACTGAATATGTTGCACTGTTCAAGTGAGATGAGTAAATGCATGTTCACATTTAGTCTAGAACTACAATAACCATCCTGTTATATACCATCTCTGCACTTATTCACGATATCTCTCACCATGAGGACAGGAGAGCTGTCAGTCAATAAATGTGAAAACAAAGTAACTTGCGTTACTTATTTGAAAAAGTAACTTAGATACTGATACGGGCAAAGAGAAGATTAATGTTTATATTTTAACATCTTAATTATATTTTTTATAGAAATAATATATTTTTGAGTGAAGATTGAAAATGAAGATGTTTTTCTTGCCCATAATTAATCATTTAATCAATAATATTGTAATCATTTATTGTTTTATGTTTTTATGATTTTTATGGCAAATGTGCACTGTTTCTTTTATGAAAAGCCATTTAAGGGCTTCATTGCTGACTAGTATGTTTTTCTAAAAGCTGCTGTGCACGTACATATTTATTATATTTTATTAAGCAATAAAATCAAATCAATTTAATTATCTGACCTTGGATCTCCTAATTGCATCAGATACTTTGACATGTTCTGTCAAAAAAAGGTGCCTTCCACGACTTTGTGATCTCCTAATGCACTTCCAAGAACAAAGGAACCGGGGAGAGCACGGCTGTGCATTACGCTCACATCCCAGGAACCAATCGTTCAAACGAGAGCTCTCGGGGCAGGGCGGAGGAATCCATTCAAGCCTGATGCTTGGGGTCACCCGGGTACACGCAGCTGCCAACTCACCGTCAGCCTCAGACTGGGCCGTTACAACTGAGGGTAGAAGCCCAGGCAAGTCATCCATCTCGGAAAGCATAAGCCCACCCTCCAATGCTGCGATTGACAACTCATCATGCTCACAAGCCCTGAATGAGAAAGTAAGTTCGCCCTCAGGTGAACCCCCTAACTTACCCAGAAACTCAACTGGGGACATGAGCGTGCGGAGGAACAAGAGGCCTGTGAGGATTCCCTGGTGGAAGCTCTTTAATTGTAACCCCAAGATGGCCCTCAATGCCCACCGCAGAGGTCTCGTACCCGGAGGTAGAAGGACCTGAACAGGAAGCTGCTGAGGTGACTCTCAGCCTTTTGAAAAAGTACAAGAGTCACAACCGCAACAATCCCATGGCCATGCTCTTACAGTGAAAGCATGAACCATCCACAAATACTGTCTCAGTGTGAGCATAGCCCTGGATTCAAGATAGTGACTGTGGCCATCTGAGGGAGAGAGAAATTGGCCACACCCAGAAGGATACAGACAGAACAGCAGATCTTTAAAAAGACGCGATCCGCCGTGTAGCTTTTTCAGATGAATTTGCTCCCTCTGGAAAGAAAAAGCCTCTTTCAGACTGCCACTGAAGCACCCAGGGGAACTCCTCGCACTTGTCTGTTCACCCGAGAGAGAAACCTCTGAAATGTGCTTTTGATCCAGCACATAATGTATACATAGTACTCTACTATCAGTATGGCAAATACAATAGAAAAAAAGATACAAATTAAATAAACAATTTAGCCTACTAATAATAATAGTATACTATACAGAAATCAAGTAATCAAATGTAAAAAAAAAAAAAAAAAAAAAACACTGCATAGTCTTCATCATATCAATTACTGTAAATATACATTGATTCTTATTAAATTTACTAAAGTTAGTGAAGAGCAGTGAATGATTCTCTCATTTTTTTTCTTTTGTTGTTTGATTAACATTAAATGACAGAGACAGCAGCAGGTTTATTGGCTGCTGTCACTTTAAAACCAAATGCATATATCTAATACACTGGCAAGCATTCGATTACTTTCCCAACTGTTTATGTTCATAACTGACATAACAAAGACATAACTGACTGTGTTTAAGTGAAACCTGCCAAGACAGACATCTTGGCATATTTTATATTTTTGTCCAATATAAAAAAATGTAACAAAAATTATATTACTCGCTCAGCCCTAGTCATTAAATCATCTTTGAGAGCAAGGGGTCCCCCTGGTGGTTTGGGGGCCCTACACAACTTGCGTACTTTGTGTATAGGGAGGACAGGCTCTGCTGACAGATAGGGAACATGATCCTTTGCATGTTTAAACCAATGTGATTATATTTATAACTGAGACAGTGTGCACTCAAAAAAATTGTTTGTTCAATTAACTTTTCAATGCAATTAGTTTCAGTCAGTACAATAAGAAGGAAACAAGTTTATTTAAACCAGGCATACTAACATGCACTAAATTGTTTGTTAGTGTGACAAAGGAACTTAAATTTATTAAGCTGGCTCAACAAAACATTATTTGTTTACATGAACTTATTTCATTCGTATTGTACCGACCTAAACTATGGAAAAGTTTTCCTTACTTTAAGTTTTATTAATCATTATGTGCAATGTATAGATTAAAACAAATAAGAGACTGGTGTCAGTACTGACATAACTTATTATGCACTAGTTTAACCCACACCCTAACCTAACTATAATATGACCACCTAGAGCCCAAGCATAAGCACCACTCTTCAGCACAATGGTAAGCACAAATTTCAAAAACATTACAGAAACTCTTTTAAACATCCAACACAACTGAACATTAAACAGAGTGAGTTTGCTGGATTATTCATTAAATATAATGGATCATTTATGTGTGTCTGATTGGTCCAGATGCTTCAAAGTATTTTATTCCTGCGTTGTAATCCAAATCTTCGGGATCTGTGTGATACTTTGTGTGAGGAACTGTTGTAGAGTGAGATTTAAAAGTGAACTGTAGGGGGCAGTCAAATACAGTTCAACTTAGCTTAAAAAACAGCAAAGAAGAACCTGTTGTTTGTGCATGTGGAGTCCACCTGTGATGCGGTTGATTGTACTGCTTGCTGCTGAACTCAGTAAACGATCGATCTTTAATTCTCAGGCCCTGTTTACACCTGGTGTTTTGGTCGATTGGATCACAAGTAGACGAGGGAGACATTCCCGTTTACACTTGGTGTTGTAATCCATCTCTTTTGTCCACTTTAAACCATTTCTGTCCTGATTTCTTTGATGAGGAATAATCAGGAATGATAAAACCTCAAGAAGCTTTACGACAAGTTTTATGGCAGTGATATCAAATGCTCATTGATGCCGTCTTTTGGGCGATGTGCATTTGAATGAGAAATGCGCACCTTCACAGAGTGAATCGGGATAAGATTTTTCGTGACTAACAGCTTAAATTTTGCACTATACCTCACACAAAACTACTGTATACAGCCAGAGAGGAAAGTGGATGATACACTTTTTGACATTTCTGAAAGAAAAAAAAAGTATATTGGATGACACTTGTCTGTCTGCTTTGTTTAATTTATAGACTGTGTGTATGATTTTCAATTTAATTTAATGTAGTTTATTGGCATGGTTGTGTTTACATACAATATTACCAAAACATTTAACAAAAAGAATAATAGCAAGTACTGTAATAAAGAAGTATACAATGTAACAATATCATATATAACAATTCTGTTTTGGGTCTGGGCTAGATAAGGCTCAGGTGCGGCTCAGTTTTGGGGTTTCTGGTTTACTTAAGGCTGAAAATCGGTACCAGTAATCAAACCTATTCTGTCCCATTGCAGGGCTAGTTATGGGTTATTAATTGGCTCAGAGTCGGATCACTTATGGCCCATGTCTTTAATCCAGATCTGGGCCACTCCAGGGCCGTCATTTTTTGTGGTATGTGGGCATACCACAAAAAATGTGTGAGGGAAAGGGGGATCTGTGGAACGGAGCTGGACCAGATAAAATTTGTTACGTGGGATACAACTTTACAGTACAGTAAGTAACTTTGAAAACATAAAAATAGTTCCCGGTGCTGCTGTCATTGAGCTAATTCGTAAAGGTACACAAACTACATAAGCTACAATATAGCATTACTATCAAAACACATCAAAATCGAATCATACCATGCACCTACCTGTCCAAAAGAAATACTGCAACCATGGCATCATCTTTCAGACCCTTTGACTCCAGCAGTTGTCTCCAGCGTGGAAAAGCAACACCAATGTTAATTCTGGTTTTAGCTCTTTTCTGATTTTTTTCATCATCATTTTTCTAAGACTGTCTTTCTATTCATAGATCCTTTGCCAGTGCTGCTTGTTGTCGGTTCAGAAGGAAAGTTAGGTTGTTGCTGTTTGATGATGACGTCTGCGTGAACAGGCAGCGCAGTGGTATGCCAACACACACTGACCGCCAGTGAACACATGCTATCATTTCGTTTGGACCGAATGCAATGATTGAACGATTGAATATTTTCTGGTCCTACGCCTTCCACAGATGATATACTGTATTACATCTCTATATATTTCATATTTCAACGTTTCACTCAATATCACACATTTCAGTCTGGGAAAAGCCCAACTAGTAAAATCTGTACATATTAATCCCTTCAGACCTGAATTATGTTCCACTGAGAAAAAAAAAAAAAGATTTGTGCAAACTCATTTTTTTTATTAGATTTTTTTTTATGTCCACTACAATGGACATCAGGGCTTAAGAAACAAAAAAAAAAAATTGTCATATTTTAACCATACAGTTCTAATGAGCTAGAGTTCCAACACAATATGTGAACTATAGCATTGAAGATTATGAAAATAACACGTACTGTAACAAAGAGCAATGCAATAAGAATGTAGAGAAAATGTAAGATGATAAGATGAATTCTCAAAAAAATTGTTTTATTATTTTTGTTGTTTGCAGTGGGTGAATGAATGGGAATATGTGCATATATGTCTGTACGTGTTTGTGGGTATGTTTGTGTGTACTTGCTGGTTTTGATAAATATATGATTATGTGCATATAGCATCAGGGCATCAATGTGTGTGTGTGTGTGTGTGTGTGTGTATGTGTGTGTGATTTTGTTTGTGTGTGTTGTGTATGTACTCATTTCACATTTGCTGTTTCTGTTTTTCACTAAAACTAATGAAAAACTGAATGACAGTTTATGATCACAACATAGAAGACAAAATCAGAAAAAACATCCTGTGTTCTTCAGCTCTGAAAGATCTTCAAATTAACTTTGAATATTATCACTTGATATTATTAAGATTATAATAGGTGCAAGTTGATGATGCTACCATGAACACAAATCTGCATATAAAAGATAAAAAGGAGCTCCTCCTCCTCCTGTCTAGTTGGTCTAGTCATGCCTGTCTTTTGGGATGCCTGAAGCTCAATCAGATTAAGTTATGGGTCATATTTGCATTGTGATTGGTAGATCATGGACCAATCAGTGACCATGCAGTACTTATATTATAAAAACATAAAAAAAAACATTATTCTGATAGATAGACATTCTGTAGTTTCAAATGATGTGCAAAATTTGTACCTTTAGGGGTACAACGGCTTGTCACTGGGGCAGTACCCTCAAGGGTACACCTGTTGTACCCTTTATAATGGGTACATATTGGTACCCTTACAGTTCGTACCTTTCAAAGGCAAATAAGTACCTTTGGTGACCAAATTATACCATGTAGTGCTATGGTACCATAATGTACCCCTAAAAATGGAACAAATTTGTCCTTTTAAGGGTACTGCCCCAGTGACAAGCCCTTTGTATCTCATGATGGCACATTTGTACCCCACACAACATATTAAAAAGGCCATAATGCTGTTTTACCACATTTATTACAAATATTACAATCTCACAATTTCAGGCACAGATTTCAAAGGAAAAACATTTAAACATTGTATCACAACGTGTCATCAATATTGCAGGATGCATTTACATATTGATCAATTTCACATTTCCAAAAACAGTACACACATTACCTGTAACTCTTTAAAACATTAAACAGTAGTACACATTTCATTTTAACTGTACATTTTAAACATTATTGTGAATCACAATTTATCATAGACTTAGTATGTTTCAAGGGTCCGAAAGTCCATCTTTTGCCCTGGTTAAATTATACTCCATTCAGGTATGCATGGAAGTGTGAAGCATAAGACATTGGGTTTAAAAGCTCACCACACAGGATGCATCAGTCAGGATGCATCCTGACCAACGACTGCAAACTCCTGTTGGAGACAAATAAAAAAATTAGTACAACCTCAAATGCACAATTACATTTTTTTTTTAACCTTCCATTTTTGTAACCACAATAGAATAGAAATTTAAATCAAGGCTGATTCACACCAAGGACAATAACTACAACCATAACATTTTTAATTCTCACTTTCATTCTTAGACAATAGTGATAACTGTACCATAACTGTAACAATAATGACACAAAAGGAACAATATCATTGGAATCACTTTTGGGGGAACTTTTTTCCAACTGATGAACAAAAACATCGGAAGCCAATCAGAAATAAAGAGCTCAAGCATTTAAAGCAGCAGATGATTTAGCTGCAGCACTTGCTTAAAATAGAGAACATTATCTTCCCTTTCCTGCAAATGCTAAAATAGTTATTACAAGGGGTGGTGGGTGGATGTTGGTCAGGACAGTTTGTAGCAACACAGTGTTGAAGGGTTAGTTCACCCAAAAATGAAAATTCTGTCATTTACTCAAAGTCATGTTGTTCCAAACCCATAAGACTTTCGTTCATCTTTTTGAAAATATTTTTAATTAAATCTAAGTAATTTCTGTCCCTCCATAGACCGCTACAGAAGTACTACTCGGTCGTAAATCTGTTCCATATGAATTGAGCGGTTTAGTCCAAATTTACTGAAGAGACTCAATTGATATGATGAACAGATTTTATTTAGGCTTTTAATTACATAAACATTGATCAGCAAACATAAACAAGCTCAACCGAACCTGCTTGACGTGCAAGAACAAACATCTTGCTGAAGCTTAAGCCCAAAGTATACTTCGTCCGCGTGCAGCCCAAATTTTGAGACCGCGCGGACGGTGCGTGTGCAACAGCGCATGCGCAAGCAGGACAGAAGAGTCCACTAGGTGGCAATACGCACAGTACTGAGCACAATGTGCAGTCGTCGAAGCAGAGTGTGTAAAGAGCGATTCAAAAACAAGACGAGTAAACTTAGAAGCATAACCTTCTCGATCGTTTTTGATTCCTGTTCTCTTGGTGTATCTTCTGATCTATGTTGCAATGGTGGATGCACTATTTTTCTTCTCCGATCCTGCCCAGCGAATGTCCTGTTGATGACACGATGTCTTGTAAGAGTATAGAAAAAATTGTACTGCGCATGTGTCGAACTCATCCACGCGCATCAGTGGTTGAGTATACTTTAAAAGATGCGCGGACATGACTGTCTAGGCACGGAAAGTGAAGTATACCCGAGCCTTTAAACTTGATGTGTAACACACGAGAATGAACCTCATTGGTTCTGGCACGTCAAACAAACATGCTTGAGCTTCTGTTTAACACAACTGATGTGTGTGTTGATGAGTGTTTATATGTGAATAAAAGCCTAAACTAAAATCTATTCATCATATAAAGTGATTGAGTCTCTTCAGAAAATTTTGACTAAACTGCTAGATTCATATGGATTCATTTTACAATCTCTTTATGAACATTTTGAAGCATCAAAGTGGTAGTTGCATAGCTGTCAATGGAGGGACAGAAATCACTCAGATTAAAAATATCTACATTTGTGTTACGAAGATGTACAGGTTTGGAACAACATGACTGTGAGTAATTAATGACAGAATTTTCATTTTTGGGTGAACTAACCCTTTAAACTTCAAATATACACACCTGTGACAGGCTCCTGGAGTTTCTTCAGACAGCCTCACTATCCTTGCTCTTTCTGACCTCATCTTCAAGAACCAGAAGTGCAAGCTCCACTAAGTTTATGTTTGAGGGACTGGTGCCAAGATTGCAAACACAGAGGGTAAAAACAAATCAGATCAAAAGGTAAACCTCCAATTTTTTTTTTTAATGTATATAAACAGGATCCATCAACTTCTGTTCATTAGAACTTATGAGATGTCCTCTATACACTGGTCTGGACTTTTCACATAATATAAATTCTGTACAAGTAACTTACATTGCCATCTTCCACATCCTTATGGAAAGGGTATCTGAGAGGATAAAAGGAAAGGATACCTGAAAGTTGAATTAAAACAGTTGGCCCTAAGAAACTCCTGAGATGTAAAACAAAATACTTAATTTACTTTTATTACTATTATTATTTATTATTATTATAAAGCACCATAAACACTTTAAATGTACTGTATATAGGTGAAGCAATGGTGAACAGATTACACATTATGGAACATAACTGACTTACATTGTAACCTAGAAGGATTTCTGACATGTTTCTTTATCGAGTCTGGTCTGAAGATCTCTGTGAAATGGGGAATGACAACAACAGCAGGCAGTGACATATTCATATTGTTACCAATGTACATATTAAGACAAAATACTTAATATTATACTTACATCTCTGTAGTCAAAGGCTGCTGATAGCATTCGTGGCACTGCTTCTATAGTTTGCACCACCATGTCGCTTGAAGTAGTTTTTCGATCATTTTCTCTTCATCCTCATCCACCTCATAGTCTGAAAGCAGCAAAGGACAGATCAGCGTGCGATCGAGGCTAGATCTCATCAACACTTAAAATGACGTTGTATCTATCACTTAATAAAAACACAAAGAAAAAAATCAATTTCAGACAGATTATGAGACGCGTTAAAAGTACAACCCCTGCGTCCGTGAAATGTACGCGTGACGCAGCCCTCGCGTACCGCATGAACACGGTCAGATTAGGTGAGTCTGTTTCACAGTCGAGACTCAAGTTTCGTTAATATAAGGGCCGGTTCACACAGAATGAGCTGGTTTTTACCCTTTTTTCCTATGTATTATAGATGAACATCTTTCGTTCAATCGAGTCTGACTGGTTTCTATGCGGAGCATTAAGACGGAAGTATAGCTAGAGTTAGGCCTATAGGTTAAAATATAAGCTAACCCCAAACAATTCTGCTCTAATAACATTAACAATCTTAAATAGGCAAACCATATGTTGGTTTTATTACCAAGTCACATATTTTTTGGCGGGAGGACATGACAAAGTTGGGCAAATACACAAAATATATCGCGGGGTGTTTCATACAAATATAAATAACAACTGATTTAACAAGAATTACATACCTCTCAATTTCTGTGATGCTTCATCTTCGGTGAATTATATTCCAGCTTCTCTCATCTTCAGGAGAAGCTCTTCCGTTGTCAGTTTCTGATCTGAAAAACCATCGGGCCATCCAACCGTCATCCATGCTTCTCGCGACTCGCACAGGCTACATTTGAATTTGAGAGGCTGACTGCATATAATATTTTTTTAAAAATCGCCCACGTTGTTTCTTGCTTAGAAAGATGAATATATAAACATTTGTCTAGCTTGAAATAATGCTCAGGTGCACAAATTTAATGCACTTGCATGGTTTGGCAGTCTTGAACCACCCACCCCCTGTCAACCTTTCAGTCACACAAGTGATTGTACCTTTGTTTGTTGATTAAATGGTACAAACATGGACACTTTGACAGTTAGAAACAAATGTGTACCTTATTTTCCCCAAAATGGTACATATTAGTTCCTTAAGGTGTAAATATGACCCACTGAGGGTACAACCAAAGCATTTGTACCCAGAGTGCTCACAATGTACCCCAACCAGACCCTTTTTTCTGACAGTGTATGACAAAAAATGAGCCTATGAGTTTGTATTTTGAAGATTTAAATGCTCGTTTATATGATATGCCGATGCCTGTGCAACATATCAGTATTCTTTAATCAAGAATCTTTAATAATTTCTTCTCCATCTGTAACCAGTCCAGTTACATGCACACAATCTGCTCAAGACAAAGATAGTAAACTTTCCTGTTGAAAGCTCAAGTATGATTGGTCCACTGACCCAGAGGAGGAAAGGCCAGCAGCATTGGTCAACCCTCAGGGGTGTAACTTCTCCCAGAGCTTAAAAGCCAGCGCACAATGCTCCTCCCTCTCTCTTGCTTCTTGGAAGGACTGAAGAGACCCCCTGCTGGGCGGCCTCTTCAGGCCAAGGCCTGTGGGCCTGCAAGGCCTGTAGTCCTAAACCTGCACCCCATAGATGATGTGCTCATCTAGAAGAGTGAAAGAACTCTTTCCTACTAAGTCAAACTAACCACGCAAGTTTGTCATCGTTCCGGAGAAGACATCGATTGCAAGTTCAGCACCATTGGACTGAACTCTTAGGACTTCCTATGGCAACAGTATATCTGGATGATCTTCAAAAGGCTGAGGCCTAATGCAAGTATCGTACAATATACTAAATTGCTGCTATTTAGTTAAAGTTGTGAACCTCCTTTGTTACCAAAGGAGCTTTGTAATGAATACTGATGATTCTTTCCTGTTTTTTTGGCATCTCCATAGCTCCATTTCCTGTCCCACTTCCGGTTCAACTCTATCATTGCTCATTTTACCTATGTATGTGTGACTTGTGTATGTATGTGTTTGTTAATTTAGTTATGTGTTCGTGATTTAGTTAATAAAACTTGTGCACAATACATATTTGGTTCTGACTCCCTGTCTGCTAATAAATTGCCTCTTAAATGATTTAGATGTTGCTACCAGCTCTAAGTGCTGTAAATGCTAAGAAAGAATTATTTTTCTATGGCCATGAAAAATACCCTTCTCTTAGAATTAATTAATAATCAATACTGAGTGTTCACAGAATGAAACTGATTGATTAATTGTAATTTTAATGTAGCTACATCAAGTTAATCTGATTAACTGATTCAAATATTCATAATTAATCATAATTAATAATCATAATAAGTTATGAATAATTATTAATATTTCCCCTTTGAGCTAATATCGCTACACTCCTAAGGTATAGTTCGGGGAACACGTCTAGAAAAGGTATACCTATAGTTAAGTTATACCTTTAGAGTCTTCGTAGCGTGCTAAGAGACAACATTATTGGGAAAACCAGCCCAGGTCC
Organism: Mylopharyngodon piceus; assembly: GCA_039654765.1. Classification (NCBI taxonomy): domain Eukaryota; kingdom Metazoa; phylum Chordata; class Actinopteri; order Cypriniformes; family Xenocyprididae; genus Mylopharyngodon; species Mylopharyngodon piceus. The sequence continues at coordinate 22,239 of JBCHWC010000080.1, forward strand.
ATATCCAGATCAGATGGTACAACAGCCCTGAATGTCAGTCAGTGGAGGCCATGACAACAAGACAAGCCCCCTGTGAAGACCTCATAAAAACACAAGCCATCTGCGCCAGAGTATGTGAGTGGAGGGGAGTGGGAGTGGAGCGCCGTGATTTTTCCCGAAGTGCGCAGCAGATTTTTTGAATGTCGGAGCGTCGTGGTTTTCTCTCGCTCCAAGAGCGCTCCGCTACCGCTCCGCTACTGCTCCATCATGTGCACAACTCATGTTAACCGCCTATAATGCAACTGCATAATAGCATGAACGAATTCATGTGTTAAGAATAGTTAAACTCCACTGACAGAAAGATGGATTTTCTTAAATATTACATTGAACAAAGTGAACAAAAGGGGTGAACAAAAGGGGAGGAGTCATTGCACGTTCAGGTACGGCGTGCGCGTAGGAATAGGAATCATGCACCTTGTCAACAACCATCATATTGGAGAGCAATGAAATATGAAGCAAAAGACTGCAGACTTTAGACACATCTCAGAATATTTCAGAAGATAACAACAGAGATATTGTCTTCTTCTCTTGTATTGTAATCTGCTGTTGGTGAGTAGCTACCCTGATCTTTTGAATATTCACTCATGTTATAAACGCTTCTTCAGTTTCTCGCGCCGCGTTTTAAAACGCTGTGTCAAGTTCAACTTCTGAAAACACGTCACCCGACACCCTGCGCTCTTCACCATGTTGTTTGCGTTTTAAAATCACAAGCGCGTTCCTTCATTTAGCTCACTACAGTATACATAGACGTACTTACGTCTATATGTCTATGGGACTGTAGTTTCTTTTCTTTTTTTTCATTTGGTAATAATTTAATGTGATGTTTTTCGTTTTGGTAATTTATTATTAGGCTGTTATGCTCATCCAGCATTTTTTTAAAGTGAGCTAAATGATAGTTCATTATTGGTTTGAGCTAATATTACTGGTCCAATAAAGTTTGTTTTTCCTCATAATACTGTGTATTTATTTTACACTGTGTCTTCTGCACAGATGTTTGTAATATAAAAAAAATCAAAATTATCAGTGGAGTGGTAATTAGGCACATTTTTTCCCATGGAGCGAACATGGAGCGAGGAATTAGAGTGGACAGAGCGGGGAGGGAGCGGGGAGCAGAAAATAGTGAACCCGGAGTGGAGATGGAGCGGAGTGATTATGGAATGCTTAGAGTGCGAGAGTGGAAATTTTTGCCGCTCCACTCCACTCACATACTCTGATCTGCACAGATCCTTAGCAAAGACCACAAGAACCAGATGCACAGAACCTATGGCCAGCTTCAACTCCTCCTCACCATATGCCGGCATTATGTATCCCAATCTTCAAGCACAAGGAAGTGGATGAAATACCATCATCTCACTTGTCATATAAATTGTTTAGAGATGATGGCAGTGATTCTAGCTTTGAAACATTTCCTCCCAGACCTTAGGGGTCACCATGTTCTAGTTTGTTTAGACAATACTTCGCATCAGCACATCAGATCCTCTTGTGGGCCCAGGGGAAGCTTCTTTCACTGAGGGCTATGTACATCCCGGGGTTAATGAATCAGGGGGCAGACGTCCTGTCGAGGCAGGGGCTGAGGCCCGGGGAATGGAGGCTTCATCCTGAGGTGGTGAAGTCTCTATGGGAGGAGTTTGGTCAGGCAGAAGTGGATCTCTTTACGTCTCGAGAGACGACTCACTGTCCGCTCTGGTTTTCCCTGACACAGCCAGCCCCTCTGGGGTTGGATGCTATGGTTCAGACGTGGCCGAGGCTACATCTGTATGCTTTTCCCCCGATCACTCTGCTCCCAGGAGTTCTGGAAAGAGTTCGCAGGGACTGGGTCAGTTTGTTGCTGATAGCCCCGTTCTGGCTGGGCTGAGTGTGGTTCTCGGACCTGGCATCTCTCCTCAACGGCCCTCCTCTGGAAATTCCGATCAGGAGGGATGTTCTATCTCAGGTGATGGGGTCAATCTTCCATCCACGCCCAGAACTATGGAAACTGTGGGCTTGGCCTCTGAGGGGGCCCAGCTCATAGATGCTGGTCTCTCAACTGAGGTTGTAGAGACCATACTTCAATCCAGAGCTCCATCCACAAGGAAACTCTATGCTTTGAAATGGAAACTTTTCACTTCTTGGTGCGGAAACCATCAGCAAGACCCAGTTAACTGCCCAGTAGGTACAGTGCTGGAGTTTTTGCAGGAGCGGTTCTCTGCAGGGTTATCTCCATCCACCTTAAAGGTGTATGTGGCGTCTATTTCTGCCTACCACACTCCTTTGGGTGGTATGTCAGTTGGTAGAGACCCCTTAGTAGTTTGTTTCCTTTGTGGCACTTTGAGGCCTGCAGTTCATACGAGAGAACCATCACAGGATCTGGCTATTGTTCTGGAAGGCCTTTATTTGGCTTCCTTTGAGCCCATTGAAGAAGTATCTGAGAAATATCTAACTTCTAAGTTCTCTTCCTCCTTGCGATTACGTCTCTCAAGAGAATTGGAGACCTGCAAGCCCTGTCGGTTTCTCCTTCATGTTTAGACTTTGCTCCAGGAATGGTCAAAGCTTAGTGTGCACAATTGGTTTCACACAGACAGGCACTTGTCAGTATGGCGGCGTGGGTATTAACATTCCCACAGCGTCAAAACTATGACGCTGTATCAGAGATTAGAATTAGTGTGTCCCAAATCATAGCATGTTGAAATGAGTATCCCACAGATACTTGGATGGTCTGCTTTTTTGGGTGAATTTTCAATGTGTAGTGTTTCAGATAAAGACACTGAAGAGATCATCAAGTGACCAAGAACAGAAAGTAGTTTGAGTGAATAATAAACAGTATCTAACTATGACTATGAAAGGGAATGTCTCAGGTTACGCAGGTTACCCTGAAAAGGGAACCATGGTTACATGGTCGTGTTGCCATACTTCCTGCATGCCTGTGATCGCCTTGCTTCAGCCTTTTCAGAAGAACCATGGAACCATGATTACATGCGTAACCTGAGACATTTCTCCCAAGGTTGTTTTTTTTCTTCTTTTTTTCCCCCCTCCATTTCTGTCACAGTTGGAGTTTGGGTTACTTGTCACTGTCACCTCTGGCTTGCTTAGATGGGGGCACATAATATTCAGCAATATTATTGATTTAACTGTACTGACACTATTGTATGAGAACTGAACTGAGCTGGACGATGACATCACTGTTTTCGACAGACCTGCTCTATAGCTGAATTGAACTCATTTTTGATGATATGTACCTAATTATTGAATGAAACTGAATCAAGACTGAAGTGACTTCAACTGAACAACTATATTATTTTCTTTTTAGAGCTGCTTTAAAAATTGAACTCTGGTTGCATCATTGAATCATTATTTTCCTGTTTATCCCTCTAAAGCTGCTTTGAAAAAATCTGTATTTTATAAATCACTATATAAATAAAGGTCACTTGACTACACGTGCAGGAGACAAATGTGCCTGCATTGCAGTCCAGTCCCATACAAGTACAATCAAGTACACTATTAGTATGTCATTAGTAGCACTTTTTTCCCACATTAAAATATATAAATATAGCACTTTAACTACTTTATGCTAAAAAGTATACTTGCTGTTAAATTGTGAATTTTAGTACACATTTAACCTGCATGTTTTATTTTTCATGAAAATCCATTAAAATAGAACTTAGTGACAGTATATATAAAAATCCACTAAAATTTTATGTAAAGCATTCATAACACACTTTTAAGTAATGCATTTATAAAACACTTATACACTTTACCACTGTATATTTGGTTTACTTTATCTGACTACACTTAAAGTCAATTTAAGTGTTAGTGCTAATTAGTGCATTTATATTAAGTGTACTTAAGTACCACAGTTGGGAAGTTGTACTTATAACTAGTACATTAGTAACAATATTTTTAATAAAATCAATTTAATTTAAATTTAGGATTACTATATAAAAGTCTACTAAAATTGAACTAATTTTTAAAGCATTTAAGAAATACACTAACAAAACTCCTTTGTATTTTTTTTTTTTTAACCCTAACCGTAACCCTACTGAAGTAGAATTATACTTTTAATTAGTGTATTTATAGTGTATAACTTTTACAGTTTTATTTAGCACAAAAAATAAGAATGTACTACAAAATGTGTTTTTTTTTAGTGCATTCAAGTATACTTTTTTTTCACCTGGGATCAGATGCAGACAACATAAGCTTCTCAGAAGAAGAAATCGCAGTGAGCTTCAATATCCAAAATGGGGACCTCTAAATTGGCAGAAAGAGCAAGAGATAAGGTTCTCTCACCCGTCTCAAGCTCTACTTCCGCCAACTCAACATGCAACCCCCATGACCAAAGCCACAGGGTGCAGCGGCTTGACTCTCATCCCTCCAGAAGAGAACCCAGCAGGATCGGAGCATGCAAATGCTGAACTTCTCTCATTGCAGACAGTCAGCCCCCTCGAGGACTGACTGTGTGCTCTCATTCCGTCCCATATAATGAAGTGGGGGTATGGCATCACACATCTCCTATATTGAGTTCCTTCCATAAAAGACTAACTCCTATTCTTTAATTCACACACACACACACGGTCAACATACATGTGGCTCCTGAAGCAATGAAGCTGATGATGAGCATTTCAGGCATCTATTTATGGTCTTGGTGATGTGCTGTGCTGCGTCATCACGCTGTACGGTCAGCCAATTGAATTGCTGTGTGTATACACGTGCTTCAGACACCGGTTCACATGGAAGTGTTCCCATAGCGTCAACACCATGATGCAGCTTTTTTTTTTTTTTTTTTCATTTTTATTCAGATGACACGCAACTGTTTTGTTAACATCTAAAGAGATCACTTAAAGGGAGAGCAACAAAGGACCCAAGACCAACCCTCATGGCACATCAAATGTGTTATTTAGATGCATTTGTACTGTTTTTGGGATTATATGATTATATGGGTTATATAATAAAACCTTTTGCACAAATAATCAGGAAATGAATTAGGCACTTTGATACTATTTCCTTTTATTGTAAAGGGGAAATATTCAAAAAGTCTGAATCATGTCAGAGGACCAACAAGGAAGAGAGACAACTACAAAACATCAATGCAAGACTTTGGTAAGAATAATTTCTTATAAAAAAACCCAAAGCAAATCAAAATCCAACAAATTAACATATTTCAGTTAAATGGTATCTACATGTCTTACAGTGGGGAACAAAATAATAACAGATCAGTGGGTCCTAGACAGCATTCATTTTCAAACATGAGACATAGAAAATCCTGGAATGGCTGGTTATATGTGCTTTAGTTCAGGAAAATTACACACCAAAAATTAATCACAGGAGACAACAGTTCCATTACTTAATTGAACTGGCTTAAGGCCATTATCATTACTCAAGAATAGTATATTTTCTCACAACAATTTTACAGTAATCTTGCAAAAGTAAGTACAGCTGGGTTGTATACATGGCAATACTTCTGGGCAGAGATCATGTTAAAATCAAACATATTACCAGCTCTAGGGCTTGATTTACAAAAGGGCAACTATACAGGCAAATTGGCAAATTGACTGGGTCTTGACTATATATATATATATATATATATATATATATATATAATAACTGCAGATATACCTATACCTGTACTATACATCCTATAGGCTTAATGAATTGTGAATTAAGTCTTAATTTTATTAATTGAGATTATTATTATTATTATTATTATTATTGTTGTTGTTTTAATCTCAGTGGTCTTTCATTCTTTCATAGTGCACAAATGTTTATGCTGCAAGGGATTTGGCTGTGAAAAACAAAGATCTGCTTCCAACAACTTAACAATAATTATGTGAATGTTAATATTTTTCTACTTTTTGTTTGAAAGTAATAATTAGTGTTGCAATGTTTCCCCAAAATATTAAGACAGTGAAAACATACTTAAACTGTATGAATGTTATTGCATTAGACAAAATATATAAAACTATGAACTATTTATTTTAAACATTGTACAAGCACACTTTTCAACATGTCTGATATGATTTAAAAGATTAAACAATAGATGCAATGGTCAAAATAAATACATTATTTTGTATTTGCACACTTTGTCAAATGTTAGTGGAGCATTTATTTATTTATTGTTTGTTTGTTTGTTTGTATATTGGAACAAGTTAAAGTGATGAACTACACTTGTTGTACTTTACTAGGACACTTGTGTGATACCAGCTGAATAAAAGTCAGTTCGAACTGAAGTAAGCTTTAAAAGAAGGTCTAACATCATTTGTTTGCGGGTGCCATTTGGTTTGATAATTTATCTTCCAGTGCAATAAAAATCATACATTTTAAGTGAGACTAAGTATCAAAATTCTTTTTGGGCCACTGTATACTGAGAAGCTAAGTGGAGTAAAAAGTTAAAATAATAGTTTTTAAAGATGTCAAAACTAAAAGAATAGCAGTCTTTAGATGCAAGTAAACAATTATGCAAGAAATTGTGTATCAAAGTGATCTTGTGATCTCATCTAATCTCTTATGTATTTTATGAAAAGTGTGGTTCTACCATTTACTTGCATTTGAATAGACAAAAAAGTACAACATTGACAGCATCTAAAATGTAAATTATTTATGTATGAACAACTTAATAGACACACATTACGAATACTTATTTATAAATATTCAAATCGTGGAAAAAATCATTTGATTTTGTATTTATGATCAGTGAGACTATGTTTTAAAATGCGTTTAACACAGTTGACTCATTTAACATTTAATTCTGTTCTGTGTGACTTCTGGTGCCTACTTGATTCAAAGGATTACATAATGATAAACAAGGCTACTTTTTAAATCCTTAAAATAAATAACAATTCTGTAATCATTTAACCATTACTTGTCATGTTATTTTGTTTGCTGTGGGACACAAAATATTTTTTCTCAACATGCTGTGATTCAAAATGACCAAAAAACCCCAACTCCTACCTTAGAGGTAGGAGTGAGATTAGTGATTAGCATTAAATATCTATTTAATGGTATATTGAAACTAAACTTGTCACTTGCATTATACATTTTTCTACCTGTTATGTTTTATTTTTTATACTCTCTATAAAACTGATTATTTTTAGGTTTGGTGGTAGGGTCAATGGATCTAAAATCCATAAAATGGTAAAAATGTAGCTATACATATATTTATGACATAAATATTTGATTCAACATTTGTAAATATTTGACGTCTATAGCTGTAAATACATAATAATGTTTACATTAAAATGTTGTCAATAGTTCCATATTGTAAGTTTCAGTATCTATCCAAATGTTTGCTTGCATCTAAATGTAGCTCTTCTTATCACTTTGATTGCAGGGTGAATGTGAACATGTGTGCTTGTCAATTTTTATTCTGGCCTGTTCGTAATAGCCGAGGGGGAAAAAAAATTATATATATATATACACACACACAGTTGTGCTCAAAATTGCAACTGCCTTTGAACCACTGACTCATGTGACTGATTTTAAAAGTAATTTCTTTTTGAAGTATTATATTTTCTGTATGTGTGTGTGTGTGTGTTCGTTTGGATCACAGAGTTTAAAATAAGAAATTTGTTTTAAATTTCATTTCAGAACACATTAATGCCATGGTCCTGCTTATAAAAAAAATCAATCTTCAAAACCACTTCAAAGCTCCTCAAAAGACTGTTAAATATTAATGCATATTAATACATCTGAATTGTACAGTACATTGCAACTCTGAGCACCCTCCCTTATTGGTTTCTTGTCCGTTTACAGGCTAGACAAGGCCTGGATCACTATAAATTCTAAAAAAAACAAAAGTGAAAATAACAGACTACCTGTTGCAGCTTTCCAACCCCAAACAGAGTACATTAAATTACTGCAAGACAATGTGTCACAGTCTGTTCATAATCTAGATTGGGTCCCATCCCACAAGCCCATTCAGTACAGGCCTAGCAGGGGTGGACATTGCAGGCCCGTATCTCTTTTCGGTCTTTACAGCTATTTAACTGCGCATTTTTGAATCTCTTCTTGGCCGTCATTAGCCGTTCCTGGATTCCCCCACCACATAGCTTGGTACAGTCAGTCCATCCAGACCACGACTTCATTTTGCATCCTTTTGGAAGAAATTTAGACAAAATACAACTGCTGTTAGTGACAGTAAGATCAGTTAATCATCTGAAATTCTGTTTAGTGACAATGTCTCTAGTGATAATGTTATGATGTTATGAATTAGTAAAGTAGAAAGTGGTAATGTTATGATACTCATTGACATCTGTTAGTGATATTCATATTTTGTTGCTGATATTTGTAAGGAGATTGTCAGTATCTCTAGTGGTGAGATACTTCTTTTCTTATCTAATCTAATCAACTGGGGTCATATGAATTACCGCAGTGTTCTTTTGCATGGTTTTTAAAGCGTCAACTTTGAGGCACTTTCATTTATGGACTCACAGAGATGGATTATTTTTCAAAAAAATCTCAGTTTGTGTTCCATAGAAGAAAGCAAGTCATACATTTGGAATGGCATGAGAGTGAGTAAATGATGAGAGAATTTTCAGATTTCAGTGGAGTATCCCTTTAACAGAGATGACGATGCATGTTCACCTGCGAGCTCATCTGCGCTCTCTTCCCGTCCCTGTTTGTTCCTCCTCTTCTTACGGTCTTCTTTGCGTCTCTTCCTCTCGTCACTGTTTAAGCCTCCTTGATTACACTTCTTGATCTTGCATGCTTTTCTCTGTATGGTCTCAGGGCATGGATCTCCTCCAAACTGAGGCTCCAGAGTGATCATGCGTGTGCGGATCAAGTGACCCTTCCCACAGGACTTACTGCACTCTGACCACTCAGACCACTCTGACATCACACAGTCCATCGCTAGAGAGAGAAAGACATTAAAAGAGAAAATATTCAAGCACAAGGAGAACATTGAATTATTTTAAAGAGGCTGTTTATCATGTTGTTTATTTATTTATTTACTTATTTCTGTATATTTTGTTTAATAGTCACTGCTGTTCACACACACACATTGATTAAATAGACATTTCTGTATTTAATAAAAACATTTGTATACTGAGTTTATGTCCTACGAAATGTGTAACCTTAATTACAAATAACATGAAAGTTTGCATTCATTAAAGTCTTAAAACTAAACCTGTCAACACACTTATGGACATATCGTGAGTCTCTAAAATACATAAAAAGGAAAGTTTCGACAAGAGGTACTAATATGATTGAGGAATTTAATGTATTAAAAAGAATCTCATTAAAGATCTCATTATCTCAAAAAGATACAGCATTAAAATAAAATATTTATGTTTTGGTTCTGTTTGGATTATGTTTCTAAAGGGTTCTTCACTCAAACAAGTTAGAATTAAGAACAACAGCATGATTGGGAGTGTCATATTGCATTTATACAACAGTTCAATAAACAAGAAGTTGACTGTGTCAACTCAAGAATCTTCAGCCCTGTTTCTGGAGATACACCCTGAATCCCAATTTGCATATTATCTATCCTAAATAGTATCAGAGATTAGAATTAGTGTGTCCCAAATCATAGCATGTTGAAATGAGTATCCCACAGATACTTGGATGGTCTGCTTTTTTGGGTGAATTTTCAATGTGTAGTGTTTCAGATAAAGACACTGAAGAGATCATCAAGTGACCAAGAACAGAAAGTAGTTTGAGTGAATAATAAACAGTATCTAACCTGAGAGAAAATATTTATTTAATGTTAGCCATATTATATTTAATCTGCAACAACATTGTGAACTTTTATAAAGATACAATAAGCAAAATAGTTCCAAAATAGTTTAGTTCCAACCCTGCTCCTATAATTTTCAAGTGATACTGAACGTTATGATTTTGGTTGGAGCTAAACTCTGCAGGACAGTAACCTTCAAGAAGCAGGTGGCATTGTTGCCACAGCTGGCCAGAATAGACCCTTAGGGCCCACAGGCTGATTGAGATAATGTACTCTTTCTTTTGAGCACCATGAACAAATCCAGCCAAAGACCCAACCCTAGTGTCCTATCCAAAGCTTTGTGACATCTTTCCCCTGCGACAAAGACCTAGACATATATCCTCCTCTAACTCTGCAACATAGGCCCCTATCTGAGCCGCAGATTTGTAAATCTTTTCAAAAATCTTTGAGGCAGCCTGAGTTCACCTGTGGAAAACCCGAATCAAGGATCAAGATGGCCCACCAAAGAGGCTTCCAGTGCTGGCATATGAGAGCAGCCCATCACCTTCATGCCTGCCATGTCCAGTGAGGAGAAGCCGTAGAGATTCTATATGACAGCAGTCTTTCCCAAAACTTCATCAGATCATCCATGCAGTTCTGGAAAGGTGGGAGTGTCTGATGCGCTACCAAGGTCGTAAGGAGGGGAAATTTTCCATCTAGCCTAATGGCCAGTCAGCGGCTTAACTAATTGCCGCACTTCGGTAAGCATCATGCGGAGCTGCATACCCTGACTGTTGTTCTTCCAACACTGTAGGGTAACCAGGAGACTCTGCTTAGGGAACAAAGGGATCATCCTTGCCTTTCCTCCATAATTATTGAATAGAAGAAGTTTGGAACAACCAGGACTCTTAAGACTCTTAAAACTCAAAAGAGGGTGACCAAGATCGTTCTGTTCGTTCTGGTTTAGCTGATGGGGGTTGGTATAAAAATACATGTACACAATTTAAACTGATGTCCATGATGTCAATTAGTCTTACTACCCATCCCAAGCATTTATCCTTCAATGAGCTTATTAACACATTGCTTCTGTTTTGGTGTGTGTGTGTGTGTGTGTGATAGAGTGATAGAGAAAGAATAAGTTTAACTCACGACACTCTGGCAGCATGCATTTCTCCATCTGTTCCAGATCCTCACTGCATTCTCCCAACTCTGCAGGTGATTTGAGTATGCGTTGACGTGTCCGTGTGCCTTTACCACATGTCACACTGCAGTCACTCCAGTCAGACCACGGGGACAGTAAACACGGGATAGTATCTATACACACAAAAACACAGCATCATAACACTGAGGACTGTAGGCATGTGGGCTTGTATTCTGTATAAATATGATAATGTGGGCATGTATTTATGAGAATATGTTAATGTAGGCATGTATTCTGTGTGAATATGCTAATGTTGGCATACATGTGAATATGTGTGGGAATATTGTAATGTGAATGTTTATGTATGTTATGTCTATTAATACATTAATATATGTGTGAATATTTTTGTGAGTGTATTTTTGTGGGTTATGTATTAGAATATGTACATGTGTTAACTACTTTTGTGTGAATTTGTAGGTATGCATGTGTGTGCATATTTAATTGTGGACATGGTATGTATGTATACGAATACATTAATTCATGTCCACATAAACATTCACAGACAGGCATGGAAATCTGTGAATGTGTGTGAATATCTTAAACTGGGCATATATTCATGTAGGCATGCATGTGAGTATTTGCACTTACGGCATTCTGGCATCATACACTTCTCCGCTTCCACCACCTCAGCCCCACAAATGGAGCCATCAGACGGGGGCATTTTTACCATCCGTTCCCGTCTTTTCATGCCAAGCCCACAGGTGGCACTGCATACATCCCATTCACCCCATTCAGTAACCAGGCAACTGCTTGGAGCTACACCAGTAGAAACATATACAGTACATATCATTGGGGTGGAGAATGTGTCAGTGGGAGAAGAACTTTTATCAACCCTTTTTTTGCTCGTAAACAACTTTTGGTTTATTATTAAAATATACTGTAAGGGATTGGCTGGTTAGTTTCAGACAGTTAGGCGCAAAAATGCTATATCATTATACAGGTAAAACTAAGGTTTCATTAAGGTTATTATTGTAGGTATTCTACCAGAGACTATTTTTTGGGATTTTTTTTTTTTTTTTTACTCTCTCTCTGTCAATAGCAGAGGGTTCTCATAAAGGGATGGCCTTTATGGCCAGTATCATGGTCATTATGACTCAGAATGGCTAAAAAATGTTAGCACACATAAAGCAAAGACAACAACATATGGGTCAATATTCAGTGGTTGTATGCACCAGCTATGCAACAACCAAATTTATAAGAACATTAACAGAAAACTCCTTTCAGGCACAGTTTATTAGACTTCATTAGATTGGTTGTAGTGCATTGTTTTATGAAGTTGTGAAATATTTACAGGATTTGTCAGGACCTTTGAGAATTATGTGTAAACTAAACATCTGTGATGTGTAAAACATTTCATTGAATCTGACCTTGTGTGTCCACAGATAAATAATACTCACAGCATTCCTCATTGACTGTGCATGGCTCTGTCTCTTCAGTGGGAAGGGTGCAAGCAAAGCCATCGTCAGGAAACTGTTTTACATAGCGCTCCCTAGAGCGCACACCTGCGCCACATGACACACTGCATGGTGACCATGTGATCCATTCTGACATCATGCATGTGGAAGCATCTGTAAAAGTCAAGGTTTACTTTGTTATTCATGCCCTTATTCAAAAAACTTTTCACATTCAACCACCAGCACTGCTAGAAAATCTAGATAAATTTAGCTTGAATTGTTTTGGAACATGGTAGCTGGTTTCTAGCTGGTCCAAGCTTGTTTAGGCAAATCTGGGGCCTGACAAATCTGGTAGAACATCTTGGTCAAGAGCCTTACTAGAACAACCACATCATACTAGCTTAAGGTGGGCAAAAATATTTTTTGAAGATTTTTTTTTTTATGTTAGCTGATTTTTTGATGGTCTTAGATGTTCTAAAATACAGATACCACCTTCAATTTTCCAACTTTTTAACTTTTTTTTCTTAAACCAATTTAAAAAACCAATTTAGCCTTTCTAAACTATACCACATTTTCTAAGTCAAATGGCCTTTACCACAAAAAGGTAAAACAACGATGTCGGACGATTTCAAAGTTGGAGAAGAAAATGAGATGGAGTTGTTTGCCCTACCGCAATACTTCCGCTTACGTCACGCGTGACATTTCCAACGTGATTACGTAATTCGTGGCGCATCGCAGAGGTAGTGCAAGATGAGCATTTGTTGTTAAAAAGTATATAATTTTTAATCTTTTTTTTTTTTTTTTTTTTTTAGAAAATTACAGATTGTTTTGCTAGATAAGACTCTTATTCCTTGGCTGGGATCATGTAGAGCCCTTTGAAGCTGCAATGAAACAATTTGGACCTTCAACCTGTTGAACCCTGTTGAAGTCCACTATATGGAGAAAAATCCTGGAATGTTTTCCTCAAAAATCTTAATTTCTTTACAACTGAAGAATGAAAGAGTTAAGTTCTGAAGTGAACTAATCATTTAAGGTGCGAATAACGGGTGTTTAATGTATCCTCATGAATATGTATATTCATATTTACTTGTACTGTAAATGCTGTTAAACTTAATGTACGCGGCAAACTGCTTAAATAACAACACTGAAATAAGAATGCGCTTTTTATCTTATTTTTTATCAGTTACGGCCATTCACAGAACACGTTTTGAGTTAAAAACGTGAGACGCATGTCACATACAATGTATTTGAAATACATACAATACATTTTTTGTGCTAAGTATACTATAAATAAATGTACATATTTATGTGCTTAATAATGTGCGTAATATTAAGAAATGATTCTGTTTGGGTGCGAGGCATGCACAGTCATCTCCTGAGGGTGCTGGCTGTATTCATTGAGAAATAACTGTGGACTTTCGGGTGTTTCAGCCTCGTGCCTGTTGACTTTCTTTTTTTTTTAAGGGATGAAAGCCATATGTATTATCAACGGATCGAATCTTGCGTTTGCCAAGGCAACACGTAGATTACGAGACCATGTAAATAAACATTGAAACAATATTTCCAGCCTATCATTCAGACTGTGCTTCACATGTCTGGTGTTTATGGCTGTAATTTTGATGAATAAGCAGCTTAGATCTGTGTGTCTCTCTGCCCGATACTACATTACGGGAGGTGACATATGCAACCTGTGTGTGGTTGCTTAGGAGCGGAGCATGCACAGTTGTTCATAAACTCATTCATAAAATCCCGAAGTGTACAGTGAGAAAGTGTGCACTACTGGGAGTTTTAGCGGCGCTCATGACTCTCTTCTTGAGGGAAAAAAGTCTTTTCATGACGATCTCATGTTGCAGTGCTAAAGGTGTTAAAACAGAGCCCCAAGCTCCATGCTCAACTGTTTCTGAATCAGGGACTCCTGCATTAAACCAGTCTGAGCAACAGCTACTGGACAGCCTGAAACCCCTAAGAGCAGAGCTAACAGGGGAAACTATAAACATAGCCTCAGAAAAGTCCATAGCACTACACCCATCAGCCTAGCTAGGCAAAGATAAAATATGTAGTTGCTCACAGCAACTCTACATATGATTCCAGACCTGACTACAAGCCTAGGAGAGCAGCATACCGAAGGGAGCATGAAAAGGATAATTCCCAACTCCCAGACTAATGATCTACAGTAGGCAGGCAGCAGAGAATGGGTCACCATTTCTAAAGGTCAAGCCCTGCTCCAACCTTTGAGTAGTCTGTTCGGATGGGGACCAAGGAGCATAATCTTGCTTTACTACCCAAGATTGATAACTGGGGAGAGAGTGGGAGTCCCACTCAATCTCGACTACCAAACTCTACTCATGCCAGTCCCTGCCAGGGAGCTCTACCGTACTTCAACTTCCAGTCAATGAACTAGGGAAGGTGACAGATTTTATCTGTCAAGCTCAACCTAAGGCGGTTATCTCTTGTACAGCTCTACTTTTTTAAATATATATATTGCTTTAGAGAGGGCAAGAACAGAGAGAGCACCAAACACTAACATTATAACTCTCAATACACTCACCCAGTCTCAACTACTAAATCCATGGCACTGGCATAAAGTTACACCAGGTTCCGCAAGGACGCATCCCCATAGCATCAGAAACTGATGCAGCGTTGATATATATATATATATATATATATATATATATTTTTTTTTTTTTTTTTTTTTTTCCCCCCAAATTTTAGACTATTTTCTTGAGACTGGTCTGGTTAGATTCCATGGCCAATGTCAAGAAAATTGATACCAATAATGCCACAATTAGCTTAAATGCTGTCCTCCATTTTTATTTACACTGAAAAGCTACTTTTTCAAACTACTTCTACAGCGTCCTTAAAGGTTAAGTATGTAATTTCTGCGACACTAGTGGCACCGTGTGGAATTACAAAAATAAGCATATTTTGATAGTATGTACTTGAGGAACACATACTGTAAAATAAAGTGCAACCATGTAGACAGTGAGGTTTCAAAAAAATATATATGGTTTTAGCTAGTTTGAGTATGAATGACAATATCTTCCATGTTCCCTGTTTTTGTATTGTTTGATTCTGACCTTCATCACTGCAGCCAGGCCCCATGCAGGGCTCAAAGTCTTGTGTATGTGGACAGGGCACACTGAGATCCAGCTGTGCCTTAAGCATTCTCTGCCTCATCCTCTTCCCCTTCTCACATGTTGAGGAGCTGCACGCAGACCATGGGGACCAGTTGGAGTAGATACATGTCTCTGGAGTGTCATCTGACAAAACAGAAAAAAATAAGTGAGAACATGAAAAGTTTGATAATAAGAACAGCATTTTGAAAGCTTATAAAGAGAGTGCCCATGAAACTGAAAAAATGCTAATGGGAATGCTTAAATGTTGCTTAAATCTCTCAATTTTCCTACAGAGAAAAAAAAAAAAAACACAATCTCGCACGTGTCTCCTGAGGAGTTTCAAAGGGAAATGTGGTCACTGAGATTTGCCAAAATGCTAAAGTCTACAATTAAAAATTAGAGATCGTCAATATAAACTCTTTAACATTAAATTATCCCTAAAAGACCGCTTTACCGAGGTATGTTGATCAGGGAATAAGGAGGCAGGAACCGCCGAACGTTCAACAATATTTTAATAAAAACAAACACGAAACAAAAGTAAAAGTGGCAGTGGCACCCTCACGGATGACTGCTGCACACACATAAGCAAAACATGACGTAAAATAGTCCAGGCCTGGTCCTCTCTCGTCCTTCACTGTCGTCGCTCCTCCTTTTATGCTCCTGGAGCTCCTCCGTGAGAAACTCAAGACCGGTGTGGTGCACAGGTGATGCTCATTAACACTCGCACCACTGGCCTCGCCCCGTTCTCGCGGCTCTCGGCATCGTCCTACTTGCCACAACTACATTATCTGAGATAACTGCAAACATAAGTTGAAGTCATGATGAGGTCCACTTCAACATATGCTTTTGCTGATTGCCACAAAAAAGATGTTGGCTTTCATAGGTTTACTTGACTTTGCATCAGTAGCTGATGCTATGAGAACACCCTCCAGGTGTGTGTCACCAGTACCTCAAAAGAATGTGCTATCACTCAGAGATGGGCACTCGAGTTAGTGACTCGGACTCGAGTCGCATTTTAATAGACTTCAGACTTGACTCGGACTCGACCTAAAATGACTTCAGACTTGACTTGACTCGACACAAAAGACTTGTGAATATTTTAAAAACAACTCAAGTCTTTTACCCTTAACTATTGATATAATAAATAAAGAATTTGTGTTGTTTGAATGGTTTTATAATATCTGCGTCACATATACTTCCCTATGTGTCGTGGTAGATCGGACTCTTGTCATAGAATTTGGTTACGTATGTCCGTGTATTGCGCGTAAATTCCGAAATGTCATAAGAGTCTCATGAAGCATGACCGGAGCCACCGTGCCTTATGTTCTTTTGTTTGGGTTTATTAATATGTTAGATCGGCTAGATGCACAGTATGTGGGAAAACAATTAAAGACACCGGAACGACAACAGCAAATTTTATGAGACATCGCATCCACAAAGGTTAGTCACATTAACTCACACAGCTAGCTATTATACTGTGGTGTAGCTGCATGGCTCATTTGGATCGCCAGTCTGTTAAAATATGAACCAACCAAACAAACAAAAAATCTAGACTTTAAACCTAGCACTACATTTTATCAATCTTTTCATAGTATATGCAGCTTTTCTCTTTCTTAATGTGTGTCCATAAGAGAGAGATAGAAAGAGATGTTAATCCATTTATTACTTAAAGCTCATATTTTAATGTATCGCAATCAGCATGCGTACAGTTTTCTATTGACTTAAACATTCCGAGTTTTGATATTTTCTGATAATGACTGTCGTCAATAACAACGAAGCTGTATAGCAAACTGCTGTATAACAAACCGTGATTCACTGGCGCCATCTTGTGTCCACTTAGCGACTGTATTGAAAATGACTACTAGTGTTGCCAGGACGATTGTTTTATGGATTATGCAGTAACAAGCTGTATGTACATTACCTCTTACATCGTAGGACTTTTATTACAAACAAAACAGATGATAGAAAGATCATATTATTTTGTCTATATAATAGAACTAGGATAAAAAATAGGATTTGAGTATGAGAATTTTATTTATTTATTTATTTTAAATGACTCAAGACTCGACTCGAACTCGTGACAAAAGACTTCAGACTTGACTCGGACTCCAGCTTAAAGACTTCAGACTTGACTCGGACTCCAGATAAAAGACTCGTGAACATCTCTGCTATCACTCCTCAGGTTTCTATTCTTCAGGAAGATGATGTTTCTTCAGGAAGATGATGTTTCCATGACATCTTCAGCGTTTTATTGTGTTTCAGTGACTCACTGGTTCTTGATCACCTACAGAGGCTAGATTTGAGAATAAACCTTCAGAAGACTGTTTTGTTGCCGAGGCAACAGACCGTATTCCTAGGGGTGGAAATGAACTCATGCACGATGCAAGAGTGATTGTCTACAGCCTGTCATTTCGCCTTTGTCTGAATTGATTCAGAGCAGGGTGAGACATTTCTGTAGGTCTGTTCACAGGCTTATGGGTCTAATGGCAGCAGCTTCACCAGTGGACCTGCTTCATATGAGACCGTTTCAATGGTGGATTAACATGTGAGGACTTTGTCCCTGTTGGCTTCCTTACCACACAATAAGGGTTAAGAGTAAATGCTATCAGTTACATTTTCTCCTCCAATAAGTCTGCTTCCAGTGGCTCTTACGAGAGTGCAGGAAGACAGTGCATCTTCTGCTGGTGGAGCTCTCTGATTAGTTCTAGTGTTTCGTCAGAGACCACAGAGACCATTTTGAATGCAAGAGGGCCTTCAACTGCAAGGTCACACTTGGAGGGTGTTCCCATAAATGTGACCTACTCAAGGAACCAAGTTACAAAGAGACGTTATTAAAGGAAATAATTTTATAGAAGACCGACAAATTAGAGAAGAATGTCTGTTCCCAGCTCTTATAGGCCTTACATTTTATGTCAAATTAGAGGAAAGCAAAAAAGGTTTTCTTGTGGTTTTAAAATTAAACTATCTTCCAAAGTGATATAAAACTACAACCTGACCGCTACTGGCTAAATGATCTGTGCTAAAATTGGGGGTGGCTGAAGATGAAATATGTTTTCTTGTAGTGCAAGATAATCCATAGCTCTAAGCAGTCAGCAAGAGAGTTATATGAATTAAATGTTTGGTTTCACTTTAATTTGATGGTCCCTTTAACACATTCTGTTGACTATAAGTAACTTCGCACCTACGTGTCTACTAACTCTCATTTGAGTGTTAGTAGAGTATTACTAGACTGGAAGGGTTAGGGTTAGAATAAGCTGACATGTACTTGCAAAGTTACTTATAGTCAGTAGAATGTCTGTTGAGGGACCATCACAATAAAGAGTTAGGAGATATTAAGCAGACAGTTTACTAATACTCTAATGAGAGTTAGTTGACATGTAGATTCAATGTTACTTATAATCAACAGAATGTTCAAAAGGGACCATCAAAGTAAAGTGTTACCAAATGTTTTACTAGATGCAAACTAGAGGTCTGCGCGGGACTGTTTTTTTCGACCCGCTCCCGCCTAAAATTCACTCTGTGTTCACCTGCTATCCGCATATAGTGATTTTCTTCCCGACCCGACGGGTCCCGCTAAAGATCGTTTCCAGAATCTCGCGTTTAAACTTCCCCTAAAGAAAGAGAGTGATTGGGGATAACAAATATAAAATGTTGCATATACAAGATTTGTATTTGTTATTTGTCTATGATGCTGTCAACACCCTAAAAAATGTCAGAGAAAAAATGTCACAAAGAATAATAGGCTAAATATCACAGAGAAAAATAGGCTAAATTAAATAGCCTACAACATGTCCCTCAAAACTATAGGCTATGCCAAAATTACATAAACGAAAACTGTTGGCTTACTAGCTATACTGCAAAATGAAATATTTTTTAACATCCACGCAAGAACAGAATGACGCTGACTGACGACCGTTTCAGAACGTCTCTCCTTCAAAATCCGATCACAAAGGTTGAATGTTCTCTGAAGGTGCACTCGCGCAGACCTCTAATGCAAAGAACATATCTTGCCAGGTTTCTCAGGACAGGGAACTAGGGACTGTGTGAACGCCACCACTGCAGAAAGTTTTGTTCACTTCAAGTTCAAGCACAGATGCGCTGATGTCAAAGCATCTCGGGAGCGACCGGGTTATTGTCAGACCGCCCGCTCCCGCCTAAAGTACACTAAAGTTACCGACCGCAATCCGCCTTTAATTCAAAATTTAATCCCGCGCAGCAAGAAATCTTATCGGGTTATCGGATCTTATACAGAGCCGCGGGAATGCAGACCTCTAATGCAAACTTGTTGAAGTGATGTCAAGCTACAAAAAAAAAAAAAAAAAAAAAAAAAACAACAACAAAAAAAATTGTTACTGAAAGTATTAAAGTGTTAAGGGTATTTTCATTTAAAGCCACAGTAACATTTTTTTTTTTTTTCCTTTTTGAAGAAGCCCAACTGGATACCCATACTGCATGTCAACAGCTGCATCATGTTATTGTTATTTCAGTAGCACTTTATTTGATTACACTTTATTTTACAGTACATGTACATGCACTTACAGTGTACTTACCTAAGAAAATACTTGGTAATATAAGGTAACTACAGGGGTTAAGGTTAGGTTTAGGGGTAGGTTCAGGGTTAGTACCTAGTTATTACCCAGTTATTGTAATTATTGTAATAAGTGCATTGTATGTACATGGAGAATAGGACTGTAAAATAAAGTGCTACCAAAGTTTTGGTAACACTTGTTTTGTGTCAAGAAGAGGCTGTTTTCTGTGCTGTGAAAGGAAATCCATTTTGCATGCAATTCAAAATGATGAAGACTCGTGCTGGAATTGATATGGAAATTCGGACACCATCGTTCCTGTTTGTACCACTGTGCATCAAGTGCTGAGGAAGCCTCCAGAGCTGACATTTAGATATGGTAATAGGCGTTTAGTTTCCGACACGTGCTGTGAGCAGAAAACCAATGACAACAGACTGGGCTAGAGGTTTTCAAAGTGTGGGGGCTGACCGAGCATGTCAGGGTAGGTATGCAGAGTGGTCCACCATTGTCTATGTTGTGTGTCAAAAGGAGGCCCACTGTCTTTAAAAACCCTTGGACTCGGCCGTCTGACCAATCAGAGCAGAGTAGGCTCACAGAAAGGAAGGGTTTAGAGAGACTGAATCTTTAAATTAACTGTTTTCAGACTCTTTGAAAAATTAGATGTTGTGCAATGTACTGTACATTATGAAAAAATTAAAGTGTTTTGGATGCATGTAAACCTATTGTAGGAGACCTCCAAAACAAAATTATGAACTTTTAAAATACCATAATAGGGGCACTTGAATGGAAATATACCTAATGTTCTCATGTTTCATATAAGTTCCCCAAGCCTACAGTAACCTCTCAAGAATTTTCCTCTTCGTTGGACTGGGGGATTTTAGGATACTGAATAGTTAAAATCTCTATCTCTCTTTCTCTCTCTCTCTCTCTCACACACACACACACACACACACACACACACACACACACACACTCAAGGTCGCCTTTGACTAAAAGATAAAGAGATGCAAACCTTCTTCTTTTTCCTCCTGGGCAATGTCAGCCACAATGTCGTCCACATTATCAGGCACAATGTTGCACTGCTCACCCTGCAGACATCAGAAAACAACTCAAACTTTCAAACGAAGTTTAAATGATGCCCCTCATTCAATCATGAATTTTCTACACAGTGTTGGGATTTGATTCACTATTGCTATCTGATTGAAAACCGCAAAAAAAAAAAAAAAAAAAAGATGACAGGTTATACTTTTCCCCTTTGTTTTTTTTTTTTTTTTGTTGTTTTTTTTTTTAGCTAATTCCTATACAGTAATCTAATTCTCTTCCAATAGAGGATGCATGACTTTCAATACTTTCAGGGTACTGTTGTGACATGCTGGCTTCATAAATATGTATAATCTGTTGTTGTCGAGTTATTTTAGCTCTCAGTTTATAGACTTTTATGACATGAATAATGCAGAGATGTTTTTCACTGTAATAAAAGCTAAAAAGCAACAGCTAAGAACATTTTCTTTTGAAACTTTATTATTCTAAGACAAGTAAAGAAACAGACCTTGCGGGCAATTCTCTCCACAACAACTCTGGCCACAGGAGTGATTGCGCCACCCTCTGGGTCGTAGAAAGGGCTCTGTGGATGGTCTAAACTTGTGAGGGGACGAATTTTCTCCTGAGGTGCTGTAGGCTTGTTGGGAGACTATGGCATATTAAATAAATAAATCAGTTTACCAAAATGTCAAATGTTCAAGTCATTTATATAAATAACCACAGTAAAATCATATTAAACCAATATTGGTTGTAGGAATTAAAGAGATTGTTAAAACTAAAATTTACGTGGCCAAATTATAAATCATTTTTTGAAAAACTTGTGCACAAACTTTTTTTTATGTACCACAAGAGAAGAAAAAAAAAGTATCATGAGTCATGAGTGAGTAAAAAAGAATCATGAGTGACAAATGTTTTGTTTATTGTTCCTTTAAGGAACACCATACCATGCCTTTAGGCTTCCAAAAGAGTCAACAGCAGCAAGGTTGCTGAGAGAGGTCGAATATAACATGCTCAACTAGGGGAGCAATACAAATTATATACACAGACCCACTCCCCAATGATAGGGGACAAATACAAGTGAGCAATCCAAGGTTGTGTTAGGAGCGGATGCTTTTAAAGGAATATTCATGGTTCAATACAACATGAGCTTTATCGACAGGCATTTGAGACAAGTTGGGGAAAAAGAAAAGAAAAGAAAAGAAAAAAGAAAAGAAAAGAAAAGAAAAAAAAAAAACATTTTCTGAGGTGAATGGGAACATGTTAACTATGCTGTTCATAGAGATTACTTTATATTTAATCTGGAATATTCCTTTTATCACCCAACCACTCCACAAGTAAAAATAGTAACCTCTCAACATGTAAATGAAACAAACAAACAAACATTTATCATTATCCATTGGAATGATGTCAATTCAAGCAGATGTTTTGTTCAGACAGACTGACACACACCAGTAGATGGCAGAATCAAGCTATGGTCATGACTGTGTGGTCTCTGGTAGACCATTTTAGCTGGCAAATTGCTTTTTTTTAAATTAAGTCATAATTTTTCCTGTTTTTATTTTGTAGTGTTATTAATACAGAGAGAACTCATTTAGTGCAGTTTGCTTTGGGCAAGTGTATACTAGTCACAACCTTTATTACCCAAAGACTTCACTGTAGTATTTCATTGACTTCACATCTAAACTATATAATCATTCTAAACTTTCCACAGTGTGGAACAAAGGTGAGGCCACACTGAGATTTATTAAAAAGTTGTATTATTATTATTATTATTATTATTGTTATTATTATTCAAACCTGGAAACAGAACGTTTTGGGAATTTGAAATACCTAAGTAAAGAAATTACTACAGATTTCAGGCCTTTTTTCCTAGTGCATGCGAATATTTGATTTCCTTGCTTCCTATAAAGTCAGCAAAATTGGAATATACCTGTACCAAATACTAAGGAATTCAGAAATTCACGTTCACTTTCACTTCAACTGCTCACTCAAATTGTCCTGCTGATAATGTAATTTGTGATGGAAAATTCTCTAGTAAATTAGACAAATTGCAAAACAGAAAGGATCTCAGACTTTTGGACCCCATTGTATTTCTTTCCATGAGTGCTTACCTCATAAGTGACCCCACTGTCTGTTCCTGCATCCCATGGGATGAGGTCCTGAACAACCTTCTGGACCCAGCCACATTCTCTGGTGCAAAGGTCTTCTGATGACAGACCCACATTCCAGTCAGGACTGGGACCCAGCATCGTCAAAAAGGACATAAGGTGACGTGTGCGGTCCACTGAAAACTCAGCTGAAGGAGCCGCTCGACTGAGGTAAAGAGAGAAATGAGATGACTTCACATTTAGATTGCATACAGTACATCTCATTCATACATGAGAGGGGATAAAAGAGAAAAACATATAACATAACTTTAGTACACTTTAGTATAGGGTCCAATTCTCACTATTAACAAACTATTACAAACTACTATGACTTTTGCCTTCAATAAACTCCTAATTACTGCTTATTAACAGTTAGTAAGGCAGTTGTTAAGTTTAGATATTGGGTAGGATTAAGGGATGTAGAATATGGTCATACAGAATAAGGTATTGCTATGTGCTTTATAAGTACTAATAAACAGCCGATATCCTAATAATATGCATACTATTAAGCAACTAGTTAATAGTGAGAACTGAAGTGTTACCTAAATTAAAGTGTTACCGTTTGTTTTAATAAAATTTTCTCATTGTTTCATTATCATCAATATTCTTTTGTATTAGGATATTATTTTAATGACAACAAAACACCCCCCACACACTTTTTTAATGTAACATAACAATATAATTGTAATTACTGTAAAGTAAGCTAATACATAAATATTTAAATTGGAAAGCATTTATACATATATAAATGTTGATATAATGAATAATATTTCACTAACATGTAAGGGGAAAAAAAACTTTTTTCCCCAATTATTATATTATATCAGTTCACCCCACTCCAGGTCAGTGAAGACTCCGGAAGAACAGGAGATAAGGTCGGAGATGGAGGGCTGCAGCACCACAATGGAGCCAGAAGACAAACCAAGACAGCCAAGGCAAAGACGGAAGGATGGAAGTCCCGAGATTGAGCTTCAGTCTTCCAAATCAGTTTGGAAGCCTGGGGTGGAGCCAGTGGAACTGCGGACCAAAGTGGAGCTGCTGGGGGAATGGAGGACCCAGATGAAGAAGGAGGACCAGACACCCAAGGCGAAGCTGGAGGGAAGGAAGTCCAAGGATGAGCCAGGTGGTCGACAGACCAAAGTGGAGATGGGAAACAAGGGATCTGGATGGAACGATGAGCCAAGTTGGAGCCGAACCAAGGGATCGGAGGATCAAGGTAGAGCTGGAGGATCAGAGAACCTTGGCTGAGATGACAAACCCGGGGAATACGGTGGTTCTGGCAGGCCAGGAGTTCAAGCTGGTGATGCCGGAAGTCATTGTCAAGCCGGCAGAGCAGGAGGGTGAGGAATACATCTCAGGTTACGTATATAAACATGGTTTCCTGAGAAGGAATGAGACACTGCGCCGATGATGCTGTGGGAACGCCTCTGCGTGATTGCATCGTGAAGCACATGTGAAATCAGTCCAATGGCATGACGGAACGTCATAGGCGGGTAACATCATGAATAGGAAACTAAAGCACACCCAAATCAGACAGCGATACTTCTTGTAGGGAGACCCCTGATGACAAAGCTCTGGAAGCAGCCATACTCTTGGTTGAGTGGGCTCGGACCATCAAAGGTGAAGGCTGGCCGGCTGACTCATAGGCAAATGATATAGCCTCAACTATCTATTTGCTCATAGTTTGCTTAGATGCAGGGTACCCTTTTTTGGGTGACCCGAAACACGAACAGTTGTTCAGTCTTACGCCACAGGGCATCTCTGTGGACGTACACATCCAAGGCCCTAACCGGGCAAAGCTGATTTAGTTTTTCCTAGTCTGCATTAATGAAAGGAGGAGAACAAAAAGCCTGCAACACAATAGATCCAGCCACATTAGTAGGAACTTTTAGAACATAACTTTGCCTAGGGTAAAGGAAGGCCTTCACCATGCCCGGAGCAAAGTTCAGGCAGGAGGGGGATACCGACAGGGCCTGTAAGTCACCAATTCTCTTAAGAGACGAGATAGCATAGAAAAACACCATCTTGAGAGTGAGAAACTTCGAAATCTCCTCAATAGGTTCAAAAGGGGCCATGGAATAGCCCTTAAGCACAATAGCCAAGTCCCAAGTCAGTGCCCTAGAACGTGCCGCAGACCTAAGATTCAGAGTACCACGGAGAAAACGTGTTACCCATGGATGTCTCCCCAGAGACAAACCATCTACCGGGATGTCGTAAGCAGAAATGGCAACCACATAAACGTTAAAGGTGGAAGGGGATAAACCTGCATCAAAATGCTCTCGCAGAAATTCCAGAACTGGACTAACTGGGCAGTTTACTGGGTCCAACGGACAACCCCCACACCAATAAGTGTAAACCCTCCACTTCAGGGCATAAAGTCTCCTCGTGGAGGGAGCTCTGGAGTGGATTATGGTCTCCACAACCTTAGTTGGGAACCTCGAATCTATGAGCTGGGCCCCCTCAGAGGCCAAACGCACAGTTTCCATAACTCCAGGCGGGGGTGAAGGAGTGAGCCCCCCACCTGAGAGAGAAGGACCCTCCTGACCGGAATCTCCCACGGAGAACCATACTCGGCCCGGCCAGAATGGGGCTACTAGCATGAGACGACCTGCTGGCAGGAGGGCCCCATTTCTATTGCCTCCTTTTGCAGAAGAGCCTGTACCTCCTGTTCCATAACCAGAGCCTGCTCGGGGTTTACCACTGTGGATAAAACCCTGTTGAACCTGGGCGGGCGAGACCCGAACAGAATTCTGTACCCTTTTTCTATTGTCTGCAGGACAAAAAAATCTACTAAGGGAACCAGTCTCTCGAGACTGGCCTCTGGTAAGAGACGAGTGGCCAACTTGGTGCCCTGAAGCAGCGAACCGGCAGGGAACAACCGAGCTGAGCCCTCTGAGACCCTCCTCGGAGGGAGCGAACGTCCAAGTGCCGCTATGTTTCTGGGCGGACACTGAGACAGATGTTCGCTGAGGACCGCTGCGCCCTGAAGCACATGAGGTGGCAGAACGGTCCCCTGAGGGCACCGAGAGGAGACAGGCACAAGTACTTATAGAAATATTTACTCAAAGTAAAAGTGAAAGTAATAATCTTAATAGTTACTTAAGTGTAAAAAAGTATCCAATGAAAAAACTACTCAAGTAGCTAGTTACTAGTTACTTTGTAACACACACACATATATATATATATATATATATATATATATACACACACATACACACACACACACACAATAGCACATTATTATATACATAGATATTTAAATTAATATTATTATCATAATTAGATATTTTTGCAACAAACAGAAGAGACAAGCATTATTTCTGGCATCTGTAGCCCGAATATCATTGCATGTCCTTTGCTTTGTATAATAATAACGTATACAGCTACATTTGAAAAAAGAAAGAGAAAACGGCGAGTGTTCATTTCATTCTCTCTGAACAATGTTAGCTTATTTACTGTATAAATTAAGATATATGTCAAAAAAAAAAAAAGGTAAAGAAATGCTACATACTTTATCGAGGCGTAATACTCTATTTGGTTGTAAAATACGCATACGCAGTTCAACTAATAAAGATCATCGCTGGCAAACAATAGGACGCATTTGCAGATTTGCTTTTATTTGACGTTGATCCCCTGCCACTTCATCCAATGTTCCGAGTGAAAACTGCTTCAGACGATTCAGTGCGTGCAGGGAACTAAACAAATCATTCAAACTGATTCGCAAACCAATTTAGACAGTTTTGCCAACTTGTTTGATCAAGACTTTGAACAGAATCGACTCAAAAGAGTGATTCATTTGTGAATGGGGCATCGTTCATGAAAAAAAAGAGACGTGCGCTTGGAATAATCTACACATTTCTTAACATGTATACATTATTGCATTAAAATAAAGTAATGAGAGGAACGTCACCCAGCGTAGCGAAGTAAAAGTACAGATTTTTCATTAGAAATGTACTCAAGTTAAAGTAAAAGTACCCACATTTAAATCTACTCTAAAAAGTAAAAATTTTCCAAAAAAATACTCAAGTTAATGTAACGAAGTAAATGTACTTCGTTCTTGGCATCAGGAAATGTTCGTCTAATGGACTTTGATGGCAAACTTCCTGTTTCTCGGCCGGCCAGTCAATGTTCAACCTGGCTATGGCACGAGTCACAACCTCCAATAACTCCTCATAAGCCTGTGTGTGAGGTGGCGAATCCTTAACATCACCAGGATCGATACTAACAACATCCAACTTCTCAGAGCTGGATAATTGTAGTACCGGTGTTTCACCAGGGGTGGAAGAAACCGCAGAGCGTGCTTCCAACCCCTGCAATGAAGCACTGGACCGAGCAGTTGAGGGTAGAGATAGGGCGCGGCCCGTCTCAAACCCCTCTGCAAAGTCCATCTGCGAACCCCACAACAAGAGCCTTCGCTGTGCCTCAGCAGCAGCGGGACCCGAGCCGCGGGGAATGCGAGCCGAGGCACCCTCCTCAAAGAGTGCCCAGCGGGAGCAGAGCGTTCTCAATGACAACTGCTCACAATGCTCACAAACAGTCCCCTAGAGCGCTTGCTGAAGACACAGAAGCCAGCGCTGTTTGGTTTGGCTATGCTTTATAGTTTCCTGGTCATGACGTCACCCGCCTATGACGTTCCGTCACGCCATTGGACTGATTTCACATGTGCTTCACGACGCAATCACGCAGAGGCAGAGGATGCATGCGTATGCATGTATCTACACATGCACAGGTCTGAGGCCTTTATTTTTTGCAAGCCCACATGTACATATGTGAACATGAACATGATGAACACACTCCTGAATACTAATTGTTTCTCTGATTTTTAACTACCCCATTCATTTACAATGGGCGGTCATTTTTGACCAATATAAGCTCAAATCAATGAGGCCTACGATCAATCAGTTTCAAAAATAAATACAAAACCTTTCCTAATTTAAAGAAAAGTTGACAAAAAGATTGAATCCAATATTTGGTGATAAAATAGCATAAGAGATTTATAAGCTATTTTTTATTTTGTAGGCCGTTCATTTTTGACTGTGAACACCACAAGTGTGACTTTGTGCCATTTTGTACAAAATAAAAGAACTTCAAAACAAATTTCCTGGTTAAACATTAAAGCACACTAGTGTGATAAACAGTACATTTTTTTCATATTTTATTTAATGTGGACAAAATTATCCACAAATATATATATATATTTTTCCACTCAAAAACTGGGGTATGTAAGCTCAGATAAATAAGGCCTACGACTGATCAATTCCAAAAAGAAATATAACACCTGTCCTAATAGAAAGAAAACAAGTTAACAAAAATACAATATTTAGTGATGATGTAGCATAATGAGAGATTTATGAGCAATTTTTGTAGGCTGGTCATTTTTCACAAGTGTTACAATGTGAAAAATAAATAAACAAATAAATGAAAAAAATTACAAAAAGTATCAAAACATTTTTGGTAAGTTGTTAGACTCCGGGTGAGAAAAGTCAGGAAATTTTAGTCCAATGCAATAACATTAACTAGCATTTTCAGGTGGGAAAATACTCTCCGGGTCAAAATGACCCAAACATAACATGAGGGTTAAGCCTGCTCAAAAAATATGAAATAAGGACACTGTCATCAAAATGCACCACATTTGCTAGATGTAAGAACTCATAAAAATGGCCCTTGAGGGTACGATTGGCCTTGGGTAGTGGGACGACTGCTAGGTCCTTTTTTTTTTTTTTGGATTCTAGAGGAAACTATACACAGAAAGACTGATACAATAGAACAAAATACGAACTAAGAAAGCTTTAGCACAAAAGACGGTTTTGTTTTTTTTTGTTTTTTTCTTGTCTGACAGTACATCATCACTTTTATAAACCCCAGGACCCCATCGCTAAGATTTAAACTGACTGCAGATTATATTTGGTTATTACATGACTACTTCTATAAATAAATAAATAAAATACTGTTTTTTTTTTTTTTAAATGTTTAAATTAGTTTATTTTCCAAGCTAGTTTACTATACAATTCCAAGTGATATCTTTTGTTTTTGTTTATATTTTCTGCATGGGTACCCCAAGTTTAACAAATCACAGTGGTTACATTTCTGTCTGTAGGTCTCCGTAACCCCCATTTCTCTCCATTTCCAGACATATATATTTCCTTTGTATTGGCTCAATATGGCTGTCAGAGATAAAGTTCCCCTCTCTGAAATTTTCTGTTAAAAGAGAGAAGCGTAGCAAGTTCACGCAGTGGGGTGGACCACCAGGTAGATGTTTACTATTGACAGGATTACGGTGTCTAACATTTGTACATACTCACAGAGCGTGGAGGTTACTGGGAATTTATTGTGTCCTCAGGGGATGAACTAGTCACCAGCTCTCATTTAAACATCTCAAATAAAATGTATGAATGTATTTAGGGCTGTCAATCAATTACAACTTCTATTTGACTTTCAAATTATTTATGATATGTTGATAAATTGTTGCTGTTGTTGATATGTTGATAAATTATTTTTTGCCAAAAAAATTCCACAAATGATGATCATTCAAAGACATTAAATTATTGTGGCAGACAATTTGAAATAGCTGTTTTCTGTTTTAATATATTTTAAAATGTAATTTATTCCTGTCCAAGGCTGAATTTTCAGCAGCTATTAATCAAGTCGCCAGTGTCTTCATGAATCATTCTAATATGCTCATTTGGTAGAAAAGAAACATTTCTGATAAATATTTCAGTTGAAAATGGCTGTGCTCCTTAATATTTTGGTGGAAACCTTGATACTTTTTCAGGACTTTTTCATAAATAGAAAGCTCAAAAGAACAGCATGTATTTTAAATATACACACACACACACTGAATATCTAACTCTGATGACTGAATGTCTAACTCTGCATAGCATAATGGAACGTGCTGATGACGTGTGATGTCTGCGCAAGCAGGGTGCACGGAGGTATGGAAATACATATGTTGACAAGCAGGTAGGACATAAGACATAACTGACTATATGTTTCACAAAGATACTCACTGATACAGGCATTTTGACATAATTCTGTGTGAATTTGCCTGTTCAAGTGCAAGAAGATGTGAACGAGAATTTGATTCAGTAGGCTTTTCACACTCTGTCTGAGAGGCAACTTTCTGCATGCACACTTTGGATGTTTGCGCACAAAAAAACGTATTGAAAACGTCATATGATTACTGTGCCGCTTGTAATAATGGGGAACAACTCGTTATGCATAAAATCATGTAACAGTTCATGTTTTTACTTACATATACGATTTAGTTTTAATCCAAATGACGCATATGTACTGAATGAGCGATCAGCAACCAAAAGCCTGCAACAGAAGTGCACACACTCTCTCTCTCTCTTTATCATCTGTTAATGTTAGTAATATGTTCCTCGTTTTACTTTGCTATTGACATATCCGATCGAACTGCAAATTTTCCAGTGATGTCTGTAAAAAAAAGGGATGCTCTTGATAAGCTTGTGTTTCGCTTATCAACTATGCTATGCGTGAATATTTGATTTCTTTAATGTTCTGTTAATTAGATACATTTACCTTATAGATATCCTTCTCTGATATCTCCATTATGCTCTCTGTTTGGTCTGTTGTCAGTGTTTCTTTGTCTGTACACAAACACTGTACACATGCTGCATGGTTGTCACGGGTCTGTGTAACAGACTGATGACAAGACAGAAGAATAAAGTTCCAACACGAATTTAATAATAATCCACAGGCAAACAGACAGTAGTAACACACATTAAACATAAAGGTGACCAGACACCAAACAGAGGACAAGGAGCAACTTAAGTACAAACCAATCAAATGAAATAATAATGAACACCTGTGCTGATTAAATGAATTAATATGACAACTAAAGAGTGGCTGGAAAAATAGAACAGAGGACAACAGGAACTAATGAAAACAAACTAAAAGTCTGTGAAAATAGAAACTAACTGAACATAATTGTGACAGTGTTATTGGGTTTTGGTATCAGAGCATTTTAATATGTAGCCTACGAGTATGATTACACAAGCACAGTATCGGGCTGATACCGATACTGGTATTGGTATCGGTGCATCCCTAATAGACATGCATAAAAACAAACTGTGTGCCATGAATTACACAGCCTAACTAATGTGACTATGCTTAATGTGCATGCCTTTGAAATAACAAACAGTGATCTTAAAATAGCACCGCATGCCTGTCATATATAATTTTAATTGACAAACAGTCACATGCACACACATATGCTTTATGACAGTGCTGCAAAAGTCAGCAATAATTTGTGTCATTATTACTTAACAAGATAGCAAAGTCTGTTTTAAAGTCATATCTTTATTCACCCCTTTAAGGAAAATGAAATCATCCAACTTCACCCTTTAAAAGAAACACACAGACAAACACAAACGCAAAACAAATCATGCAGCTAATTAGAGACTTGCATTGACAACCCATTATTTTACTGTCTGCTTGTCAGCGCATTGCTAATCAACCCAACTCAAGCTTTACAAGGTTTCTGCAAAGTTCCAACAGCAGAATATGCATTAGCTGCTATTCTAAATATACAGCTACTGAACAGGTCTGCAGAGAAGATGAGAAGACAACAAGAGTATAAAGAGAAATAAAGAAAGAACATGTTTCCTATTTAGGGTTTTTAGACATAAATTGCCGTTATAAAGTCAAATGACTGTACAGCGTGAGGGAAAGACATTTATAGCTCTGGTCTCAAGCACTTCTTGCCTCATACTGAGTGTTTCATGACACTCTGAGTCAATTCAAAAGCAATTTCCTGTCTGCTCTCAAGTCCTAATGCATCCAAATATACTCGATCAGATGAACACAGCATTATAAATTTGAAATGGTCTGTGCTTGGGGGATTCTGGGGATTCATTGATCAATTTAGATAACTTAAAATGTTAAACAAGGAGAAAGTAAAGCACTCTAAGTACATAACCAATCCCAGGATGTCCTTCGAAAAAAGAGTAGGGGTGTAACCCTGGCATTCTGGCCAAATTTGATCATTGGCCTCTGTCCATTTTCATGGCCTCCTAATCATCCCCATATATACTGATTGGCTTCATCACTCCGTCTCCTCTCCACCAATAAGCTGGTGCAATATGGCTGCCGCAGCATCATCCAGGTGGATGTCGCACATTGGTGGTGGTTGAGGAGATCCCCCCTTTCATATGTAAAGTGGCTCAGATGTAGCTAGCTAACTTTCAATGTGGAATCTGATCTGACTTAGCAATTGTTAGATCTAAACATCAGTAAAAAAAAAAAAAAAAAAAACTAAGATGATGATAGAGAGGTTGCTCTGGGTTTGATTGTCAGTGAAATCAAATATCACTTGTTCCATGACAAATCATTATTGATAATCAAACTGCCTTGACACATCTTAATGAATCATATTTGAATGTAATAATGCAAATCACATTTGAGAGCTACAGCAGAAGGGAATATCACATGAAGCTATGACCTTAGAAGACTCTTAGAAGATTTTTTTTTTCTTCAATTTCCTTTTTATGATACCTTTATAGTCCTTTTTGTTGTGTTTGGAGCTTGACAGAGTCTGTCCACATTAACTTCAAAATGTGAACATTCTGTATTTACTCTTATGTTGAATGGAAGAGAGGTATGGGTTTGGAACAACATGGGGGTAAATAAATGGCTTCTAATGTATAAATTTATAATAAATTAGACATAAAAACTATTATCATTTTTTTTTTTTTTTTTAGCTTAGGTACAAAAGTATATTATATAGTATATTTCCACTGACTCTCTGGGGAACTAACTAAATATTATAAACATATTAAAGTTCACTCTCACTACCTACTCAGAAATAAAAATATAAGAAATCTCTCACCATCTAATTTTTTCTTCATCTGCTCTCTCTCACCTTTTCCAGTATCTGTGCAGCAATGTGATCAGATGAGAGAGGGGAGTTATACAACCCAGTTCAAATTAATTCTCATCTGAACAGATTAAAATTCCACAATTTCCATTTGATTATAATGCAAGTATGCACATTTTCACTGTAAAAAAAAAAAAAAAAAAAAAAAAAAAAAACTAAAAAATAATTTTGAAAAAAATGTGGAAACAAAAAAAAAAAAAAAATGGAAATGTGAAACACACAAAAAATGTGGTTCAATAAATGACTTACAAATAATTACCCCCATCTGACCTCTATGGGAGGAAAACGCTTAGCCTACTATGTACAGACAATATATATAGCTACACCAGCGGATATTAAACATCAAACTCTATTCAAAACCATAAATTTAAAAAAAAAACAAACAAACAAAAAAAAAAATTGTCAGGAAGATACGCCTACATAGATGGCATAAAATTTGAAAGCATAATAACTGAATATCTTTGAAATTTCAGCCAATAAAGCATTTTTTTGAACAATGGCACTTAAAAGTTTGAACTAAATGTTGTTGCAACCATGTATGAATAAATGAAAATGCATATTTTTCAATTAAAGAAAAGTAGAGAACTTAGCTATGGGCTGCTTTTGGTGCTTGAGACTTTATTATTTTGTCTTTCAATAATGAGGTCCAAGAATAGCCTACACTACAAGTTAGGCTGCTTAAATGAGTGTAACATGTTTTTTCTCTATTTAACAACATTAGCAATAGTGAAAGACGACTTCCCTTTTTGATCACGTCTTCCCTCAGGGAGATTGCATTTTTTCTTGTGTGGCTGAATGTTGCTGAAATCAAAACGCGAACAGTGAAAGGGATTTGCTGTTAGCGCGAGACCGTTAGCGCCGGCAGAAGAGTCTGCTTGGTCTTAAAGCCTTCCGCGAATGGCTATGTTCGCAAATTTGTGTCAAAGTAATGATTAATTCTCAATTTAGAGCGTATGCCTGAGAATACGGGACAAACTGCGTTCCGTATGCCTTTCATAAGGAACACTTCACTGATGCCTTAAATACGGGACGATTCCGTATTAACGGTTGGCAACCCTAAGTATGACTGTAACAATATTTAATATGTAACAACACACTGAGCACGCATAAGAGCATTTTATGCACGGAATGCTGCAATGAGTTAAACACTTGAATCGTGGATGACAGTTCACCTGAGCAAGCATGTTTTAAGTTACAAGGGGCTGTGCACTTATCGTGACTGTTGTTAGGTACAAAACACAGTGGAGTGTGTACAACCTCTTCAATCAATATTCACAATATCGCATAGTGTTCAGTGCCTCATTGTTTTTATAAAATGCATATAAACACATTAAAGGCACAATATGTAGGTTTTCACCACTAGAAGTCACCTATTCTGAACAAAGGCGTAGCTTGATGATACCGAGATTGAGCACAGAATCATGGGAGATGTGGTTTTCACCTCACAGCCAGGGGAAAAGAATCCTACGAGACTCTGGCAGAAATCATGTTCATTGATGAGATTAACATTACTTCAGTATGAAGCAGAGCAGGACCGAGTGCTGTGGGAGCTGAACGAGGCCGCTGGATCGATTGCTAATGAGAGACGAGCGTGACACATGACTCGAGAGCAGTGGAGCTTTTATTATGCCACAGTCGCCACTTCTGCTTCTTCCGGTCAAGCCTATGTGGGGTAATGCAGCACTGTTTTATCATATTAGATACAGTCAAACTAAAAATTATTCAGACATTTTTGATATTTTTTATATATTTTTACTAGTGGGTGCAGGACACTATAATTCATTTATGTAAGTGAGGATAGCAAAATAAAGTAAACTGACATATTATACCCAAAAATTCTTCATACAGTAGACAACTAGTAAAATTGATAAAAAATTTGGAACCAAAAATTATTCAGACACTTTGACCTGACCATGTTTTGCTTAAGTGTTATCTGACATAATTAAGATAATTTTTTTTCTGACACAGTTTAACTCTGAGATTTTTTGTTTAACTATAGTGAATAAACTGTATTAATGAATGAAATGTTCAAGGTATCTGAATGAATTTTGGTTTGACTGTACATTTGAGTGTGTTGAAAATTATGTTATAACATTACTCTGTGCATTCTGCTATGAGACACTTGTTGCACACTGCAGTAAGCTAGATCGTTATTAGAATGTCATATTAATATAAACAAGAAAACAAGATTCAAACAATAAGACCAAACATGTTGAGCTATATAACAATGATTAGTTTTCTGTCTATAAATGTATCCAAAAAGTTGTTCCATTGTCTAATATAACATATAATATTTTAAAGCGTTGTTGGTGGTTCCATGGTTTTTTACAAAATAAAACTGGAAATCGAGGGTAACGCAGGTATGATGTCATTGATAGGCGAAGCACAGACACAGTCCGTGTCCTAGTTAAAATTGCTTATTTCTCTGGATTTAAACATTCTTGGAAACATGTGGGATAATGTAAGTACACAAGTCAACAAAATATATAACACTGTTATAGTGGTTTTTGGATATTTTATTTTGGATATTGGTATTCCTTTCTCTCACCAGACCCTGTGCACAGCTTTCTCCAATTGAATTTACATGCAAGTGTTTATATGATTGTTTGTGGCCCTCAAGAGTTTGGCAGCAGGCAGGCCAATGCCTGGAAGAGCGGATATGAGGCATGGCATATTGTGGCTTAATTTGAGCTATTATTGTATGTATTTTTACATGCTTAGAATAATCACCTCACTCTAGACTTGTTTCTTTTCGAGGAAAGGAGTATCATTTGTGAGCTTGAGCCAAGAACGAGCAGATGGTTAACCCTTTCTCACATTTTTCCTGCCATGTACGATTGATTTGGAGCTTGTGCTACATTCGGTTCATGTGATTGGTTGCTCATGACTGATATTGCTTGTCAGCTCCGCCATATGCTGTTTCGGATGACAGCAATTTAGTCATGAATTTTTAGTAGTTGTGGCTTGCTTACACGAAAACTGTTATGTCGTGATTAGGAGATGCGGTCTGCCCCCCCACCTCAGAAAGGCTGGGGTGCGTGACTTCATCCACAAAGTCACGGGTTCAAAAGCTACAAAACCTGTCACTGGGGTAGTACCCTTCCAAAAGGTACACGTTTGTACCTTTTTTTAAACCTTAAGGGTGCATACTAGTACCTAAATGGTATTAGTATCTTTTGAAAGGATACTGCCCCAGTAAAAGCTTTTGTACCTTTTTCTAAGAGTGCAACAGCACACTGGTGTGCACAAAGGCACACTGACCTATAGTTTTTCAGGCCTTTGGCTCAGTAAAGCTGTCCATGACCTGTTAGTTCAGAAAAGTTTGCCTTTCTTCTTGTTGCCCTCAGATATCTGTTATGTTAATTCCGGTGCGGCATGCGCCGCAGCAGATCCTTCGTACGCCCCATAAGACGCAATGTACTCTGGTTTACTTCATGCTACAAGGCTTTAAGAGTTCAGAAATCGTGCCTTGTGTCATGTCTTCAATGTTGTATGAGTGGTGCCCTCATGGTTCATGGTGGCCCCTTTTGCAGAGTTCTTCCTGTAGAACGGACTCCCCCTGCTACTCAGTCACTTTAGGGTACTGTGCAGGATGAAGAGATTGGAGACCTATCATGTAGAGATTGGAGACACTGCAGGCTCTCCACAGTACATTTGCAAGTGACCATGTTGCCTCGCATAGGCTGTTATGTCCATCACAACGTGTCTTTGATGACCACAGACTGTTTGTATTCGCCATATGACTATGTACTTTTACAAGGCTTTTGAAGTTCACAAGTTGTTCTGGGGATGTCACATTTTACAGACGATACTTTCTCATGCAGAAAAAGGATGGGGGCCTATGCCCATCTTGGATTGCGTCGACTGAATCGCACTCTTCTGAAGTGTAGTTCAGTCGACAAGTAGAACACGAGCAGAAAGCACCCATGCCGGCATCGAGTGTGAGTCTAATACTACCCCTAGAAACACGATCTGCTGCCTCGGCAGTAGAATACTCTTCCAGGGATCCATCCTCAAGCCCTGACCTCGCAAATGATCGAGAACAGATTCTCTACACTGACACTGACCAAATCCTTGGACTGCACAAAAGTCAGCTGGTCGAAGAGGAAGACAAATGTCCTGGAATCTATTGGAGCCAAAGCAAAATCCATCTAATTTGTAAATGTGTGAGAAGCTAAGGCTGGGCCGAAAGAAAGAACCTGAATTGGTAAGCTATGCCCCCAAAAGCAAACCTGAGAAACTTCCTGTGTCTATGAACGATATGAATATGGAGTAAACATCCATCAAATTTATGATGTTTCAGCTAA
This sequence comes from Mylopharyngodon piceus, assembly GCA_039654765.1. Classification (NCBI taxonomy): domain Eukaryota; kingdom Metazoa; phylum Chordata; class Actinopteri; order Cypriniformes; family Xenocyprididae; genus Mylopharyngodon; species Mylopharyngodon piceus. Next base: position 59,533 of record JBCHWC010000080.1, read on the forward strand.
ATCTGCTCCATGACATGCTTCTACGTCAGGCATGTGGTTCAACTTTGCCTCTAGCACACTCCACTCAGGCACTTCCTTATAAAGCGCTGGTGACATACTTCCTCAGAGGGCAGTGCATCAGCAATACATTTCTGTAGGGAGCACTGTCTTGTTCCTTATTCAAGGAACCAAAGTTACATGCATAACCGAGACATTTCCCAAACACTTTCGGTCTGCCATTACTCAAACCAAGATAGTCCTGTTCACATCACACTATTGGTTGAAGCAGAAGAACTCAAACAAAGAGCAATGTTTTGAAAGTGCAAAAGAGCCACAGCATTTGCGCTATGCAAGACAAAATATGAAAAAAAAAAAAAGTGACATACTTATATGTGCATATTAAACTGGAATATTTCACCTTTAACAATTTAGTTTGTATTTTAATGACATTATAAAGAGGAAAGATATACCAGCACACACACACTAATTATATGACAGTTACTCACACATTGAGGGGCTGCCAGGCTGGCCATTGGGCCTTCATCTTTATGACGGTCAAGACCTCGTCACCCTGTGTGATGAAACAGAAAAGTAAATCAATATATAAGTATATTACGGCTCTCATTTACCACAGTGTTTAACTCCCTAAAATTACTGTAACACATAGTCTCAAGCAGTTTTCTTTATCAGCAATTTGTCTCTTTTCCAATAAAAGTATATAAACATCCTTATAAGAAGATACAGTTACCTGAGAAGCATTTTTTTCTAATACCACTGGCGACTAAAAAGTAAGCAAATTTTTAACAAAATGAAAGTCGATGGTTTAAACATGATGAATTCTTTAAAAAACAAGTCTTAATATCTTGAGCAATTTTGCTTTAAGCAAATATATTTTGCTTTTTTAACAAGAAAAAAAGAGAGACTAAGGATCACAGTACTTTTTGCAGTGTTTCTGTCTTTCTCTCATCCCTTTGTTTGTCTTGATAGGAAGTAATGTATGAAGCTTCATATTCTTCCTGCTGATGGAGTGATCACATCAGAGTCTCATAAAAGCTGTATAAATATTTCATCAATGGCTCACGGCACGCAGGCCAGCAGTGTGTATGGCTCTCTCACACTCAAACCATATCAGGAGTTCATGGGAAGGACATCACTGACAACTGTCAAAGGAATGGTTTTACTTCTGGGGTTAAAAGACGTCATTCTGTATCATGCAAATACACAACACTTTGTTTCATACTTTGAGCTTCACATGCAGTATTGATCCAGCTTTCTTACACACCAGTTTGTATCCATTCAAAAGCAGAACACAGTTCTAGATTTGCATTCCCTGAAGGAGCATCACTAGAAATTTCTTAAAGTATGAGGAAAGTGGTTTTTTGTTGTTGTTGTTTTTTTTTTTTTTTTAAATTAAGCAGGGGTGCATTTCCTAAACACATTGTTAGCCAACTATAGCCGCAAGTTCCATAGTTAGCAACATACAGTTGAGCTCAAATGTTTACATACCCCTTGCAGAATCTGCAAAAATGTTAATCATTTTAACAAAATAAGAAGGAACATGAAAATTGCATGTTATTTTTTATTTAGTACTGTCCTTAATAAACTATTTCACAGTTATTTACATAAAGTCCACAAGACAAAAAAATAGCAGAATTTATAAAAATGACCCCATTCAAAAGTTTACATACCCTTGATTCTTAATACTGTGTGTCATTACCTGGATGATCCATGACTGTTTTTTTTGTTTTGTGATGGTTGTTCATGAGTCCCTTGTTTGTTCTGAGCAGTTAAACTGAGCTCTGTTCTTCAGAAAAATCTTTCAGGTCCTGCAGATTCATTGGTTTTCCAGCATCTTCTGCATATTTGAACCCTTTCCAGCAGTGACTGTATGATTCTGAGATCCATCTTTTCACACTGAGGACAATTGAGGGACTCAGACAAAACTATTACAAAAGCTGCAAATATTCACTGATGCTCCAGAAGGAACCACAATGCGTTAAGAGTCAGGGGTGAAAATGTTTGAACAAGAAGTTGATGTGCAAGTTTTTTTTATTTTGTTTACAGAACATATTTTTTTTTATTTAGTTCTGCCCTTTGGAAACTACAAAGGATACTTACATGTTTCCCAGAAGACAAAAAAAGTACAATTTATTCTGTTCATCCAATTCAAAAAGTTTACATCCCCGACTCTTAATGCGTCGTGTTTCCTTCTGGAGCATCAGTGAATGTTTGAACCTTGTTTAATACTTGTGTTTGAGTCCCTCAGTTGTCCTCAGTGTGAAAAGATGGATCTCAGAATCATACAGTCACTGCTGAAAAGGGTTCAAATATGCAAAAGATGCTGGAAAACCAAAGAATCTGCAGGACCTGGAGGATTTTTCTGAAGAACAGAGCTCAGTTTAACTGCTCAGAACAAACAAGGGACTCATGAACAACCATCACAAAATAAAAAAACAGTTGTGGATCATCCAGGTGACCACACAGTATTAAGAATCAAGGGTATGTAAACTTTTGAATGGGGTCATTTTTATAAATTCTGCTATTTTTTTTTTTTTGTCTTGTGGACTTTATGTAAACAACTGTTATGTGAAATAGTTTATTAAGGACAGTACTAAATAAAAAATAACATGCAATTTTCATGATCCTTCTTATTTTGTTAAAATGATTAACATTTTTGCAGATTCTGCAAGGGGTATGTAAACTTTTGAGCTCAACTGTAGTTCAACGATTCTGTTTCCCAAAACCATAGTTCCATTCACAAACACCATCAAAAACTTGTGTGACTGGAACTTCAGCTCTCAACCTGTGGTTAGAAGTATAGTTTCTTCTTATCATGACATGTATGCTCTTGGGCATAATAAGTAAGTTAATGTGCAGTACATTCTATCTCCTGTAATGTATAAGCATTTCATTTATTCTGTCATGACACAAGAAGGCGACGCCCCGCCCACACAGTGTACGTGTGTGAGACACCTGTATGTGACTAGAGAATATCATTCATAAATAAAGTTGGAAAGTGTTCTTATATCCACATCTACTGGCATCCTTATAGACGGCTCTATAAATATGCATGTGAGAGCGAGTATAACAGGAAGATACATTAAAATGGCGACAAGGATTTAAAAGCGATCTCGGCGTGTGTTTCTAAAGATTGGGAATGCCTGCCCATCAGTGAGTGAGTACACACAGCCGACCTAAAAAGCCATAGCCATGCAATTCATAATGACTCATGCATCAATCCAGCCGTTTGATACAGAAACGGACCCCAGTTCATTAGGAACTCGATGGAATAAGTGGATGCAGCATTTCAAAAACTTTCTTGTTGCTATGAATATTACCGGGGATGCCAGGAAGAGAGCGCTATTACTGCACTTCGCTGGCGAACACGTGCATGACATCTACGACACGTTTGCATCAGATGATGACGGCTATGCAGAAACGAAAAAAAAAAACTAAATGGCTACTTTGCTCCCAAAAAGAGCACGCAGTATCTTATTTTCCAATTCAGAAAAGCTGTACAACAACCTGATGAGAACCTGGACACGTATCAAACTAGACTCAGAATGCTTGCAAAAGAATGTGAGTTTTCCAATGTTGATCGTGAGATAAAGGCGCAGTTGATACAAAACTGCACTTCATCCAGGCTGCGCAGAAAAGCACTCAGAGAACCAGACCTGACTGTAGAGGCTCTGCTAGATCATGGCAGAACACTAGAAATCTCTGAACAACAAGCAGCAGGAATTGAACAAAACACAGTGGCTGCTGTCAATGCATTGTACCACAATAAAAAGCAGCAGACTGAATTCAAAAAGGTGCTTAAAGATTTAGTTCACCCAAAAATGAAAATAATGTCATTTTTTACTCACCCTCATGTCGTTCTACACCCGTAAGGCCTTCATTCATCTTCGGAACACAAATTAAGATATTTTTTATTAAATCCGATGGCTCAGTGAGGCCTGCATTCAAAGCAATGACATTTCCTCTCTCAAGATCCATAAAGGTACTAAAAACATATTTAAAACAGTTCATGCGAGTTCAGTAGTTCTATCTTAATATTATAAAGCAACGAGAATACTTTTTGTGCGCCAAAAAAACTAAATAACGACTTTTCGACAATATAGTGATGGGCAGATTTCAAAACACTGCTTCGGAGCTTTACGAATCGAACTCGGATCTCCTATCAAACGGCTAAACTGCTGAAATCACATGACTTTGGCGCTCCGAGTCACTGATTCGATTCGCAAAGCTCCGAAGCAGTGTTTTGAAGTCGGCCAATCACTATATTGTTGAAAAGTCGTTATTTTGTTTTTTTGGCACACAAAAATATTCTCGTCACTGTAATAAATGACATTATTTGCATTTTTGGGTGAACTAACCCTTTAACACCCAATGCAGAAACTGTGAAGGAAAATATCCACATCAAGATGTTTGTCCAGCTAAAGGGAAAGAATGCAGATTGTGCAGAAAGTTAAATCACTATGCAAAAATATGTCCTTCCAGCACCACGAAACCCATGTTGCTCGTTAAACATAGCGACCCTTTACATCATAAACAATGTAAGAAACCACAAAGGGTCAAACAAGTTGCTACAACATGCACCAGTCTCACGCAAGACTATTCATCAAGCAGTGACGATGCGTATGTATTTGTCCTGAACAGTAATTCAGACCAACAACAGCCTCAGACTAACATTGTGCTTAATGGCACCAAGGTCAGAGCTTTGATTGATTCAGGAGCTGCAGTAAGTATAGTCAGCAAAGCAGTGTTTGACACACTTACACCCAAGCCTCAGCTCAAAGCAGCGACAATTAAGATCTTTGCTTATTGCTCGGATCCAGCTCTGCCTATCATTGGTGCATTTCAATGCATCGTTCAAGCATCAGACAATGCTACAGAGGCTAAGTTCTATGTTCTTCAGAACGATGGACACACTCTCTTAAATTATGAAACAACACTAGAACTTGGGCTGATAAACATCATCAGTGCTGTCGATTCAACAAAGTACAAACGCACAGTACCTGATGAACTTGTTGACAGCTATCCAGAACTGTTTGAGGGAATAGTAAAACTGAAAAATTTCCAAGTAAAACTGCATATCAATCCTGGGATCCAACCCATATGTCAACCACATAGGTGAGTGCCATTTCACATTCGACAGAAAGTGGAAGCTGAGTTACAAAAGTTGGCAGATGATGACATTATAGAAATGGTAACGGGTCCAACAACATGGGTATCTCCAATCGTAACTCCACCCAAACCAAAAGATATTGATAAAGTCAGAATATGTGTTGACATTCGCCAGGCCAATACGGCCATACAACGTGAGCGGCACATAACACCCACTATTGACGATGTCGTACAAGAGTTGAACAGCACAAAAATCTTCTCAAATCTTGACCTCAGAGCAGGTTACCACCAGCTGGAACTTCATCCAGACAGCCGATACATTACTACATTCACCACACATTTAGGCTTAAGAAGGTACAAACGCCTACATTTCAGCATATAGCTGAGGTTTTCCATATCTCAAACGCTCCAGGGCATAAGAGGTGTAAAAAACCTCAGTGATGATATCATTGTGTATGACGTGTCACAAAAAGCACATGATGAAGCTCTCTTAGCTGTTTTTCAATGACTGAAGGAAACCAAAAAGGGCACAACATGGCTATGGGGTGACCCACACAAACGAGCTCTTCAGCAACTGAAAGATGCTTTGGCCAGTGCCACCACAATGTCCTACTTTGACCCATCAAAGGACAATGAAATTGTCGTGGATGCTAGCCCAGTCAGCCTTGGTACTATTTTGTCATGCATCATTGCATATGCCAGTTGTGCACTCAGTGATGTTGAAAAACGTTACTCACAAACTGAACGCGAAGCCCTAGCTATTGTATGGAGCTGTGAGCATTTCCACTCTATGGTCATCCTTTCATTCTAGTGACTGAACACAAGCCATTTGAACTAATATGGAATAACCCAAGATCAAAGCCACCAGCCAGAATTGAAAAGTTGGGGTCTGAGACTTCAGCCGTACAAGTTCAGAATTTAATACCAAAATGGAACTGACAATCCATCTGACTTTACGTCCAGACATCCTGTCTCGCTTGAGACAAAGTACAGCACAAGGACACCTAAAGTAGCCGAGGAATATGTCAACTTCATGGCACTGCAAGCAACGGCAAAGGCCACGACACTTGACGAAATTAAAACAGAGACAAAAAAGGATGTTGTTCTTAAGCAGGTCTGCTCACACAAACAACTCGTGGCACACAAGTGCACATGACATGCCTTTTGCAAACGCCCTGAAACACTACAGAAACATCAGTTCTGAGCTCACAGTATCATCAAATGACGATCTCATACTCAGAGGTTCCAGAATAGTTGTACCCACTGCTCTAGAGCAAAGAGTGTTACAGCTTGCTCACGAAAGCCATCAAGGCATTGCCAAAACTAAAAGTCTGTTAAGGGAGAAAGTTTGGTTTCCTATTATGGATCAGAGAGTTGCAAACCATGATCACAAACTGCATTGCTTGTCAGGCGAACACTCTGATCACTGGTGTTGAACCACTCCAAATGTCTGAATTACCAGAAGCACCACGGCACAATGTGAGTGCAGATTTCTATGGGCCACTACCATCTGGGGAGTACCTACTAGTCATTGTGGATGACAACACATGGTATCCTGTAGTCAAAATTCTTCACTCTACATCAAAAACTGCTGTGGTGCCAGTCCTCGATGATGTCTTCTCTATGTTCGGAATTCCCAGTGTGCTTAAAACTGATAACGGCCCCCCGTTCAACAGCAGTATGTTCTCACAGTTTGCTGAGTATCTCGGATTCCGTCACAGGAAAATAACCCCCACTTTGGCCACAAGCGAATGCCACAGCTGAGCGGTTCATACACACCTTAGGGAAAGCCATTTAAATTGCACACACGCAAGGCATTCCATGGCGGCAACAGTTGAATGTCGTGCTTCGTGAGTACAGAACCACACCTCACAGCACCACAGGCACTACACCTGCTGAGTTTTTCAAATGAAGGTTCCCCTTGCTGCTCCAAACACCATTGAGGCTGATGCTGACATCCACAAAAGAGACAAAAAGGCAAAGGACAAAATGAAAACCTCATCAGACACCCAAAGACATGCCATACACTTTACCATCAAACCTGGTGACAGTGTTGTGTCGGCAACAAAAGCAGAACAAGCTAACAACGCCCTACAACGAAAAGCCACCCACAGTCACCAATGTTAAAGGCACAATGGTAACTGCAGAAGGAAGTGGACGCACCATCACCAGAAACTGGTCATTCTTTAAAAGACTCAACCAGGAGACACAATATCATTTGTTGGAATTAGAAGAAAAAGACACATGCACACTTCCCCAGAGGTATCCTTCTAGGCACAGACCTCCTGCGTACCTCTCTGAGTATGTCTAAATGGATTGTGTAGTGCAGCTAAACACCCAGATAGACTGTTTAAAGTTGTTGTTTCAGACAGTTTATAAAAGAAGGACCGTTCAGACTCATTGACGTAAAGTATACATGTCATTTGAGAATGAAGTTTGTCAGTAAATTCCCTAAAGTTCTCTAAGGTTAAGTATACTAATATTTTGTTATCAAAACAGACTAAAGTCCCCACTCTGTATTACAGAGCACTGTTTTTTTTTTTTGTTTTGTTTTTTAAATCCTGTTTAAGTTGTAATGAGATACAATAGTGTTTGTTAATTTAAAAAAAAGGAGTGATGTAATGTATAAGCATTTCATTTATTCTGTCATGACGCAAGAAAGTGACACCCCACCCACACAGTTTACATGTGCGAGTCACCTGTATGTGACTAGAGAATATCATGCATAAATAAAGTTGGAAAGTGTTCTTATACCCACATTTACTGGCATCCTTATAGAAGGCTCTATAAACATGCATGTGACAGCAAGTATTACAGGGAGAGACATTACATCTCCTTCATTCCATTTAAACATACAGTATATACAGTTGAGTTGACATCATTTTAACAAAATAAGAAGGATCATGAAAATTGCTTGTTATTTTTTATTTAGTACTGTCCTTAATAAACTATTTCACATAACAGTTGTTTACATAAAGTCCACAAGACAAAAAAATAGCAGAATTTATAAAAATGACCCCATTCAAAAGTTTACATACCCTTGATTCTTAATACTGTGTGGGGTTACCTGGATGATCCACAACTGTTTTTTTATTTTGTGATGGTTGTTCATGAGTCCCTTGTTTGTTCTGAGCAGTTAAACTGAGCTCTGTTCTTCAGAAAAATCCTCCAGGTCCTGCAGATTCTTTGGTTTTCCAGCATCTTTTACAAATTTGAACCCTTTTCAGCAGTGACTGTATGATTCAGAGATCCATCTTTTCACACTGAGGATAACTGAGGGACTCAAACACAAGTATTAAACAAGGTTCAAACATTCACTGATGATCCAGAAGGAAACACGATGCATTAAGAGTCGGGGATGTAAACTTTTTGAATTGGATGAACAGAATAAATTGTACTTTTTTGTCTTCTGGGAAACATGTAAGTATCTTTTGTAGCTTCCAAAGGGCAGAACTAAATAAAAAAATATGTTCTTTAAACAAAATAAAAAAAACTTGCACATCAACTTCTTGTTCAAACGTTTTCACCCCTGACTCTTAACGCATCGTGTTTCCTTCTGGCGCATCAGTGAATATTTGCAGCTTTTGTAATAGTTTTATCTGAGTCCCTCAGTTATCCTCAGTGTGAAAAGATGGATCTCAAAATCATATAGTCTCTGCTGGAAAGGGTTCAAATATGCAGAAGATGCTGGAAAACTGAAGAATCTGCAGGACCTGAAAGATTTTTCTGAAGAACAGAGCTCAGTTTAACTGCTCAGAACAAACAAGGGACTCATGAACAACCATCACAAAACAAAAAAACAGTCGTGGATCATTCAGGTAATGACACACAGTATTAAGAATCAAGGGTATGTAAACTTTTGAATGGGGTCATTTTTATAAATTCTGCTATTTTTTTGTCTTGTGGACTTTATGTAAACAACTGTTATGTGAAATAGTTTATTAAGGACAGTACTAAATAAAAAATAACATGCAATTTTCATGATCCTTCTTATTTTGTTAAAATGATTAACATTTTTGCAGATTCTGCAAGGGGTATGTAAACTTTTGAGCTCAACTGTACATTTCAATTTATATATCTTAGTGTGTCAACAATCAGCGCCGTTTTTGAAGAGTGTGCGTGCAAAAATGCATAAGGGAACCCTGGAGCATAACATAAGAGGGAACCCGTGATGAATCAAACATCAAATAAAGCAAAATGACAGAAAATAGTAAAGTATAGTCCATGAATGAACCACATATATAAATAAATAAAATGTATTACACACTGCATGTTAACATGAAAAAAAAAGAATGGCTTTCTGTCGTTTGTGAAAATGCACTATAATAATAATAATAATAATAACAATAATAATAATAATAATAAGACATTAATTACGATCTCGAATCGATTAATTAGCATAAGGTATCCCCACCATCTGTGTGTGTTCATCTGCATGTGACTTCATTAATGACAGTCTTATATTGTTGAATCAATATGGTGCAAGTGATGGATGTCCAACCATGTTACAACAGTTTCAGGAAACAATTGTCCATAGCAAGTTAATTTCTCTAATGATGCATCATACTACAGTGGTTAAGCAACGATTTCTATCGTTGTATGGGAAATGTACCCCAGTTAAGTTGAGTAGAGTAAATTCTATTGGTCACTGTTCGAATTATCAAATAATCTGAACCCTTGTGATATTTTTATCAAAAGAAGATAATTTCATTTTTTTTCCCCTTCAGGATATACTGTATGACATCTCACTGTGAGTCTAACTGACAACAATTTCACAACTAGAAGAGTGATCAAATTCACAACCTTTAAATTGTTAGACTTGCTGCTCTTCTGCCCTAATGAGCTGAAAGAGTTTGGTCATCAGTCATTATTTACTCACTCTTATATCTTTCCAAACCCACATGATTTAATTTCTTCTTGGAACACAAAATATGATGTTTAGCAGAATATGTAAAAATGCAAGATATTTATTTTTCCATGCAACAAAGTTAGACAGTAAACAGGGGCTGTTAGACACTGTAAAAGTTTTATAAAGTCCATATAGCTTGTGTGATGTATTCCATATCTCCGGAGGCCAATCAATAGCTTTGTGTGAGGAATAGGCTGAAGCTTTCATTAACATGCAGTAGGACACAATTTGCACATATTTAAACTTGTAACTTCAAGACTTCAATAATACCAATGGCAATGTTACTAGAGTGTCTTTTGATTGATTCTGACAAGTTTGTTTAAAGGTTTGTTTTAACTGAAAACAGTTGGAGACTACTTACAAACCCAAACTTTTCTCTCTGTCTCTCTTTTTTTTTTTTTTTTTTTTTAAAAAACTGTCTCCTTTACCCAAAGACCCAATGCTCAGCTGCCTCTGTACGCTCTTGCACGTTACTATGAAAAGCAATCTGTCAGTAAAAAAGCATTACACGCACTGGACATATCTATACAAATCACTTGCTCCAACACACACACACACACACACAAAGAAAGAAAAAAAAAAGAAAAAAGAAGAAACAAGGGCCTAATTCATCATTTCTCCATAAAATTGTGTAGACTGTATACTCTCTTGAGGCTACAAAGACAAAGTGTACTTGACAGCTCTGAAAGGTCCTTAGCAGCTCCTAAAGTTCTTGGCAGCTATAATCACAACTGTCTGTTGCATAAAATCAACCACATTAGCATGAAGCTTTGCCTCTTCTGTGTTCCTTCTTATCAACATTCCTTGATTTACATACAAACCAAGGACTTATGCGAGGATCCAGTTTGTGGACTTCAAATCGACCTTCAACACCATCATCCCAGCACTCCTACAGAGTAAGTAAACCCAGCTCTCTGTTCCTAGCTCTGTTTGTCAGTGGATCACCAGATTTCTGACAGATAGGCAACAGCAAGTGAGAATGGGGAAATTCACATCCAACACCTGCACAATCAGCACTGGTTGGGGATGTGTTCTTTCCCCACTGCTCTTCTCCCTGTATACGAATGACTGCACTGCCAAAGAACCTTCTGTCACACTTCTAAAGTTTGCAGACGACACTACCATCATTGGCCTCATACACAATGTTTATGAGTCTGCATATATGCAGGAGGTTTAACAGCTGGCTGTCTGGTGCAGTCTTAAGGCACGTGTCTGAGGCACGTGTAACAACTTAGCCAATCATGGCCGACGCAGTGATGACGTTGCAGGGTGCTCCCAGCTTATAAACAGCATATAAAAAGGGCACCTGAAAACACGTCATCAGCTTCAAATGTCTGAAGGAGGACGTTCCTCTCTCAGGGAACCATGGTTACATGCGTAACCTGAGATGTTCCCTTTCGAGGGAACTCAACGCCACGTCAGCTGATGCAATGGGGAAGTCCTCCTCGAAGGGGGAGGGAGGAAAATCTTATTCTCCTCATAAGCAGAACTATTGCACCCCAGCACCCTCCTCAGAGGGGGAGACTATTTCCCCTTAAAACAATCCATTTGGCCTGCACTCGGCGAGGAATGAACTCTCACACGCGCCTCTCTAAACCTGTTCACTACCATCTCAATGGCAGTGCAGAACAGTCCAGAGGGCGAGACTGGGGCATCCAAGAGTATAGCTTTGTCGTACTCCTTGATGCCTGACAAATTAAGCCACAAATGCCTCTCCACTGTCACCAGAGCCGCCATAGATCGTCCAAGGGAATGAGCTGCCTGCCTGGTAGCACGGAGAGCTAAATCAGTGGCCATGCACAGTTCGGAGACCGCCTCAGGGGAAAGCCCCTCACCTGATCTAGGTCCTTAAGCATATCTGCCTGGTAAGCTTGTAATACTGACATAATATACAAAGCTCCTTCAGTCTGACCAGCCGCTAAATACACTTTGCCCACCGATCTTGATGTCATCTGACATGGCTTAGAGGGCAAAACGGGAGCCTTCATAGATGAGGATGTCCCCGGGGAAAGATAACTCGCTAAATTTATCTCCACCCGAGGCATCCTCCCATAACCCAACTCACTTAGCCCCTCTACGTTAGAATAGTTCAAAGCAGAATGGGAGAATGGATGTTCCCACGAACCTGACACCTCAGTGTGCAGGTCTAGGAGAAATGGAAGGCTCACCAGAGCAGTGCACATATGATTGCGCAGTTATCACTCGTTCAAGCGGCTGCTTGCAGTCTCGCACTTCGAGCCAGACCATTCCAAGCTCAGTCTGACTGTAGCGCAAGTCATAAGCTCCACTAGCTCATCATATTCGGCATTCTGCTGCATGGAGCAGGAAACAGATTTTCTACACGTCTGTCTCTACTGACTCCACACTTTCTGAATCATCAGAATCATGGAGCAAGCAACAAATCCTTGCATTCTACAGAAGAAACCGTCGAGCAGGCTTCCGTTTCAGGCATGAGGACAGCAAAGCTAGGGGAGAAGTGAGGGGTACTTCCTCACGCTCCTCAAGCAGCTGCGTCTGAGATCCCCATGGCTGCAAGCTGCGCGCTGCCTCGGCAAGTGCAGAACTCGGGCCGCGAGGCTCAGCGGCTTGACTCTCTTCACTCATGAAGAGCGCCAGCCGAGAGTGGAGCTTTCACAGAGAGAAATCATCACAATGCACATATCCAGCCCCCTCAAGCGTCTTTTTGCGTTTAAAGTGTCAAAACACTCTAGGTTCACATAAATAGGCTTTGTCTTAAGTGAATGTATCTGGGAAAGAAATCGTGTATGTTTATCAGTATATTGGATCCATGCATTACTGTAGTTCTTAAAGTGACAGCATAATAAAACAATCAGTAGAATCAGTATAGTTTTATTCATACAGTGAAGAATATGCCATTTTATTTATTTATTTTTTTTTTTTATTTGATTATTCACTTTATTACTTGAATGCTGCTTTTAGGTATACCTACTGTACATGGAAAATTTAAAGCAGTTTATTTCATTTGCATCTTTCTTTTACTGTATTTGTTTTTTTATATGCTGATGTTATCATTGCATTCTGCAATAAAAAACCCACATGATTCAAGGAAAACGATGCAAAATAAATATTATTTACAAAGATGGATGTGTGATATATTGCAAGAATATGGATGTAATATGTAATAATGCAACGTAAGCTCATTTAAGAGCATTTGTAGCATTGTAGTTTTACAAAATAATAATAATAATCTTTACAGACAAATTTCTTGGTTAGTGAGGCACATACAATGTAAGTGAATGGGATGAAATTTTGAAGGCCATAGGGTCAAGCCATCAAACACTGAACTGGACTAGATCCAAAACTAGATCCTTGAACACAAAGAGGTCTGAGACCACATTCCTACTTAAGTGGACCAAAAAAGGAACTGAGTCCTCTTTCAGGGACAGGGACAGTGTGAACGTAAAGAGAACTGGGTCTTTTTTCACTTGGTTCACCTCTTGGTCCATTTATAGGGGTCTGAGTTTGGTTCTTTTAAAGAGGACCCAAGTGTGGAAACACCCTAAGAGAACTCCTGCCCATAGAAATGCAAGGTCAGATGACAAATCGGCATGATGGTCATGCGATGTCTGCCGCAGCGCCATGCCCAACCCGAGTGGGCTGAGGATGCCCTAGGAGCCTCTTAATATATTTCAGTAATACCGTTGTCTTGCTCTTGAATAGGTTCAAGCAATTAAGCACTGACTAAGCATGGTCTTGTGAAAGACGTGGTGTCATGGAGATTGAGTCTAACTCAACACAGAGAAAAGAGATGCTCTGCACGGGGGAGAGCTTACTCTTTTCCCAGATGACTCGAAGTCCACACACACAACAACTCTCAAGAAACAGCTAAGATTATCCAATCATCAAGGTAGTTGAGGATGCGAATGCCCACTTCTCTTTATGGGGCAAGGGCAGCCTCTGTGACTTTCATGAAGATTTGGGACAGGGTCCCAAAAGGGAGGACCTTGTACTGATATGCCCATCCTTCTAAGGCAAACTGCAGGAACTGCATGTGCCGAGGAAGGATCGAGATATGAAAGTACACGATCTTCAGGTCTATCACCACGAACCAATCTTGATGTAATCGAGCCTGTATAGGGCCAAATTCAGTACTCACAGATCTAAGATTGGTCTCAACCCACCACCTTTCTTAGGTACGAATAAGTAAGGGTTGTAGAACTCTTTCTTCATCTTTGCGTCCTTCGCTAGAAGAACTGCGATCTCCACCCGGAGAACAGCAGCGTTCTCGCCTCACACTGCTGTATCTGGGTGGGTGCCTGACAAACCGGAACGCATAGCCGAGCCAGATCATTCTGATGACCATTGCAGGGATCTAACTGCTGGCCCAGGTAAGCAGATGAGGCTTGAGGCCTTGGAGGTCTGAAGGAGGAAGTGGAACCTGCCGCCCCACCATTGAGGGTAATGAGGGCAGAGGAGCCAGCGAAGTGTGTTCTGGCAGAAAAAGGTGCCTTCTATGACTTTGTGATCTCCTCAAGTACTTCGGGAAAGAAAGGAACCGGAGCAGAAGAAAGGAACCAATCAGGGCAGAGGAGTCCACTCAAGCCTGTTCGCAGCCATCCAGGCAAGCAACTTCGAGAGGGCGGAAACTTTCCCATTATAACCCCGAGATCGCCCTCAGTGCTCACCGCCAGTGCCTCAAACCCGGAGGTAGAAGAACCAGGATGGGAAGAGGTGACTCTCAGCCTTTTAACCCTCTGGGGCATGAGGTGTTTGGGCCCTGGGGGTGTTTTGACATGCCCAGACATTTGTGCTTATTTCTGTTACTTTTAACATGTTCATGGAGAAAGATTACACTATATTCAGCACAAACTCTGCTACAATAATATGTGAGCAGCATGTATGTAAAAGTTTGTAGTTTTGAGAAAATGACGTTTATGCGTGGTTTGTGAAAAAAAAAAAAAAAAAAAAAGTCACTGAAATAAGGCCATAAAACCCATACTGAATTTTTGTTCACAAGACTTTTGAAAAATGTATGTTGTAGCCTAGAATTTTTGCTACAAAACAATGTGAAAATAATCCTGCCCACTCGTTCACATAAAATAATATATTGATTTAAATTTTGTAAGACATGTTTTGTGTCAGAAGGCTGTATGCGGGGGCGTGAATGATCATGAATAATGATGTGTTTCACACCTGGGAAGACAAAGACCCTCCCTAATGGCCCTATCAGCTAAACGGGAGTGTGAGGGAACTAGAACAAAGAATGTGAGGAGATTTAAAAGAATGGCTTTCTGATTGATTGTATTTTATTTACAACACAACATCATCCAAATATATATAACGAAGGACAAAAAGGCACATTATTGAGCACACTGACCTAAAGACAGAGACTTAAACAGTCACACACCTTTGTGCCATTCCTAAAACAGTTCCTGTTCAACTTACCCTGTCATTTCCAAGGTGTTTTTTTTTTTTTTTTCTTTTTTTTTTTTCTTTTCATTTTACCATGTTCATGTAGACGCTTGCTGATGTTGGTACTGCGCTCTCAGAAAAAAACAGTTTTAGCACGACTCATCAGTGGCATCTGGTTCCTGTAAAAAACAACAACAACAAAACAACTGTGAACATGCTGATATCAGAAGCAACTAGGGCTGCATCTAATAATGATTTTTCTGGTTAAAACTGTGATTTAAAATTCACAAAAAATACAAAGAACACCAGGTTTGTTGTGCCTACCTGTAGGGCTGCATATAATAATAATAATAATAATTTTACTTTACAGAAAATTTTATTTTGTAAGTGACTCAAACTCACAGCGCTTACAGAGACCATTTACTCTATGAAACATTATTGTTTACTTAGTAGAGCAGATATTCACGAACACAGTATTTCACAGTAAACACCGTCTAAACATTCTAACATGTTACAGTTTATATAACAATAACACGTTAAATAATGTAAGTGGGAATAAATGACTTACCTCCGCTGGATATCAATCGTGTTCTACTTCTTCTGAGGTATATTCAAGGTAAACTCACATGCAGTCTTCCAAACTCGATGAAAAGCAGAGGAATGATGAAGCTGATGCTTTTTTTTTTTTTTCTTTGAGGTAATGGAGGCGTTTACAGGTTACCGTGCCTCGCACATTGACGATTTGCGTGGCAAAGGCTGCGCTGCGCATGGGTGTGGTCACATTACAGATAATGAAACCAGACAGGGAAGATTGTACCTCTCATTGGTTTCATATGGATTACATAAACAGAGAGTATTTGTTTTCAATATGACTTACTTCATTTAAAAGTGGACACTTCAAGCTTTCTAAAGACATATCTCTCATGTCTGTTTGATAAGTACTTCCTGAGTTTCAATGCATTATTCAGACGTGTTTCAGAAAGTTTCTCACGGAGACAGAGACACTTGAAAGCGCAGCCTGTTTATTTTCTTTATTTTATAAAAACCCAAGGTTTTGTTGTTATTGTGAGTGTACACAAATAAAAGTGTACCCTTTATAGTTTATAATGATGTCTGTATGGCCAAAAATGATGGATTATTTTAAGTTGTTTCTGCTGTCATGAAGAAAAAATCCAGCAGAACACGCCGGCACGTTCGCCGTACAATAGTCGTGATCACAATGTTCCCATGGCCATTCTCTCGTGGTGAGAGCATGAACCATCCACAAATTCTGTCTCAGCATGAGCACAGCCCAGGCATTCAAGACAGCGATCATGGTCATCCAAGGGAGAGAGAAATTCCCTGCACCCAGAAGGACACGCACGGAAAGGCATCTTTAAAAGGATGTGATCGGTTGTATAGCTCTTTTAGATAAAGTTGCTTTTCTTTAAGGAAATTGCCTCTTTAAGACTGTCAGTGATGCACCCAGAGGAACTCCCTGAACTCATCTTTGCACACTGAGAGAAAATGCTGAAATGTTCTCATGGATCCAGCAGCGTTGGGAGGTGAATGGAAAATCACTTCTCTTTTTACCATAAGAGACATTGTGCTTTGGCTCAGAAGATCAAAGCTAAATGAGTGGAGCAGGGGAGTGGCTGGCATGCACATTCCACTTGCCAATTCTTATTGGCCTTTTCTGAATACGTCAGAGGTGTTTGGGGCTCCTAAGAGAGACTCCTAGTGTCAGTCTCGACACAATGTCAAATTGACTGATAGAAAGCCAACTTAAGATAAATTGATTTGTACTAAGTCAAGAGTAAATCTAAAGTAAATTATCAAGTACAGTTCTTTTTTAGTTATTTGAACTCTTGTGTAAGTGTAACCCTTTTAAACGGGGTGTCGTCGACAACACATCCAACCAAGTTGTATTCATGTTACCATAACTCTTCAACTGTTTGCACTATCAAAATAACTCAAATAGCTCCTGACAGTAGACAACATGCGCTTTTCAGCAATATATGCTTATTACGGTAATTCCATACTATCCATCAGCAAATGTCAGCAGCTTTCGGTGAGAATATGAAGGAAGGATTTGAACAGAGCGATACGGAGCATGGCAGGTTAGAGTGTTTTGGAATGCATAAAATAATAAAAGAAATTAACAAAAACATGGTGAATGAAGAAGAGATGATTGGGATGATTTTTGACGAGACTTGGGAGGCAGCTGAGCGGGACACTTTCATGTATCTTAGCATGTGGTGTGTGCATGTATATGTGTGCGTGTATGCATATGTATGCGTACATGTTTATATGTGTGTGTGTGTATGAAAAAAAAGTCTCCTGAGTGAAAAATGTGCAACCCAGTATCATAAAAAAAGACTTTTTCAACTATAATGTGTATCTTTCTGTTTTTTTCTAAATAAAAATCAGTAAATGTATTTATTTATTTGTCTAATTTTGTCTATTTAAATTCTATTTACAAACTTACCACACACAGTAATGGTCAATAACAATAAAAAATGCATCATCTCAGATGGTCTAAAAGACAGTGGAAATGTGTGCTGTGGTCAGATGAGTCCATGTTTCAGCTTGTTTTTGGAAAAAAAACGGACATCGAGTTCTCAGTCCTAAAGACAAAAGGGACCATCCAGACTTCCATTAGTGACAGGTGCAAAAGCAAACATCTGTCATGGTATGGGGGTGCATCAGTGCAAACAGCATGGGTGACTTGCATTTGTATTGACATGACATGATGGAGGCATATATTTGGATTGTACAGAGACATAAACTTCCATCAAGATGACATCTTTCCTGGGTAGCAAGACAATGCCAGGCCTCATTCTGCACGTGCTACATCAGAGTGGTTTCTAGACACTCTACACCGTAGAGTTGATGTGTCTGACTGCCTGCCTTCAGTCCAGATCTGACTCTTATTGAAAATGTATGGCCCATCATGAAAAGGAGAATCGGACAATGATGACCACAAACTGTTGAGCAGATGTCTTGAATCAGGCAAGAATGGGTAAAAATTCCACTTGGAAAATTGCAACAATTAGTATGCTCAATTCCCAAATGATTAAAAATTGTAATTAAAAGAAAAGGTGATGTGACACAGTGATAAACATGCCTCTGTCTCAACTTTTTTGGAGTGTGTTGCAGCCATCAAAATTAAAAATTTGTTTATACTTACAAAATACAATAAAGTTGTTCAGTGAAAACATTGGAAATATTTTCTTTGTACTTTTGTCAGTTAAATAGAGGTTTGAGAGAATTAACAAATGTCCCAACGTTTCTGGAAATGGGGTTTGTACACTAAACAAGCATTTGTTAACATGCTATTCTTATTTCACTTAGTTTTCAAGGCAATCAGTTTGCATGTTTTTTTTTTGTTTGTTTGTTTGGTTTTTTTTTTTCTTCCCTAAGTAGATTTTACAGTGTGTTTTAGATGGACTGAAAGGAAATGTTTAGACTGGCTTAGCTGGTGGACCAGCTATTAGATGGTGAAGATGGTCAAGCAGAATGGTAAGTTGGTTAATCAAGGAACTCTTGTACATACAAAATCCATGTTACAACAGTTTCATTCTTTCATGTCCATGTGTGAACATATACTAAATAATCAGATTTGGCACTCCTGTTTACAAACTATGCAGTTCATGCAGCATCACTGTGACTGGCCAATGCATACGAGCACTTTGCTTACGCTGCATTGTAAGCATTCATTTAGGATAAAGAAAGATTAAAGAAAAAGCCATTAACTGAGCTTAGGGTGGAATCTGGCTCTGAAATGCCCCACGCAAGGTTGCTGAGGCCAGAGGTTCTTCTTTCTAATTCTCCTTCCATTTTGTCTTGCCTGGACACCAAGCAGAAATGGAATCTTACCTTCACAACACTAAGCCCTACAATGTACTTTGAACTGCTAACCTCTTTTGAAAACTTCTGTGGTCCCGGCCTGAGTCATTTAAAAATCCATTTGATTTAATTTAGGTAACACATGATTTATCTCTGCACAACAATAAAAGAGAGCCTCATCATTGTTCACTCAATCACACAACCACAAAATGATTCCAGCAAGATTGCAGATAATGTGAAGTGTGGAGGTACTGTGAATGGAGATGCTATTACATTTCCAGATAAAAAATAATGAATACATAAATGGAATTCTATACAACAGAGGGTATGGTATGGTATGGACACAGAGCTTTGATATCACTATAATTGAGTTAGTCTGGAATTAAATGAAGAGATGGAAGCAAATGGATGGATGACCAAATCTATATAAGAACAGTGACAACTCCATCAAAATGTTTGCGATTTACTAAAACTACAGTACTGAGAAAAGTTATAGGCACTTGTGAAAAAAAAAAAAAAATGCTGTAAATTGAGAATGTTTTCAAAAATTATATGCCAAGAATAGTTTATCAATTAACTGCCATTTGTTCAATAAAAACAATATTTTGTGTGACCACTCTTTGCCTTAAAACAGCTTTTTCAAAAACTGTTTTTTTCTTCTTTTACTTCCTTTTTTTTCCCATTGCAATTGCACATGGTTTTAGGTTGATTGCAGGTATAGCTAGATCATAAAGAAGTGGATGTTGCATACCAGAATAGAGCCAGATTCTTGGTTGGCAAGGGTTGAAAAATAAGATAGATTTGTGATGTTAGCAGAAAAGGAAGGTCATTTCAGAGGTTATTACATTTGGATAAAATATTATGCTGCTATTGAGGTGGCATACTGGTAAGGTTAGTGTCACGAATACGGTTCCCGCGGCTCTTCCTCCCGGCCGCCGGAGGGAGCCGTCACCTGAATTCTGACCTTTCCCCAATTCGGACTACATTACCCATAGGCCCTCATTCCTGGGATTGATTGCGCATGCACCTGCACTGCATCACACTCACACTACTTAAGTCACCCACCCCCACACCCACACCCACACCCACCGCGAAGTCTTGATTTGCCTAGGTGATCATTTCCGAGCGTTTCCCTGTGGACTGTTTATCCCTTTGTGAATCTCCGCCGCCTGCCCTGATCCTTGCCTGTTTCCTGGACTGTGTTTAGCCTGCCGCCTGCCCTGATCTCTGCCTGTCCCTGTTTACGTTATTGCCTTGCCCTTGTTTGCACTGTGCTGTGTTTTAAATAAAAGCTGCAAATGGATCCTCACGCTGTTGACCCATCACTACAGAAGACTTCGCCATCAAACGATCCAGCAGTTCTCATGCAGATCTCCACCGAGCTATCAGCACAGGCCAGCCAGCTCGCGGTGCATCAGCACCAACTGACCCGCTTAACATCCCTCACCGAGGAGCTGTTAAAAACCTTGCAGAGTCTGCGATTCAATCCTCCCGAGGCTGCCATGCCGCCGCCCGCTACACCTGCCAGCCACGCGGTTCCCGCTTCCCCTGCAGTGAATCCACGCCTCGCTCTGCCAGAGAAATTTGACGGCAACCCAGCCAAATGTAAGGGCTTCCTTCTTCAATGCTCCCTGTTTGTGAATCAACAGCCCTCACTGTACCCTAACGAATCCAATCGGATATCGTTCGTATGCTCTCTGCTCACCGGCAAAGCGTTGGACTGGGCCACGGCGGTATGGAGAGAGGATGGCTCCGTTTTCCCCACTTTCACTGCTTTTCTAGAGAGCTTCAAAGAGGTGTTCGAACATCCTGAGGGTGGCAAGAGTGCGGGTGACCAACTTCTCTCACTGAGCCAAGGTAAATCGACAGCAGCCGAATTTGCTCTAAACTTTCGCACTCTGGCCGCTCAAACAAACTGAGTTGAAGACACTTTGAAACTATTATTCCGCAAGGGCTTATCTCTGGAACTTCAAGCTGAACTGGCATGCCGTGAGGAAGGAAGATCACTAAATGAATACATTGAACTCGCCATCCACATTGATAATCTCCTTCGATCTCGGCGTCCCAGCCGCTTATCCACCACGTCCAACGCTATCTCTGAACCCATGCAACTCGGATATACTCCACTTCTTCCCGAAGAACGTGAGAGAAGACGCCAGTTACATCTGTGTCTTTACTGCGGCCAGGCCGGCCACATTAAGATGAACTGCCCCATTCGACCCAGCACTCCCAATCCCAAAGCGGTGAGTGTTTCCCAGCATTCAGACTATTCATCCAACTGTCTAAAAATTCCCATTCAAATAACTGCCGACGAACGAATCATATCTACCCACGCACTCCTGGACTCTGGCGCGGCGGGAAATTTCATGTCTGATACATTCATTCACGACCATAAGATCACTCTAACCAACTGCCCTTCTTCGTTAACAGTGGAGGCGCTAGATGGGAAACCCATTGGAGGAGGAAAAGTGGCGCACATCACCACCGAGCTCGCCCTTCAAGTGGGAGCACTTCATCACGAACAGATTCGCTTTTACGTCATTCACTCACCTAACAATCCAGTCATCCTTGGTTTGCCCTGGCTCAGAACACACAACCCTCACATCTCCTGGAAGGAGGGTCAGATCACGCAGTGGGATCCCACCTGTCATCATCGCTGCCTGAGGTCCGTCACTCCCCTATCCACTCAAACCATCCCTGACTGCAAAATCGAACCCGATATTGAATCAACCATTCCAGCCGAATACTCTGATCTAGCAATTGCTTTCAGCAAGAACAAGTCAACGGAACTGCCTCCTCATCGCCCCAGCGACTGTGCCATTGAACTACTACCCGGCACTACGCCGCCTAAGGGCAGAATATTTCCTCTATCTCAGCCTGAATCCGCAGCCATGAAATCGTACATTGAGGGGGAATTGGCTAAGGGGTTCATTCAGCCTTCTACATCACCGGCTTCCTCAGGCTTCTTCTTTGTTAAGAAAAAGGACGGCAGTCTACGGCCCTGCATCGACTACCGTGGCCTGAACGATATCACTGTGAAGTTCCAATATCCTTTACCGCTAGTTCATGCAGCCCTCGAACAACTACGACAAGCCAAATATTTCACCAAGCTGGACCTCCGCTGTGCTTACAACTTAATTCGCATCAGGGAGGGAGATGAGTGGAAGACAGCCTTTTCCACCGCCACTGGTCACTATGAGACTCTCGTTATGCCCTTCGGGCTATCCAACAGTCCCTCAGTCTTTCAATCTTTCGTCAATGACGTCTTCCGAGACATGCTCAACCGCTGGGTTATCGTTTACATAGACGATATCCTCATATACTCCAACACTTTTGAGGAACACGTTCAGCAGGTACGAGCTGTACTTCAACGCTTGATCCAGCACAAACTATATGCCAAAGCCGAAAAATGCGAGTTTCACCACACCTCAACTTCATTTCTGGGCTATGTTATCAGTCAGGAAGGAGTGGCTATGGATGATGGTCACGAATACGGTTCCCGCGGCTCTTCCTCCCGGCCGCCGGAGGGAGCCGTCACCTGAATTCTGACCTTTCCCCAATTCAGACTACATTACCCATAGGCCCTCATTCCTGGGATTGATTGCGCATGCACCTGCACTGCATCACACTCACACTACTTAAGTCACACACACACACACCGCGAAGTCTTGATTTGCCTAGGTGATCATTTCCGAGTGTTTCCCTGTGGACTGTTTATCTGTTGCTGTTTGGACTGCTTATCCCTTTGTGAATCTCCGCCGCCTGCCCTGATCCTTGCCTGTTTCCTGGACTGTGTTTAGCCTGCCGCCTGCCCTGATCTCTGCCTGTTGTAGACCCTGTTTCCTTGCCGCCTGCCACGATCTCTGCCTGTCCCTGTTTACGCTATTGCCTTGCCCTTGTTTGCACTGTGCTGTGTTTTAAATAAAAGCTGCAAATGGATCCTCACACTGTTGACCCATCATTACAGTTAGGGACAGGTTTAGTGGTATGGGTAGGTTTAAGGGTGGGTTAAGGTGTAAGGGAAAGGTCAACAGTGTAATTATAGATGTAATTACAGAAATTAATTACAGATGTAATTACATGCAGGTATTTTTTTTAAATGTAAGTACAATGTAAAAACATGTATGTACACAATAAGTGCATTGTATCTAATGATTAATTTAAATGTAAGTATATAGTACACTCTGAAAAATAAAGGTTCTTTATTTGCATTAATGGTTCCATGAAGAACCTTTGACATCCATGGACCTTTCCAGTGCACCAAAGGTTCTTTATTGGAAAAAGTTTTTTTTTTTTTTAAATGTTCTTCACTCAAGAAAAAAAAGGGGTCTTTTAAGAACTGGGGAATCAAAAATGGTTCTTCTATGGCATCACTGTGAAAACCCCCTTTTGGAACCTTTATTTTTAAGAGTGTAGTTAAGTGATGCAGTAAGTATACACAAAGGCATGCACAAATGCAAAAAAAGTTCTTATGTTACACAATCAGGGTTTCAATCATGCAACACAACGGAATTTCTGAGTTAAACGTGTAAAACCATTTCTGTGTGCACTGGCACAATGAATTGAATGTAACAATTAACATAAGAGTGGTTTGAATCCATTAAATCATGAATCATCTGTCTTCGCTTTGCCTCCACTTATGAGATACTGTCACTAGAAACTAGAACATTGCTGCAGGGACTCACTTTCATTCAGCCTCATGAGCATTGCTAGGGGTAGTTACTGATGTTGGATGATGTGACCCAGCTCACAGTCTAAGGTGTATGTTAGCGTTAAGTTCAGGGCTCTGTGTAGTTCCTACATCTCAGCAAACCTTTTCTGCCTAGACTTTGCTTTGTCATGCTGCATTGCGAATAGGCCATACCTGAACTTTATTGAACAAGCCATTTCTGCATGAACCTCACACAGTAGTGACAAAACAAGGGTAGGCCACAAAGTTCATCACTTCTCAGATTATTCTGAAGGAAGCTGTAGTAGTACGAAGAAGTTTAGTTAGGCAGAATATCTAACTGTTATTTATCTATTATCAGTTTGTAGCAGTGTGACGAACTGGAAGTTGTCACCAAGAATAATCGTGATGTCCACAGGAGGGCGATGTTGTTTTAGAGAGCTGCCAAGTATATAAGCAAAGAAGTAAAAGGGAAATGGTAGGTAGCTGGAGGACAAGTGTTACTGCCTCACCACCCTGAAAGTTAATTTTGTCTGATCTCGTAAATTAAAGATAGGAAATATGGATTAACTCTGGAGGTTAACACGATGATTGAGCTTGGATTATTACTGCTCGCCATGAATCAGTGCTTGCAGCAAGACGAGAGATGGCAAACAAATGGCGCATTCGAATTTCCCACCATGAACCCTGGCACAGACGGAACGTCACAAACAAGTATTTCGATGGTTATTTTCCGAGAATGTCTGTTTGGTTCCTGTGATGTGGAGCGTGTTGAGTTCAAACATTTACTCTGAATATTGAAACTAGCTGAATGAACTGGCGGGGAATGCTAGTATCTGAGCGTTTGAATTGTTGAACGAATCATTAATTGTTTGCACTGAATCATTGAATCATTGAACTGTGAGAGATTCTGAGCGTTTCAACTGTTGAACGAATCATTAATTGTTTGAACTGAATCATTGAATCATCGAACTGTGAGAAAGATTCTGAGCGTTTGAATTGTTGAACGAATCATTAATTGCTTGCACTGAATCACTGAATCATCGAACTGTGAGAAAGATCCTGAGCGTTTGAACTGTTGAACGAATCATTAATTGTTTGAACTGAATCCTTGAATCATCAAATTGTGAGAAAGAACCTGAGCAATTGAACTGTTGAACGAATCATTAAATGTTTGAACTGAGTCACTGAACATGGATAAAGATCTTGAGTGTTTAAACTGTTTTAATGAATCATTAAGTGTTTGAATTAAATCATTGAATAGTGATAGAGATCCTGAGCATTTGAACAGAATCACTGAATGTTGAATTGTATAAATTGAATCAGTGCTAGTTTGAACTGTGGTGAGACAACTGGGGTATATTGTGTAATACTGTTGTGTTTGCAACAATTGCATTATTGTGTATGGTTTAATGATTAATGACATGTTTGTCTGAATGAATCAGGTGTAGGAGAGGTACCTCTAGAAAAGTGTTAAATCATTGTGTTCCTGGAATTAACTCATTTGAACCGAAGTCACAAGCGATTTGTATATATGTATTTTTTTTTTTATTTTTGTTTATTTTTTTGTTATCAAATGGTTAATTGAATTAAGTGTGATTTTTCTTATGGGAGGAGAGTGAAATGAATACAAAACACTCATGCAATGCAAATTGGTTTATTGTGATCTGTTATATTATTGTCTTTTGCTCACTAGGGTTCATGTGTTGAAAAGTAGCAAGCTGAATCCTATGTAGGGTTGACATAAAAATGATAAACTTTACTTATAAGTAGACTTATAAGTTGGCACCCCA
Source organism: Mylopharyngodon piceus (assembly GCA_039654765.1). Taxonomy (NCBI): domain Eukaryota; kingdom Metazoa; phylum Chordata; class Actinopteri; order Cypriniformes; family Xenocyprididae; genus Mylopharyngodon; species Mylopharyngodon piceus. The sequence continues at coordinate 85,211 of JBCHWC010000080.1, forward strand.
AAAGAACCCAGTCAAACCGCTACAGCAGTAAATGAAAACTCGAATTGGAAAAGAATTGGACTAAAAACCTCAACATCTAATAATTTAGAATACTCTCTAACTCTTGATGGGCAGCTCTGTAAAGTCTTCGTTGTCAGTTAAAAACCTGGATGAGATTTTTGATAGCTGCCATTTGATATTCGCCATTTGAAAGCCACATTTCCAGCAAAATTCTGGAAAGCTGATAATATGTAGAATAACAAAATTGACCGCAGGAAGTAGATCTTTTTCTCAAATCTGTTAGGGGACTGTTAGGCTGCGTTAATTAGTTCAACCACAACTGGGAACTCTCCCCATAGCACCCAACGTACTTGTTATATCGAAAGAAAAATGGCATCTACGCTTTAATTAGTCTGTCTGACTCATCCTTATCACGAGGTTACCATAGTCAGCCAGATCTGGTCTGTACTGAAATGAATCAACACTGAACTGACTCGAGCTGAATTACAAAACTATTGTCTTCTGTAGAGCTGCTTATAGCTGAATTGAACCCCTTGAATTTCATAATTGTTATTGAACTTAACTGAATCAACACTGAACTGACTTAAGCTATATAATGACACTACTGTCTTCTGTAGAGCTGCTTTAGAGAAGAATTTGAATTTGTCTCATATTGGATGTTTACATTATTATGTTATTTTCTTGTTTATTCATGTGAAACTGCTTTGAAACAAACTGTATTTTATAAAGTGCTATATAAATAAAGATAATAATGACGATGAGTTACACAATGTCCTGTTCCCTACTTAAGAAAACAAGGACTACATATGTAAGCTAGATGTTCCGTTTCAAAGGTTCACTCGACACTGTGTCAGTAGCTGATACTATAGGAACACTATACCACAATGCCATACTACAGAGTAACTTCAATTTTTCAGCCTGTTTGCATAGCCTGATTGAAAAATATGAACTGACACGTTCAAACAGACACAGTAAAACCTGGGAATCAGGAGTCAAGTCAATGTCAAGATGATAAAATCTGATAAAGGTGTGCGGAGAGGCCCAACCTGCCGCCACACAAATATCCTCCACAGACGCATCTTTAGTTAATGCCCGAGAATATGCAACACCACTAATACAGTGAGCTTGAATGTCAAGAGGTGAAGATAAACCACACACCTCATAAGCAAGAGCAAAAAAAAAAAAAAAAAAAAAAAAAAAAAACCTTCACTCAATGCAGCATCCTTTGTTGTAGCAGTAACACCTTTATTGTCAGCACCAAAACAAATAGCTGTTTCTTAAGAGATATCAAGGCCTACAACAAAACCATCTTAAAGGATTAGTTCACTTTCAAATTAAAATTACCCCAAACTTTACTCTCCCTTAAGCCATCCTAGGTGTATATGACTTCCTTCTTTCTGATGAACACAGTCAGAGATATATTAATAAATATCCTGACACATCCGAGCTTTATAATGGCAGTGAACAGGATCAACGAGTATAAGCTGAAGAAAGTGCCTCCATCCACATCCATCCATCATAAACGTACTCCACACAGCTCCAAGGGGTTAATAAAGGCCTTCTTAAGCAAAGCGATGCGTTTGTGTAAAATACAAAAATAAAAAATCTATATTTAACAAGTTATGAAGTAAAATATCTAGCTTCTGCCAGACTGCCTTCCGTATTCAACTTACAAAGAAAGTGTAAAACTCTCACAGTTCAAAAAGCTTACGCTATGTCCTACGCCTTCACTATTCAACTTACGGAAAAAGCTTCTGTGTGTAAGTTAAATACAGAAGGCGGTCTGGCAGAAGCTAGATATTTTACTTCATAACTTGATCTTAAATGTGTGTATAATATATATATATATATATATATATATATATATATATATATATATATATATATATATATACACACACACATATACACACACACACAGAATATATATATAATATACTGTGTGTGTGTATATATGTGTGTATATATATATATATATATATATATATATATATATATATATATATATATATATATATATATTACACAAATGCACCGCTTCGCTTCAGAAGGCCCTTATTAACCCACCGGAGCCATGTGGAGTATGTTTATGATGGATGGAGCCACTTTCTTCAGCTTCATACACGTGACCCCTGTTCACTGTCATTATAAAGCTTGGATGCGTCAGGATATTTATTAATATATCTCAGATTGTGTTCATCAGAAAGAAGAAAGTCATATACACCTAGGATGGCTTGAGGGTGAGTAAAGCTTGGGGTAATTTTCATTTGAAAGTGAACTAATCCTTTAAGAGTCAGAATTCTCTTACTCCAAATGTTCAAAAGGAGGCCCTGTTAAATCTTCTCAGAGTATAGATAAGTTCAAAAAGGGAACACAAGTAGGACAGAAAAGTCTCGGCTGTCCAATGCTTCAAAGAAACACCTTCAATTGGTGCAATCACCACTACCTACACCTTAAGAGTAGTAAGGGCCTCACTTACAGAAAAACACTCCTGACAGAATGCCAGCACTGAACCAACAGTGAACTGGATCCAGAATGTGCTCTGTGCACTGACACAAAGAGCTGCCACTTGAATGCAAAGCCTTCCATTAGAGTTGGCTCTTAAAGGGTTAGTTCACCCAAAAATGAAAATTCAGTCATTAATTACTCACCCTCATGTTGTTCCACACCATCCAAGTTAAGATATTTTTGATAAAATCCGATGGCTCAGTGAGGCCTGCATTGCCAGCAAGATCATTTCCTTTTTCAATGCCCAGAAACGTACTAAAAACATATTTAAAACAGTTCATGTGAGTACAGTGGTTCAACCTTAATATTATAAAGCGACGAGAATACTTTTTGTGCGCCAAAAAACAAAACAAAATAACGACTTTATTCAACAATATCTAGTGATGGCCAATTTCAAAACACTGCTTCATGAAGCTTCGAAGCTTTACGAATCTTTTGTTTCGAATCAGTGGTTCGAATGAATCACTATGTATCATTTTAATTGTATGAGGGGGTGAACATGTATCTCTTAAGAAACAGCTTTGACAGTCAGCTCATTTTAATCCTTAATGAAACCTTTGATGAGGAGCCCAAATTAAGCCCTGGCTCTAATTGGAAGCTCCTTGCGGGAAGTTTTAGAATAACTGCATATATGCATTTACCCACTCAACAGCACCATAAATTAAGACATAAAATTCTAGAACATGCAGGTTGCTGAGTTTTTAGAATTTATTAGAATAATGGAATTTTGCTTCAGTATCCCCATGGCATCAATACCATTACAGTGCTGAGCACAGAACTTAATGTCGTCTTCCTTGCAGGGTTATTTGTTGTAAGAGGGGTAAAGGGCGAACCTTTCCTGACGTCAGCTGTGTGATCATCCAGGTTTATTGGCCAGCATTACTGAAAACATATTAAATCATTTACAAGCCACAACCCACAGGACAAGAGCATTAAATTCTTCATCCCTTGGCAGGAGGCACTTGGAAAAGTGCCATATCATCCCTTTCCAATATGGTTTTGAAAAATCAATAATAAAGTGGCACGAAGACAATCAATGTTACAGAGAAGATAAAAGGAAAATAAGAAAGGATGGGACATAGGAGGATAAGTTCTAAATCTCCTGTCTGAGAGGTAAAAATAGACAACACGTCTCATGTTGAGCTTTAATAATTTTTACATGTTAACCAGTCAGCAAAATAATACATGTTATACACGCTTTTAAGCAATGTGTTATTACAACATGACTGTCAAGAAATCTAATTTACATGAGAAGGGGGTGGGGGGTACATTTACATCTAAATGATAATTAATCTGCACAGAACAAATAATTTTTGTTTTTATTATTATTTATTTATTTATTTATTTCAAACAATTTTCTCCAATATTTTATTTGGCTTCATAAATGCCAATATTGCAAAAGATTGTGCTGATAACTAAGCAATATTACATGAGCAAGAGTCTGGTTGTTTTGGATATCAGGAATAACAATATACTGAACTAATAAGTAGGAAAGAGTAAGGAGATCATAAATAATAAAATTAAACTGCAAGACCACATATTTGAAATGTGTATTGCATAAATAAATATGTAATGCATTAATCTGATTTGTCAACTAATAGCTGCTTTCTTAAAATAAAGTATGTGAGTGTATGTATGTGGGTTGTTTGTTTGATTGATTGGTGTGTCTACAGGTGTGGTCACATTAGGTAAATTTAAGCATAATTTTGCAGAGCAAAAAAGTTCCATTGTCCATTACTATTGTAGTGATGCATGAAGCACAACTCACAGTGAAGTGATTTTCAAACCAAACAGCTTTCTGTTTGTCAATATGGCAAATTCCCATTACCAACTTGAACACAATGCAAAATCTGTGTGGGGAAATATTATCCCTTACGGCAACATTCCTAATTATGTGGATTCCTTTTGGAATGACTGGATTTCGCCTGTGAAAATTTGCTGAACAACAGTAAGTGTATGGACACCTTTAATTGGAGTAAAAGTCATATGTTTTGTATCAGTCATCTTCTGAGATTGTTGTGGAACTATGCAAGAAGATGGAGAAGGCGGATTCAGCAAACAAGTAATGATGGGGAAAACAGATGTTACATTGCAAACAGTCTATTACTGTTGTAGTTTATGACTGGTAGTATTGTAGGAGCCTTGCTTCTGTCCACTACTCATGTGATGGACAAACTATGATGTGTGACATTTAGGCCCCAGACTGGGACTTTGAATGCACTTATCAACAACAATAAAGCCAGCATCCACACACCTCCTCTCTGGGGAGGACAGACCATTTAACTCAGAGTGCTAAGTGCATTCTGACAGCCAACAAAATGGTTATTGGCAAGAAGGTAAAGAGAAAAGAAGAGCAGCTCAGATAGCTGTTAATGTCAGAAGAAGAGGAATTTTGAAATGGTGGTGGAAAGACATTAGGAATAAAAGTTGTATTTTGGGTTGCCAAGCAATCACTCGTTATAATTTTGCAAACGGTACAATAATGCTCATAAAAAGAAGTCTAACCACAAATATATTCACTATCTTGAAGAGTCACTATCAATAAAATGGCAAATAAAATAGTAATAAAATAATGATAAAAATCATTTAACTTGATGATGTTGCTAGGTGTGGTTAGGATGTTGCTATGGTGTTACGGAATAACTGAATGCTTTCGTCAAAAAAGCGTCTATGATCCAGTCTATTCACTTTTTTTAAATGGAATTTTTTCCCCTCAGCCCAATGAACATTAGCTACGTTCACATGCAACCCAATAATCCATTTATAATCGGATTGATGGCTCAATCAAACTGAAAAGCCTTCATGTAAACACTTTAATTGATCTAGCTTGAGCATATTGAAATTTCAGTCCTATTGAAATGGGTGGTAATGTTAAACAGTTTGTTGAACAGAAAATGATTGTGGTAAAAGATCCTCAACTTGCATAGCTGGGTGATTTGATTTTTGCTGCAACCACGCCATGACAGAAAGACCAAGTATGGATCTAGTGGTAGTTCAACTCCTCCTCCTCAACCAGGTAAAGAGTAAAGAGTACACTCAGAGATTTTTAGACCTTGCTCATCTCATTTGTTATAATGGCGACAGCATCTGTGTGCTTGTGATGCTCCTCGAGGGACATTTGTGGAATATGTGGACTGGGTCTTTCTCAAATGTGGATCCCCCTTCACCATCGGCGAGAGAGAGGAGGGCTTTGCCCACCTGAAGTCCAGCCCATCCAGCCATTCAGTGAGCCCACTGCAGAGACTGAGCCAAAGCCCACTGCAGACCCAGAGCAAGAGATGATGCCCGCTACAAACCCTCAACGTAGCCAGAGCCTGCAGCTACATCTGTTCCAGAGACAAAGCTGGCCTACCAGTCTGACCAGATGTGTGAGCCTGTTTCTGTGTCCATTCCAGTGGGAATATTAGTGCAGTATGAGGGAATAGAGTGGAGCCCCGCTGATACTCCCAAGGCTGAAATGGGTGTGCTGAACTCGACCCCTAGTGCTATAATTTAAGAATGTGAAAAGATCAGTTTGAAGTTTCCCTCATCATCCAGTTTCAAGTCTCCTTCATCACCCAGCACCAGGGCCCGGTTACATGAAACCTCTTAAGTAAAGTTATCCCTGAGGGGGAAAAATCCCTGAGGCAAGGGATTTCTTCAAGAGTGTTGCAACAAACGTCTTAACTGCCACCCTTACCTAAGTGTTCTTACTAAGCATTTTGCAATAGTTTCTGGCAAAACACGGCAATGGAGAAGAGGTTGCTATAGTTGCGGAATCTCACAAAATAAACAGAACATAGTGGACCACTGACTTTTAAACAAGTTTAACATTTACTGAACTATACAACTGTATTACAATATTTAAGTTATGGAGATTATTAAAGGTGGTCTGACGGACAACACAGAGCGTACTACAATTCGAGCACATTGTTTCTATTAGTCCAGCTACGACACCAGAGGATACTCAAAATCCTGCAGCACCACTCATAGTTTTCCATTAAATTACAATGTATTAGTCCAACTCGTTGTTATTGTATTGTACTCACGCATCAACGCCACTTTGCTTGTTTGGTGATTATTCACTGAATGACGTGTTCGGTGACCTAGACGTGACGTGGCTCAACGCCTAGTCCTGTGCGCTAACCGGCTTTCAGGTACTGAAAACAAGACATCTAAACCAAACTGGACTAAGGACAAATCAAGATATTCTTTTGAAAGACAGGGGTAACACCCAAGCCTGCTGCTATAATCAGTCACTCTTGCGCACAAGACAAAAGCATGGCATGAGATAATTAATTCAAGTGCACAGTGGAAGTGATAAAAATATGAAAACGCTGGTGTTCATTCAAGTTTATTTTTTTACAATACACACTGTTTCACGTCATACATTCAACAGGCTTATTTTGATCGCTAAAAATACACATCGGTACTTCCTCCTCCTCAATTAACATGAAATCATCCATCACGTTTGAGTTCAGCAGATGACTTAAGGGACCTGTTTTGATCCCTTATTAGTTGTTGCAACATATAACAGAACTTAAGGGAACTCTCAAGTAATTAAGGGAAAATACTTAATGACAGCCTTAAAGTTCCTTAAAGGATTAATTCATTTTCAAATGAAAATTACCCCAAGCTTTACGCACCCTCAAGCCATCCTTGGTGTATATGACTTTCTTCTTTCTCATGAACACAATCGGAGATATATTAATAAATATCCTGACGCATCCGAGCTTTATAAGGGCAGTGAGCGGGATCAACAAGTATGAGCTGAAGAAAGTAGCTCCATCCACATCCATCCATCATAAACATACTCCACACGGCTCTGGGGGGTTAATAAAGGCCTTCTGAAGCAAAGCGATGCGTTTGTGTAAAAAATTAAATAAATCCCTATTTAACAAGTTATGAAGTAAAATATCTAGCTTCCGCCAGACCATCTTCCGTATTCTTTCTTCACTTTCTTCAGCTTCATACTCGTGACCCCTGTTCACTGCCATTATATAGTTCAGATGTGTCAGGATATTTATTAATATATCTCTGATTGTGTTCATCAGAAAGAAGAAATTCATTTAGGATGGCTTGAGGGTGAGTAAAGCTTGGGGTAATTTACATTTGAAAGTGAACTAATCCTTTAAGTGGACCCTTAGGTCTTTTCTTGCAGCACATGTTTCACTAAGGGTACCCTTAACCTTATAACTAAGGGTTTTCTTAACTTAAGGGCTTTAATGCAACCGGGCCCAGGTCTGTTTCATTGCACAGCATCAGGTCAGTGTCATTGCTGGTGCTCCCACCTCCCCTCCCACTCCCACCTCCTCTGCCACTGCCATCCATTTCTTTGGCTCCATCTCTGCTGACTCCCCTTTGCCCTTTGCTCCTCATTTTCTGGCTCCACCTAGCAGCTCGGATCTGCCTTGGGCTTCCAGTTTACCAGCTCCACCCTGGTGTGTCGATCCCCTGGCTCAACCTCAGGCCTCCAAGCCCTGGACTCAACCTCTGCCTGTCGACCCATTAGCTCCAACTTGGCTCCATCGTGGCCAGTCATCCCTCAAGCTCTGCTGGGCTCCCTCTGGCTCCTCTTTGGTCAGTAATCATCCTGGTTCTGCCACAGATTTCCGGTGCTCTGGCTATGCCTCGTCCCTCCACTCCTTTGGCTCCACCAGGCACTTCCTTCCCTCCGACTCCACTGTTGTCCTCGCTCCCTCTGGCTTTGCCTCTGTCTGCTGAGTCCCCGTCTCCACCTTGCTTCAGCAGTCCTGCGGTTCTGCCTTGGCACTCCAGTCCTTCAGTGTCACCCTGGGTCTTTGTCTTCTCGGCTCCGCCTGGGTACCACTCTCTTCTCCATCTCAGTCAGTCTGGCTCCTGGCTACACCATGGCTCCTCCCTCCATCAGATCTGCCATGGGCCTGCCTCCTAGTGGCTCTGTAGGGGTCACTCCCTGACTGCTCCCTGGCTCCTACCACCGTCACCTCCTCCCTGGCTCCACACAACATTATATCCTCCCTGGCTCCTCCCTAGTACTTGGTGGTCCCTTCTGCCAGCCCCCTCCTATCCTCCTCTGTTTGATTCTTTTTTTCTTTGTATAGATGACAATGATCCGCGAAAATGACTAAAAACACTGTATTATGCATGCCAAGTAGTTGGTGATGTCATTTTGTAAATAAAGACTACACACCTGTGCACATACACATTATTTTACAGAGCACTCGTGCCAAACGCACATGGCTATAGACTAAACACGTAATACGCATGTGCACGCCGTCACCGTTTTCACAGATTTGAGTTTTTGTTGTTTACACAGAGATGATAATGGTATTGTTTTCAAAAACTTGCACTTTGAAACCCGTTTTCAAAAGTCTGCATTTTCAGGCTCCCCAGACACCATTGTCATGTAAATGAACAGCCAAAACACATAAAAAAAAAGTTTTCTGTTTATAGTTGAAAACAGTGTCATGTAAACAGCCCCTGAGTTTTGTTTGAATTGTATTCTGGTTTTGCACTGTTTCCTGTTTTGTTTCTTTTGTTAGCATTTCTTACCACGGTTATTCATGGTTTGATTAATGCACCACACCGGTTTCTTGTTGCTTTCATTGGCTTGTGTTAGTAATAATTAAGAAAAAAAAGAAGAAAAAAAAAAAGAAAGAAAATTAATTTCTGTTAGTCTTTGTTCAATCTTTGTCTTTTTTTGATATGTGAGAATCCTGAGTATCTTTGTTATTTGTGAATAAATAGAGATTGTATATCCTGCTTTTTTTCATCCCTGCTTCAACCTGCCATGACAAACAAAGAGGTGGAATGTTTTATTGTCATACATACAGTCATACCGTCAATACAGTAAAGCAGAAAAAAATGTATAGAGACAATCTGAAAATTTTGATAAAATATGAAATTTTATTTTTTTTTATTTAAGTTTTAGATATAGCTATCTAGGAGTTATGTAGAATGTATATCACTGTGTATGAAATATAATATTTTTAATATATTTTATTGTTTATAATACATTTTATGCTGTTCGCAACTTTATGCTGCTTTTTTTCATCATCTTAAATTAGATTGGATCCATTTAGATTGTACACCCAAACACTAATAAAAATCTCACAGGCACATACTGTACATCTGTAGCAGTGTGAAGGCTGACTATTGACAAAATGGTGACAAACAACTTGGAGCAAGATTCACTATTATTTATAGAATGATAGTGGTTTATAACCATTGAAAACTAGACATGGAACCACATCTTCACACATATTCTTATGATTGTAAAATACGATAACCAAAGCTAATTCACAATCTATCTAAACCACTATCATATATAAACACTGTAATTTTGAAGAGTCCATCAAAAGTTAAAGGATGTTCCGGTATGATTTGCAATATCAGGGGAAAGAAACATACCATCCTATTTATGTAAAGGAGAGCTAGAAGGCCAGAGTTCTTGTAATATATCACAGTTTTAATATGGATGTCATGACAGAACTGTCACAACGGTTTCCTGCATGCTGATCTCTGAACATGACACTGAGATTATGCTAATTCAGTTCATGTTAACAAAATGTGACCATTGTAGGGTAGATCTGACAGCCTCCAGTGCCTATTTGTGAGTGGGGTTTGTTTTTCCTGTTTACGATTCCACTTGCATCTTGTATCGTCAGAGACAGGAAAAACGAAGAAAGACTGCATTGCAATATACAGTAAAATTTATCTATAATATATCTGATGTGTGAATGTATATGTTCCATTCATATCCATTTTTTATAATAATAAAAAAAAAAGTCATTTTGTGGATAGTTTCATTTTCATGTCTTATGAAAGAATAAACAACAACTATAATTTAATTTATTAAAAGCTAAATGAGCTTTTCCTATTTTTATTTCCCATCAATAATTTTTAAAGCTAAAACTACGAGTAAGGCTCGCAGACCTGGCTTTTAACGCGATCGGTGCGATCCGAGCTCGCCTTTATTTTCAATAAAAATTAAAATAATGTTCTAAAAGTGGAAATAAACTGCGAACGAGTGTTTAATAATATTAAAAGTGTTTACTGGGTAGGGTTAGGGAAGGTGTAGGGAGGGTTTTTATTCTCCCAATAAGGCAGCATCTATTTAATAATTATAATAAATATAATCATTTACACTCTATGATATTATTGCATCCTATTAATGTACAAAAATACTGAGGTGCAAATAGTATCTGCCAATATAAAGTACAGATAGCATCTAATTACTATTTACTCTTATTGCAAAGTGATACTTTTACATGGTGTAAATGGAATCTATCGCTATTTTCATCTAGTGTAAATAGCATATCGCTAAGAAAATGCTGCTATTGTCACTTAGTGTAAATAGAATATATTGCTATTTTCACTTAGTGTAAATAGCATCTATCGCTAAGAAAATATGCTATTTTCACTTGTAAAAAGCATCTATTGCTATTTGCACTTAGTGCAAATAGCCGCTGCCAATATAATTTTATTTTATTTATTTATGCTACTTCATATTATGTTAGTCATATAGGGATTAGTGTAAAATAAGCAATATTATGTACTGTAAATATTCAAATGTAGGCCTATTATATACACATGTATTATATATATATATATATATATATATATATATATATATATACACACACACACTATGAAGAGTTTGGTTCCACAACGCTATAAATCCATTTTGATTAATTTGAGTAAAAATGTGTTTTCTTCACCAAGAAAGTTGAAAGATGAAAACCACTATTTTCTGTTTCAAACTTTCACATAGCATAGGTTATAATAACATTACACATTCAAATCCAGATTTTGGTTTGCAAACATTATAAAAAAATTATATTTTTTTTCCCCCAAAATGCAATAAATCCATGACACGTTTTTTTTTTTTTTTCCCCAATTAATCCATTGAATCAATATAAAAGTTATTTTTCATATTGAAACTGTTGAAAATACACAACAAAGCAAGTTGATCCACATATATGACAGCCTCTGAACTTGGTCAATACTAATCTTCTATACATTGGACTAAAAATCTAAAAAATACATTCAGTCATCACTCCCAAAATGAATTCAACGGGGCATCTTGTTAATACTATAAATTAATTATGTCTCTGTTTGTCATTACCGATTAAAACTGCCACCACACGGTTAAAATAAAAACAACATATTTGCCGAGTACATTGGAATTGACTGCAACTACCCAGGGGCGTCGCTATACTGCAAACATTCAAATAGCAATCATGTTATGTTTTTTTCTATCTGAAGTTTAGAATCAAAACTAGCAATGCCAGCTTCGAGAATTAATCATTCTTGGTCAAACGGCTTTTAAAAACTGTTCATGATTCAGTTTTGGGGACCGTGACAGAAATTTGATGCTGTCGTGTGAGAACAAGAAACCGTCTGCATTTTTCCGCCTCCCGAGTGCCTCATCTTCTTAATCTCCTCACGTAAATGATTACATTTCGATGGCTTACGTTTCTTACCCACCGCAGAAACTACCACATGTTCATCAATGCCATCAAAATTACTCATTTTTCTGTTTTTGTTGATCACAAAGCACCTTATTTAAAAGTAAATAAGGAAAACTAGGATGCCGGGTGTATTCAGAGCGCCGTCATTGCTGTTTACAGTGCGTGGAATGGTGCGCTGTGATTGATTGAGCGGATATATCACATTCTGCAGAGAAAGGAGAGTGGCGTTGGTTGTGGTTTGGAAAGAAAGGGAGAAAACATGACAGAATAACATGGCGAATATCGCATTTTGAGTATTCAATACTGACCAGATACAATACTGATTTTGGCAAGAACTAAATTTTTTTTTTTAAATGGCGTTTATCGCGTTTTGGAACCAAACTCTTCATATATATATATGTCATTTATAGTAGGTGTCACGGGTGGCTGCTAACAGGAAACACACAGCACATGGAAAGAGCATACACATTTCAGTAGGCAACTAGGCATATAGGCATATATTTATTTATATAAAATTTAGTAGAGTTTCTCACCATACATTCAGTGAGAGTCCATTATCTGTAAGGAGCGGTTGATCAGTACACCCAGCTACACTCTTCAACAGATAGCATTTAAAAAAAAGTTTACTTGAAATCATAATTTACAAAGAAGAAAATACAGTATTGATTACACCACCACCACACCATGGCTGTATGTTTAACGAAAAGAAATCTTTCAAGCCCCAAATATTAATTCACAACCAGGGGTGCGTTTCCCGAAAGCATCGTTAGTCAACTATGGTCGTAAGTCCCATTAAACTCTATTGGTAACGACGGAACTTGCGACCATAGTTTGCTTTGGGAAAAGCACCCCAGGTCTGTTAAATCATGCAGCATCTGGAGAGATGCACAGGAGAGAGAGACAAGTTAATTAGCAATGTTGAGACTTGTTGAGAGCAGTGTTAATTTTGGCAGCCATTTTTGATTTAGTCTTAGTCTTTATCTTCAGATGAAAATGCTCCTTAGTCTTAGTCACATTTTAGTCATTTTAGTCTTTCATATTTTAGTCTAGTTTTAGTCGACGAAAAGTCATCACATTTTTGTCAAGTCTTAGTCATTACTTTTAGTCAAACTACAGTTACCAACATTAATTTTGATAGCTATTTTATATGTAGTCTTTAGACGAAAGTCATTATAATTTTTCTCTTTAGACCAATTCATTTAAGCTTATGAAAAGTTTGAATCAAGGTAACAGGCTGTATTGACATTGCACTCTTAGCAGTAGCACTTGTGCAATTGTACATATCCCTTTTCAGTGGTTCTCAAACTTTCTAGAGTGTCGTACCCCCTGAGGGATTTAACATCCTTCTGCGTACCTCTCTTTTCCACTTACTGCAGTTACACCTTTTCCATTAAGGGACACTATTTGCCTTCTTAAATCGATTTTTCCAGTGCATTTTTTACCTTTATAAATACCTTTGTAAATAATGCCTTTAAAATTTTTTAAAAATTCAATAAATACAATGATGATAAAAATGAAGTGATACTTTTAAATATTACATTAAAACCGCCAGTAGGTGGCGATAAGTCACTGTTTTTATGAGTGAATCATCGAGTCATTCATTCTTTCAGTATCAAAGCAAGTGGCTGTATTTATGAATGAATCATTGAATCACTGACGATTCGTTCAAAGCCGCAGATTCGTTCACGAAACAGCTTGTGTGCTGCTCTGCTGTGGCTTTCGTTGCAAAATAGAGCAAAAATACTGACAATACTGTTTAAAATGTACATCACTTAATATTACCCTTTTGTTTGTTGAACTGTTGTATAAAATCAATATTTGGGATATTATATATTATATTCGGGCAATATTCTTGCTGGTATAATATGATCAACATTAAAAACAGTAACTCACAGAAGGGTATGTTTTTGTATCGAAGAGTTTTAATCTTAAATCTACATGCAGTCTGTGTCTATATTTGTTCTTCATGCTAGTAGTGCTAAATCCCCACTTTTACAAAGGTAACGTTGAAGAACAGCACTAATGTAGCGCGATGCTGGCTTGTGTGGGTGCAGTCAGTTTTGACCGCGAAAGATGGGGTAATTTGATTGAATGTCGTGTATATATGACATTTTACCTGCTAGAAATACACGTTCAGATTTCATGTTATTTTAAGGTGGAGTAGAATAAAATGAACGGCAAAACTCAGCACTTTTCGCATACGTCAGTTTGAGAACCACTGCTGGATATCAGCCTGCACTTTTGTCCCAGATTTAGTCAGTAAACGAGCAGTGCAATATAGACCGACTGAATGGCACTTTAATTTAAGTAGAAATCTCAAATGAAGATCGCTGAACTCCAGCTTACTTGTCTGTGTTTTCAGATCATCCACGCTTCTTCCTCAGTGAAGACTAGAGAGAGCTCGTGTGCGTGGTTGCCAGATAGCAAAGATTAAGTAAAACGTGTTCTTTTAACAGAAAAGCTCTGATTGGGGGTTTAAATTCTGGAAATCTGGCAACCGTAAGCGTGACCGCTCGTAAAAACAGTCTGTAATGTTTTGTCTCCTTTATTCGACAAAAACAAAAAGTGATTTCAAAAGAGTGATTTTGGTAAAGTTTTTAGTCTTTTGGCCACATTTCAGTCTTTTTTATTGCATGTGTTGTTTTAGTCACGTTATCGTTAAATGACATTGGTGTTGTCTCTCATCGTCTCGTCTTAGTCATGGAAAAAAAGGTCGTCAACCAACATTATTCGTCATAGTTTTCGTTAACGAAATTAACACTGGTTGAGAGTAATATTGAATAATAAAATTAATAATATCCATTTTTGTTTAAACATGAAAATGTATTAAATTTACTTGGTCTTGTTCTAAATATAATTTTGAATAGCAACTGTTCATGATAAATAATCACATGAAAGTGAGTAATCAAGCAAAATTGGTCAAAGTATTTTCTGCTTTTAAGGCTCCTTTGCCACAATAACAGCATGATTCCAAGTTTGCACATCTCTCTCTCTCTCTCTCTCTCTCTCTCTCTCTCTCTCTTTTTGTTTTGTTTCTGCAGGTCATGTTTCTCTACTGAAATGTACAATCAGTTCATTAGCAAGCCTTTGCAAAACCTAGGTTGCTGAATTTCTTATGTTATGCAGGGTCAACTGAAAGATAAATTTGCATCCCGCTGCCAACCCTATTATAAACATTAGACTCCATTGAAAGGCAATCTACAATTTTAATGTTCCATACTTAGATGTTTTCATCACAAGTGAAAGTGGGCTCTTTTCCCCAGTCTAGATTCAATCAACAACCCATTTCATCAGACAAGAAAGCTCCCAGACACCATCTGTGCAATAGAGCAAACCTCCAATAATGTCAATTTCATTTAGAGTTCCTTCTATTTGGACCACTGGTAGAGCCCCTGAGGTCGCCTCTCTTTGTTAGCTCTCTACTTTAATCGAGGTTTTAAAGATTGAAATGAGGAAATCTTTATCAAATAAGCAATGACATTCAGATGTTACTAATAGTGTTTTCATCATAGGCATACAGACCTGTCAATGACAACAAACCAGAAATGTTTATAAGTCAAGAAATAAGTCATATTATACTGTATTACCATAAAATGATTGTGTTCACTACAACAAGTAATAAATAAAATAATAAATAAATAAATAAAATGGATTAATTATTTAATACATTAATATATTGCAGTTGTTGTTTTTTTAAGTTTGGTGATTTAAGGTTGGTGTATATTTTTTGCAGCACTAGTGTCACTAGATGTTTTCAAATGGGTTTTCCAAATACTCCCACTGGTTGGATAAAAAAGGTAGTCCTGCCCAAAACTCATGGCATTGAGCCAGTGTTGCTGTGTCGGGCTGGACTGGGCTTGTATTTCTCAAAAACACTGTCAGCCAAAAATGTTCGCAATTTCTGTCATCAGCAGCATTCATTGTTTCCCAAAACCATAGTTTCAGCGAACATTCGCAAGCATAATGGAGTATGATCTAGGAGGCACTCTGCATTTGAATCAAACATTGGTAAGAGATAAACAAATGGAAAATAAAAATAGCGAAGTAGTTCTCATGTGCCCCTTGTTGGAAATAACAGAACTAGTAGATCAAAACAAGTCTTAATAGATCAAAACGCATTGCTCTCAAATATAAGTTATTCAGTTCAGGACCACTTTCTATTTATGATGTAACCAATTCACAGTCACTAAAAGAACGTAAATAAATTCATCTGTTGAAACCATTCTTCTCCTCAACTTTGGTATTACAGCTTCTAAAAAGCATCAGCAGGATTTATTGGCTTAATGGCACAATATACCACAGATCATTAATCAGCTTATCATGCTATAAACTGCAATAGCAGTTTCTTTCATAACCTAATGAACATATTTCAGCAAAGATACTTCAGAGAACATAACTGATAGCTGAATTTGCACAACAGTACTGTAAGAGCAACATAGTGTGTGGTACATGACTTGTGGGTGACTTGCCCATAACAAAGAAAAAATAATATATATTTAATATCTCAATTGTTTCTATAGAATGCAATGCTTTTAAATGGCAAGTACAATTATACATTATCCAATACAAAGTCCCCATAGCTCAGCAAAGCATGGGTTTTTAACACAGATGAAGGAAAAGCTTTTACTATGGTCCATGGTGTAGCATATTCTGGTCAAGAACGTCTAGGTTACTATTGTAACCCCTGTTCCCTGAAGGAGGGAACGGAGACGTTACATCGATACTGACGTAATGGGGTCTCACTTGGGAGCCCTATCACCTCCAAGTGGTACAAAACGAGCCAATGGGAATTGGCCAGTGAGATTTACATGCTGCGCCACACCCACCCGACACATCTGGGTGTAAGTAGGACCGGCATACTCACTTCCATTCATATTTTGCTGAGGAGCCGAGATAGGTACCCCGGCCGTTCAGCGGTGATTCAGGGCTATGGCAAGGGGACGTAACGTCTCTGTTCCCTCCTTCAGGGAACGGCGGTTACAATAGTAACCTAGACGTTCCCATTCAGTCAGTCACGTTCAACGTTACATCGATACTGACATAATGAGGTCCCAATGGAAAACACCATAGCAACTGAATCACGTTACGAGTGTTGGGGAAGCAGATGCTGGCAAGCCGTGGCTTGCCCAATGCAAGTGCTACCACAGATGTCGTAACCTTCCAGCGTCCGGAGTAAGCCCGAGGAAGTCCTCCATACCAGTGGGATTGAGTGGACAGGGCATTACTCAGGGGATGGTCGAAGCTGCTGTTCCTTACCCCCAGGGAAGAGTGCTTCGGGACTTAATTCCCACGTTTTTTCAGCCATCATCAAAAAGCCAGGGATGCATACCCAGTCCAAATGGAGGGGAATGCTATGGAGACCACACCCTGCCAGAAGAGAGGTGGCATGTGGAACACTCATATGGACTGACCCGTGGGGCAGTACCGCATATGGAAATCTCTGAGGTAGGACCTACCTAACCAGGGATGAACACTACAGTACAGAGATAGGGCAAGGCAGAGCCGCCCAGGGAAAGACACGGGTTTACCACCAGGGAACAAAACACATATGGGACTACCCGCAGGGAATCACATCATATGTACATCTAGCCCAGTACAAGGGCTGACCAACCGGGCATGCACACGAGTACTGGACCTGGCGTCGGACGCCTCCGCCGCGTCTGACTGCCGCAGGATGCAGAAGGAACTCCACAGGGTTCACCATCTGGGGAACAGAATTGAGGAGCAGAAAAGTGCTCGTATTCCCTCGTCCGAGGGAAATGGCACAGCAAGTGAGAACCCGTGGCTATCTACTTGTAGACAGCACACGAGAGAACACCGGGTCCACTCAGAGATTATAAAACCTAACGAATGCGTTCGGTGTCGCCCAGCCCACAGCTCTGCAAATGTCCACCATAGAGGCGCCATGCGCCAACGCCCAGGAGGAAGCAACACCCCAAGTGGAGTGAGCTCTCACCCCAAGGGGGCACGGCTCGCCTTGGGACTGGAACGCCAAGGCAATGGCATCCACTATCCAGTGGGCCAACCTCTGTTTGGACACAGCCTTTCCCTTCTGCTGACCTACAAAGCGAGGGCTGGGTCTGCCTCCTCCATGGGCAGCGCTTGCAAGTTCACCACCTGGTCCCGGAAAGGAGTGGTGGGAACTTTGGGCACATATCCAAGCCGGGGTTTCAGGATAATGTGAGAGGAAGCCGGCTCAAATTCTAGGCACAATTCGCTGACCAAAAATGCTTGCAGGTCCCCGACCCTCTTAAAGGAAGCGAGCGCGGTCAGGAGCACTGTCTTCAACGACAGATGTTTCAGCTCGACTGACTTAAGGGGCTCGAAGGGAGCTCTCTGTAGGCCCACCAGGGCGACAGAGAGGTCCCAAGAGGGAAACAGGCAAGGCCATTTAACCTCCTGGCGCTTCTCAGGAACCTGATGATCAGGTCATGCTTTCCCAGTGACCTGCCACCGACCACATCGTGATGTGCTGCGATGGTGGCCACATAGACCTTCTAGGTGGAGGGGGACAGCCTCCGCTCCAAGCCATCTTGAAGGAAGGAAAGCACAGAGCTGACCGTGCATTTTTGGGGGTCTTCTCGGCGGGAAGAACACCCACCAGAGGTCGGGACGTGGGTGCCATATGGTGCCCCGTCCCTGAGAAAGCAGGTCCTTCCTCAGGGGAATCCGCCAGGGAGGGGCTGTCGCGAGGAGCATCAGCTCTGGGAACCAGGTCCGGTTGGGCCAGTACAGCGCAACTAGCAAGACCTGCTCCTTGTGCTCCCTGACCTTGCACAAAGTCTGTGCGAGAAGGCTCAGTGGGGGAAACGTGTATTTGCGTAGCTGTGTGCCAGTGCATCCGTGCCGAGGGTCCCCTTGGTCAGGGAATAAAACCACTGGCACTGAGCGGACTTCTGGGAGGCAAACAGGTCCATCTGTGCGTCCCCGAATCGGCTCCAAATCAGCTCCAAATCAGCTGAACCACCTGGGGATGGAGTCTCCATTCCCCCGGGAACGCATAGCGACCTGAGCCGCCGCTGACTCCAGAGAAGGAGATGGCGGGTGAGTTGCGACATGCGACGGGAGCGTAGACCACCCTGATGGTTGATGTACGCTACAGCCGATGTGTTGTCTGTCCGGACCAGTACATGCTTGTCGTACAACAACGGTCGAAACTGGCGCAGGGCAAGAAGTACTGCTAGCAATTCAAGGCAATTGATATGCCACTGTCGTTGGGGTCCTGTCCAGGAGCCCAACACAGCATGCCCATTGCACACGGCAACCCAGCCAGGGTGGAGATATCTGTTGTGACAACAACATGCTTGGACACTTGTACTAGGGGCACCCCGCCAGTAGAAAAGCAAGGTCTGACCACGGGCTGAATGTACGGCGATAACTCTGTGTGATGACCACACGGAGCGTGCCATGGTGCCATGCCCACCTTGGGACTCAGCTGTGTAGCCAGTGCTGAAGCGGTCTCATATGCAGCGTGGAGCACTGAGGCACAACCTGGGAGGCAGAGCATCCTGAAGTAAAGGCAGTGAGTGGGGTGCACTCACGTGGCTCCGAGTGTCCCCTGGGGGACGGGGCAGGGTGGCGTGGGGAGGCTGTGCATCCCCGTGGCGAAGGAGGGTGTGGCTGAGAGTGAGGAAGCAGTGCGTCGCCCACTGTCAGTGCAGACCCGGTATGACCCAGAGATTTTGGTAACTGCTCTTTTATTGAAAAGATGGGAACAGAAATAAAACGAAACACAAGATTCTCCACCTGGCCCTCTCCCGGGGCAAGGAGCGGTGCCTTCACCGTCTCCTGAGACAGAGCAGTCCCCTCCATCTCTGGGCCACCTGTCTCAGGACCGCTTCGAAGGCTGTGTTGCATTCCTGCGGGAGGCTCGGGGATAATAAGAAGATTCCGATCTCCCAGGAGCCTGTGCAGCCACAGGGGCACGCCCTCGGCAACGAGCAGGTTGGGGGCCAGCCCGCGGCGGAACAGTGGCAACATCACCCCGGGGCAAGATGTGTTTTATGGCCTCCGTCTGCTTTTCCACTGCCGAGAACTGCTGGGCAAAGTCCTCGACAGTGTCGCCGAAGAGGCCGGCCTGGGAAATGGGGGCGTCGAGAAAGCAAACTTTGTCGGCGTCCTTCATTTCGACCACCAGGGTGGACATCGTCTGGCCCAGGGCACGCGCCATGACTTTCGTCGCAGTTCTTGCAGTAGCCCTGGCTCAGAACTACCCTCGTGCTTTCGCCTGATGGACCTGCAAGATGGCCATGGCGCTCCATCTGTGGAATGTCCACGTAACCTTTGGCGGCCCCACCATCGAGGGTAGTAAGAGTGGAGGAGGCAGAAGAACGGTTTCTGGCAGTAAAAGGTGCCTTCCACGTCTTCTGAACCTCCTCATGCACCTCCTTGAAGAATGACACTGGGGCGGGACGTGGCTGAGAACCATGCCCCGCACCCAGGAACTAATCATTAAACTGTGAGCGTTCGGGACACGGTGGAGGGTTCCACCCGAGCCCGATGCCTGCGGCGGCCCGGGCAAGCATGGCTGTCAACTCTGAATCCGAACAAAGAAGCTCCCACTGTAACCCTCAGATCTCCCAGAGTGCTAACCAGACCAGTGGCTTTTGAAGTCACAGGTGGCTGGGTAGCAACAGAGAGAACTCGTGCCTCTGTATTAAAGAAGGAGAGTCACGATCGCAATGCCAACATGGACATGCCCAGACATGTGAGACAGCGATCGTGGCCGTCAGATGAGGTCAGGAAACGACTGCATCCAGAAACACACGGGCGAAAAGACATCTTGAAAAAGACGCTAAATGCCCATGCTGATCTTTTAAGAACTGCTCTTTAAGCTGAAGCATGCAGGGATGAGTGCCGCACCGTCCTGTCCTGGTAAGGCACATCACTGAATGTGCCTTACCACCAGCCAGAGAGAGATCCGCGAGCTGCAACAACTGGAACAAAACAAACAAGCAATGAAAATTGCTGTTGATGAAGATGATTCCAAGCAATTAAAATTAAAAAGATTTCAAGGAAATTTGCAATTGAAGGCGAGAGAGAAATGATCAACACAACTGTTCGGCTCCGAAGCAAAAGTATGAATGGAAGTGAGTATGCCGGTCCTACTTATACCCGATGTACCGGGTGGGTGTAAATCTCACTGGCCAATTCCCATTGGCTTGTTTTGTACCACTTGGAGGTGATAGGGCTCCCAAGCGAGACCCCATTATGTCAGTATCGACGTAACGTCGAATGTGACTGACTGAATGGGAACTGCCAACTTAAACAAGAGGCTGTTTGTCAACCATGGAAAGTGAAGAAAAAAAAAAAACTGTTTGTTTCACTTTTGCATGCTGTTTAGGGACAGGCTAAAATACATGATGCCACAGTAATACACTGCCTAGGGCAGGGATGGGCAAACTCAGTCCTGGAGGGCCAATGTCCTGCAGAGTTTTGCTCCAACCCTAATCAAACACACCTGAACCTGCTAATCAGTGTCTTTAGGATTACTAGAAGGCTACAGTCAGGTGAGTTTTATAAGGGTTGGAGCTAAACTCTGCAGGACAGTGGCCCTCCAGGACTGAGTTTGCCCATCCCTGGCCTAGGGAAATCATTCAAATTATTTCACAGCAGTCCCCAAGAATGGGTGTATTTACAGAAAATAGACAAAATGTTGTGGATAGTTTGCTTGCTCAAACAAAACTAAGAATATCTTTCAAATAAATGAACCCATCAACCTTGAAAACCTTAATAAATCAAGAGAATAGTTGTTCCTTACCAGTGCTCTGCAGCTGTACACACTGTGCATACCATAAGCAATTTGAATAAACTCAGAATAATTTCTCAGTCTCTGGTTTCTCAGTCAGCAAAACAGCATACTTAACACAGAGAACAAACATAACAATTGATGAAATTAATATTTACCTACAATTAATTGAAACAAAAGGGTTACAATTAACTGAAACAAAAGGGTTACTTTTTGAGCGGTAACGCTAAAAATCTAGTACTGTGTCCTGTGAATAAGGTGTTGTTCACAACAAAAGTGTGTTTTGCTCTGTTCTGGGTTCTGGTGTACCGCTACACTGTGTTCTGTGTTTTTAGCACAAGAATGCATTTGGTCTGAGGGTGTGTAAGTCAGACCAGGGTTAGACTAGGGTCTGTGTTAGTCAATAGTTACAGTATGGGAATGCTTCAGTCAAGAATATTTTCAAAAAAAAAAAAAAAAAAAAAAAAAAAAAAACTTTAATGAAAATTCAATTATTTCTTATCAGATTATCTAAGGTATGCTATCCATTTGCATTTATTTGTATTTCATGAGGAATTAGAGTGTGAAATTTTAATCATATTATAAACCAGTTCAGTAATAAACAGATTCAGTCTTTGAGAGACGCTATAATGATTGCCTTTTCATGTGTTAAAACTGGAAGAAAAATAGTTAAAACTGGAAAATAATTCTTAAAATTCAATCTATCCAATCAGTGGAGGGGCTTTAAGAGTCTCTCTGTTGTAGTGATTTTGGATTAGCCTCACACGAGGGTACCACAAATGTAGTTATTTATGGTCTTCAATATCAATATTAATATTTTGTATTAATGTTAATATAGAGTTTTTAGTCACACTAAGGTGAGTGTGTGAGCGTCAGATGATTCCTTCCAATGTTTCGGGGCACCATCCAAGGAATCTCACCTGGACAATAAAGAACAATCATGGAAGATTGTTGACTGAATTACAATTATATAAATTGTAAACATTATTCTGAATTCAACAAATAAATCAAGAGATTATTTGTTATCAACTGATATCAGCTATGCAAAATCTACTGCAAATCAGATAATCATATACTGACAATATACACTAATGCCAAGGTCTCTGGAAAGAGGTCTGCCTGGTTGTGCTGAATCTGAGGGTGACATCTTCCACTTGTTGTGCTGGGCAGTGTTGCAGTGGGAAGAAAGGAGTTGGAATCCATTTCATAGCCTTGAACACAAAGTACTTATGAACGTTGAACTCCTGGAGCACAGAGAAGGTCCTTTTCCTGGAAGACGCAGAAGAAGCAGCCTTGAAGTTGAAGGTTCTGATGTCTGTGCAGACGATCCTTATTCTCAGGAACATGCAGACAGAAGGATCTGAAGTCAGTGCCGATCCGGGCTGTCTGGAACACGCATATCAAGAGGATCTCTGAAGAGAGGATTTTGAAGTTGGTGCAGAAGATATTTTGAAGATGGGGGCTAAGCTTGTCGTCGTTGTCTCCATTGCAGTTTTCTAACTCCCCAAATTCACTTCTTGCAGAACTTCCTTGTTTCTCTCTTTAGAGCTTCATAGACTTGAGAGAGCAACCTCACAACTCTGTAGAGTTGGACTTAGCACATCTTGGGACTGGAACCTTGAACCGGGACTGGAACAGGAACTGGAGCATGGAACCAGAATGGGAAACTGCAGCAACCCGAAAACTGGAACAATTCTCTGTCTCAGAGACAAGCCTTTTAATCTGTCCTGAGAAGTATGGAAATGCAAACTGGCACCTTTCAGATCCAGTGTTTTGATTGGCTGATGCTGTCAGAGGTGACCACTGGATGGCCCCTCTCTTGCATAAGGTTCATTTGCATAGCTTAAAGTTCATGTTTAGAACAATGTCTTTAAGGTTTTTCCTATGCATAATTCACTTTCCAAACCAATTTCATATTAACCTAGGCATCATGCTGAAAACATAAAGTCCAAACATTATTGGGTTATGTTGAACTACCTATGCATTCATGTATACCTTAATAGGTATACATGAGTGGAGTCAGTTCACATCTCAGGTCTTAGGACTGAGGGACTGGGGTGAACAATGGGGAAAATGGTGATAGGATTAGTCTGCTCAGTGACATGCTAATGTCACCATTCTTCCCTTGCACAAATGGGCAGGGTGATTGTCTTTGCAGGCTTATCTCCTAGTCCATCTATTTCCTTGTTTGTGGAACTTCTCTTGGAGGTGTGAATTTTGGAGTTTGCATTATGGCAGATGTAATGGGGGAGTCTGCCCTCATGTCTGCCTGCTGATCACTACACTGTGGATTCAGTAAAAATCATGACAATAATGACGTGTGGATGTGGGAAGCATGTGATAACAGTTCACTGATTGTTTATTTGCCAGTACACTTACACATTAGTGATTACAAATCTGAAAGTGGGAGGTTAGGGCATAATGAGTTAACTATGTGCATGTGTGTCTGTGGCTTCTTGTCTAACTGTACTGTATCTTTTATTTATATTTTGGACTCAGCAAAGAAACATAAGCTATTTTATAGCAAATGCAACAGGTTCATTAGACTCTGGGAATTCCATTCACCCTCATAAATATTTAAAGGAAATGCAATTTATTATTATTATATAAACCAGAGTGTATTGTTCATGGTCATGTTTTTTTTTTAGATAGGTTTAAGTTAGTGCTGGCTAAGCATTCACTATTACTCAATGTTTTAGCTCTTTCTGGTGACCAATTAAGCACCATCTGGACAGAACTTGTGTCTGCAATTGGTCTCTAATTTGTCTCATTTATAGTGGAGTCAGAGGGTTGATGGTAGTTGGCCAAAAGAGAAACTGCTCACAGCCAACTTGAGGTTGTTCTCTGGGTTTGTGTTAAGGATGAAATCAACATAGTTGGTTATAAAATACTTATATCAAAACCAGGGGCTTTTCCTTTGAGGATGCAAAGGAAAAGAAAATTGGATGAGAGCATAAGCTACAGTACAGAAATAAAACATTGCAAATATTCTTAAATTTGACATTAAAAAGTGTATAAATAACTTTTTTTTTTTTTTTTTTTCTTTAAAATGACACTATCCAATAGCAACATCAGTGGTTAAAGTTACAGTGGGAGGCAGCCTCCCCTGAGCCCACTGAGATAAAAAAAATAAAAAAAAAGGATGCCATGTGTTTGGCAGGGCATAATTAATAATGGATGGTGGAAAGTCACATGAGAAGAGACAATGCCTCCATCGCACTATAACTGGCTTATTACACTGTTCACTCAAAAAAAAAAAAAAAAAAAAAAAAAAAAACCCTCACGTCATACATTCAAACTTGAAAAAATTTGAAAACATGATCTGAGTGTTTTTTTTTGTTTTTGTTTTTTTTTAATGAGCAATCAGCTTGGTGAAATTAAAGGTACATCTCCATGTCTATGACCATCGTAACACCTGCAGTTTACCGAGGAACAATAATAATAATAATAGTAATAATAATAATAATAATAAATAAAAAAGAAATAAAAAAAAAATGTGTCAACATTATATGTAAATGGAACATGAAATTATCACAAGAACACAATTGCACACCACTGGTCAAAACCTACAACACTGTGTTAATGCATTTCAGTGGCACAACTAAGGGTACGTTCACAAGTACAATAATATGGTTCCCTTTTGAATTCAGTTCTCTCGACATTGCGTCAGTAGCTGACGCTATGGGGAAAGACATTTTCTCAGAGAATACTGAAGCCCTATGAAATCTCACAGGTGATAATTCTCCTGCCAATGGCGTTGAAGTGTGCGAAATAGAGGTGGGCTCCTCCACTCTATAAGGCAGCGCTGAATGTCATTCCATCTGAATCTTTCTCCTTCAGACAGCTACACTGTCTTGAAGAAGCCATCTACAGCTTGCCATTGAGGTACGCTTGCCAGAAGACAGTGCCTGGATTGCAGCTCCCCTGCAGTGTTACGGTGATTATGACATTTTTCTTTCAGATGCCTTCCAGACCACTGTGTTTCTGCCTGGCGAAGCCAACTCAGAAGCAGTGCTGCATGAATCCGTCTGGCCTCTATAAGTGGTGGACCTTAAGAACTCCAGTGATAAGCTCATGCCAACTAAGTGTCCACATTCCTCTCACCCAACCCTTCAGGAAATAAGCCCGGCTTCGCATACTCCCCCCTCCGTGGCGGAGCTGTGAGCTGAGACTACAACTAAGGGTTCTCACGCCGGCACAAGTCCTGCATAGCTCCCACTCTCTAAATGTGCAGTGTACAAAGCACAAATCGCTCCAGCTCCTTACTCAGGGCAGCGGTCTGCCGTGAACAGAAGACAAAAATTTCCGACCGTTTACTCATTCACACAATATAAGCAGCCCCCTGCCTCAGAGCAGCAGTCTGCCATGTACAGAGCACAGAAAAGTTCCAGTCACTCACTGATTCATATGATATAAGCAGCCCCCTGCCTCAGAGCAGTGGTCTGCCATGTACAAAGCACAAAAAGCTCCAGCCATGAGTGGCGACCTGCTATGTACAGAGGACAAAGCACTTCAGTCACTCACTCAGCACGGCGGTCTGCCTTAAATAAAGCACAATGTGCTTTGGCCACTGGCTCACTCTCATAACGTGGCTCCCCGCCTTAGAGCGCCGATCTGTCACGTGTAGAGTACAAAGCACTCCAGCCACTAATTTCTCATGCGGTATAGACAGCTCCCCATCTCAGAACAGTGGTCTGTCTTGTATAAAGCACAAAATGCTCCGACCGCTTGCTCATTCACAAACCACTATATACACTGGCACTGCTGCTGTTCATTCTATGATACGCATTCTATGTTCCTTCTATGATACGCACCGGCTGTGTCGATGTGTTTCACATATGCGTGTGGAGTGTTGCTTACACTAAATTACGTTTTATTAACACAGTTCGGGAGGAGCAACGTTCAAATGAGCATACCCAATCAGCATAAGAGGAGGCCTATAAATATGTAGCTGACTCACCAATGTTCTTTGACAGTTTTTTTCTGCATCCCTCCACCACCCCGTCTCCTCACACTCACCTGGTTACTATCATAACCAAAGATACGGGGGGAGTACTCTGGGTTCGGGCCAAATACCAAGCTCGGACCCCTCTCCTCGGACAGCACGCCAAATACGCATTCTTTTAAACTATCTGATTATTTGTAAGTGTGAACTCGTGAACCACTATATATGCCAGCAAAGCCACCGTTCATTGCGCTCTATGATACACACCGGCTGTGCCGCTGTTTTTCATCTGGGTGTGTAGTGTTGCTCACATTAACCAACGTGTACACTGTGTTCCAACTTATTATGCAAGTGACATATCAGTAGGACTTCAGTACAATAAACATTCAGATTTTAGTTTTTCTAAGAAAGTGTTTGTTTGTTTATTTATCCATGTCTTTTTAGATAACTGGTATCATTCTCAGACAAAATAGTTTGCCAGGTACTTAGGTAAATGGAAACCCTACTTAAAGAGGTTGTTCCACATTATTAAGCAAGTCACAGTTCTCATGCAATATGGAGAGGAAGAAAGATCTTTCTGAAGATGAAAAGCATGAAATGGTGCAATGTTATGCAAAAGGCATGAAAACAACTAATATTGTGTGAAAACTGAATTGAGATTATCGAATTATCATAAGATTTGTGAGTGATTTAGAGCACAGCAGAACTCGATCAGATAAAGGCTTATTAAGGAAAGTTCCTGTCAAAAAAAATAATTGTATTAAAAGGGCAGCTATAAAAAAAGCCAGTGTTGAGCAGCAAACAGGTATTTGAAGCTCCTGGTGTCTCTGGAGTCTCAAGAACCTCTCCATGCTGGCTGGCAGTTGTGCATAAAGATGCATTTCAGCCACTCCTAACCAAACCTCA
Source organism: Mylopharyngodon piceus (assembly GCA_039654765.1). Lineage (NCBI taxonomy): Eukaryota > Metazoa > Chordata > Actinopteri > Cypriniformes > Xenocyprididae > Mylopharyngodon > Mylopharyngodon piceus. The sequence continues at coordinate 112,752 of JBCHWC010000080.1, forward strand.
CAAAGAGAAACATTTACAGAGGGTTTAGAAATACATGAAGACTCATTTTTAAATAGTTTTATTCACTGATGAATGCCGTACTACAATGGATGGTCTAAATGGATGGATTTCTGGATGGTTGGTGAATGGCCACCACGTTCCAACAAGACTGCGACGTCAGCAGGGAGCTGGCGGGTGATGATTTGGGCTGGAATATTGGGAAGTGAGATGGAAGGTCCCTTTAGGGTCTCTGAGGGTGTCAAAATGACTTCTGCAAGATATGTGGAGTTCATAACTGACCATTTTCAGCTATGGTATAAAAAGAAGGATAGTGCCTTCTGAAATACAATGCACTATGCACTATCCCATGCTGCAAAAATCACCACAGCAATAAAACTGTTTGAAAATGTATTTCTACACCCACTGTAAATGTTTCTCTTTCTGAGGTTTGGTTAGTGGTGGCTAAAATGCAATTTTACACTGCCAGCCTGCATGGAGAGGTTCTCAAGACTCCAGAGACACCAGCAGCTTCAAATACCTGTTTTCTATGCGTTACCTATGCATTTTGCCTCCATATTGCCTCTGCAGGCAAACGTCGACATAAGTGTATGGTTAAATTAAGGATGCTGGCGAGTTCACCGTCTTATTACTCTATTATGTTTTTGCAGCAGTCTAATGCTTGTGCAACTTGCACTTATGGCCGCTATGTCGCTGAGCTTATGAAGTTTTTAGATAACATCAATGGCTTTGCTTGCAGCTGAGCCGGACCCTCACTATTAACACAGTGGGATTTTATAAGATCCCAGTTACTGATGCAATGTCAAGAGAACCGAACTCGAAAGGGAACGTTTCTGGTTACCTAACGTAAACTAGGGAACAAGGCATTGTGTAAGCTGTCGTGTTACATAGCTCAGAGTCTTTGCTAGCTACGCTCTGCTTCAGTCCAAAGATTCTGAGGGAATGACATTGACCACCACCTTATAGAGCGGAGGAACCCACCTCTATTTTGCCTGCGAGATTTCATAGGGCTTAGCCGTAGTCTTTGAGGGGCTAGCCAACACCCCTTTTGAGCCACTAGAGTCAGCACCTGTCAAGCCTCTGACTATAAAGATGTTTTTTTCTTATGGCTATTATGTCACTGAAAAGGATTGGGGATTTGCAGGCTCTGTTGGTCTTGCCATCTTGCTTTGACTTTGCCCCGGGGTGATCAAGACTATTTTTTACCCTCACCAGGACTATCTTCCTAAAGTTCCATTCTCGACCATGCATCCGGTCATTCTAGAGGCCTTCTGTACTCTGTCATTCACCACACCAGAGCAGGAGAAACTCCACTTACTGTGCCCAGTTTGTGCTTTTCAGATCTATGTCCACTGCACTAGCCAGTGGCATAAGTCAAAGCACTTTTCATCTGCTATGAGGGCCACAACCGGGGGGCGGCCGCCACCAAACAAACAATGTCACATTGGGTGAGGGATGCCATAGCTCTAGCCTATGAGGCACGCGGTCAAGCTTCGCTTTTAGGCGTTAGGGCTCATTCCACCAGAAGGGTTGCATCCTCCAGGGCTTTAGCAAGAGGCGCCCCCTTGCAGTAAGTATGTGATGCAGCAGGCTGGTCCTTTCCGCACACATTTATCAGATTTTATAGCTTGGATGTTCATGTTACTCCAGGCTCACACATCCTTGAGCCAACATCCCAAGCTCATGTCTGAGGCTTCTCTTGTGGTTGTGCACACACACTACACAACCTTGAGGGGTCCGGACACTTTCCAGTTCGGCGGCGTTGGTATTTTCATTCCCATAGGGCATACCTGCACATGGCAAACACACCAAGAATCTTTGCTTTAAATAACCTCTGATGATGACATCATTGGAATGCATGCTTGTGAGAGGCTATAAATAGACATGAAACAGGTGCGTCTTCAGGTTATCACTTTTTCTGAAGAGACGTCTGGACACTCCCCCAGTGCAGCGATGCAGCGCAGCATCTCTTTCCAGCTTTTTCAGGGAACAGGGTTACAGTCAAGTAACCCGAGAAGTTCCCTATCAAAAGCTACTCTCAATGCTGCGCTGCATCGCCGCACAAAGATTCTTGGCATGCTTGCCACAGTCGTGGCCTAAAGGTTAGCAAGTCTGACTGGTAACCCAAAGGTTGCTTGTTCAATTCCAGCACCAGCATGAAATGACCTGAAATGACCTAACCCCCAATCACTCCCCAGGTGCCACAGCATAATGGCTGCCCACTGCTCCGGGTGTGTATCACGGTTTGCAGTGTGTTTGTGTGTGTGTGTGTGTGTGTGTGTGTGTGTGTGTGTGTGTGTTCACAACTCACTACTCTGCTCCTAATGTGTGTGCATTAACTTGGATGGGTTAAGTGCAGAGGGCAAATTCCAAGTATGGGTTACCATACCATACCCCTTCACGTGTCTTTTTCACTTTTCACTTTCACATGCTTCACAACCGGTCAAACAAAGATATTTTCCCATAGCGCAGCATCTCGTTTCCAATTTTGGTAATGGGTATGACAATGTTGATATATCTGATCTTGACGGAATAGATCTGCTATACTGCTGCTGCAGAGCAAGTACGGGACTTGCTACTGCCAGTACATACACAACACGCTGCTGTGAGCAAGTAAGACATGCTGCTGCTGTACATGAATTACCCCCCAACGATCAGGTGACAATGAGATTTGACAATACAAGCCAAGTGCTATAGGAACCGCGTGTATGCTAGCTACAGTGTGTGTGCTTGGCCCTTTAGTTTTGTTTGAGTATAAGGAATGTGGCATATGCTTGGTCTTAGCAGACCAGATCTGCCTATGCAGTATTCCCCCAAGCAGATCTAGCTGTTAGACATGTGGGCTGCCATTGAGGTGCATATAAGGTGTGTGAAACATCTCGCAGTGTACCCCTATTTGTACTAGTGTACCCATTTTTCTTCTTTTTTTTTTTCTTTTTGAGGGGTGTCCTTAGTGGTCTACCAGTGTGGTGTAAGCTACACATGTGCCTACATACCAGCTATGTGCCTGGGCTACCAATGAAGCTTAGTTTTAAAACTGTTTTATACAGTTTCATTCATTTTAGCCCTATAAACACTCCATTCTTCTGATTAGTTTATGGAATTAGCAGATGTGCAATTGGAGCAATGGATGCAGCTACTTTGAAATGACTCTCATCTGTTTCTATAGCACCAGCTCCTAACTGCAGCTGCAGTGACACAATGACATAACCGTTCGGCAATTGGCTCTTTTATTTAGAACGTAGGACTACCCGGCCATATTGCGTGTTGGATTGTTTCCCATTCATAAGTAGTGACTACAGCATCTTCGTATATCTAAGTCTTTACACACAGCTGACACAAATTGCTGTTCATCCTGTAGTTGTGAAATGCTATACATGCCCAAATCTAATTCTGCCAGAAATGCAGCTGCTCATGTACTTCCGTACATAAGGTGAATACATTGTTTGAATATTAAATGATAATGTTCACATTGCATGATCGACTTGTTAGCCAACACATAACTCATCTCAACTCAATTAAGCAAGACACTAACATGTGTACTTAAAGGGTTAGTTCACTTTAATTACTCACATTAATTACTCAACCTCATGTCGTTCCAAACTCATAAGACCTTCGTTCATCTTCGGAACACAAATGAAGATCTTTTTGATAAAATCTGAGATCTTTCTGTCACTCCATAAACAGCTACACAACTACCACTTTGACACTTCAAAAAATTTATTAAAGAGATCATAAAACTAATCCATATGAATTGAGTGGTTTAGTCAAATTTTCAGTAAATCAGTAAATCATATCAAATTAGTGCAGAATAAACTTTGTGTCAAGGATCAGCCAAATTTCCACATGCATCATCAAAAGAGGTTGTTAAAGAAAAGTGCTGAGCTGAATTTTTTTCCTATCTAGTGGTTTAAAAGAGAATAAAGTCAAACACGCCTTTTACCCCGGTGCACCTTTAGCCCTGTTGTACCCTACAGCAAGAAACAATCAGCTGTGCTCTATAGAGAATGATGTGATTGCAAGCAGTTAAGGACCTATTAGCCTGCGCCATCTTGAGTTTCATGACAGAACTTTGGGTAACACTTTACAGTAAGGTTTCATTAGTTAACATTAATTAACTATTTTAGGCTGGTCACACACTTGAAGATTTTAAGCCCGATTTTAAGCCAGATTTGCACCCCCGAACGATCGGGGAGGCACAACCCGATTCGAGGCTTGTCGCAAGTGATTTTTTGTCCAAAAAAATCCTCTATTGTGTGGTGTCATTACGATTATGTAAAGTGCTCCCGATCGAGATGGAGCATCCCCAATCTCAAATCTTGATCGGGATCCCTCTGACGTGATACCCGCGATAGCCAATGAGAGTGAGCAAGCATCACCTACCGGATGTTGCGTGCCTCTTTTAGCTGAAACTTGGCAGCCACAAACACGCCACGAAAATGGAGTATTGAGAAAGAAGATCACCAATATTCTTTTTTTTTCTACTTTGTTTTTCATTGTAAAGCAGAACGTGTGGCAGGAGAGCCAGCTGACAACATCAATTGTCCTCCATTTGTTTATCTTCTCAAGTCATGTTTGATCTCACGAGTCCTGTAATCAACAGGTTTGTTTGAAAATCGTTTAGTGTGCCCCAGGCCTTAGTTAACATGAACTAAGAATGAACAATACTTCTATAGCATTTATTAATCTTAGTTTGTTAATTTCAGCATTTACTAATATATTATTAACCCTTTGACGCATACGTTCACACTGGTGTGATCAGTCTTGGCTGGTTCCTGGAGCGTACAATCACACCGGTGTGATTTTAGAACATTCAGTGTGTCACGTGATCAACCGCTAAATTCAAATGTGCTTTTTGCACTTTGGCTAGCACAGAGCCAGAGACAGACACACTCAGCACTTGTCATATATCACAAATATGCATTACCACATAATGTTTATTTTAGGTTTCAGACATTTAAATACACATAAGTACTAACAAAACAATACATTTAGAATATGTAAAATACACACTGATGTCTATGGAAGCAGCAATCATAATCCTTTCCAATATAATTAGACAACATGTTTTATTCATATCAAATACACATAGTGTAAGTAACTATAAAGTTTACTCTACTCTCTGTTCACCAGCAACTTACTTTCATGCATTTCAAGAGAAGCAGATGAATTCATGTGTTGTAAATCAAACAGATTCGATTCTCTGAACTGCGGCGCAAACTAACATGGAGACGCCCATCGCGCATATAGTTCAACTAATGTGATCATTATAAAGGTGTTTAAACAACAATACACATCCACTTACACATATATGACAATCGGAATATCACATATTTCATGTTATAGTTAACAAGTTTGTGAATATTTTGAATAAAAAAGGAAAAATGAAATCAGTCATACATCAGTCATACAGGGCTATTGTGGCTGTGATGTGTCACATGACAAGCAATGACACGTCGCCATTGAAACAATAAAGTGACAAGTTCTAAATAAGGGTCGCCTTGAAAAACTCACGCTGGGGGCTCAACCAGAATATTTTAAACTTAGGTGTGAAAGGGTTCAAATCAAAAGTTGTATTTGTTAACATTAGTTAATGCACTGTGAACTAACATGAACTATGAATTACTGTATTTTTATTAACAAACATGAACAACGATTAATAAATACTGTAACAAATGTACTGTTCATTGTTAATTAATGTTGCATTAACTACTGTTAATGCATTAACTAATGTTACTGAATTTTGTAATTCTACATTTGTGAAGTTTATTTCTGGGTGTGCTTCTGAAATTAAATGTGGTAACACTTTAGTATAGGGAACACATATTCACTATTAACTATGACTTTTCCCTCAATAAACTCCTAATTTACTGCTTATTAATAATTAGTAAGTTTGTTGTTAAGTTTAGGTATTGGGTAGGATAAAGAATGTAGAATAAGGTAATGCAGAATTAGGCATTAATATGTGCTTAATAAGTATTAATAAACAGCCAATATTCTATTAATATGCATGCTAATAAGCAGCTAGTTAAAAGACCCTAAAATAAAGTGTTACCTTAAATGTTATATACAAGCGACTTTCAGACAGTTGACATATTGTTGTTGTCTCATGGACTGCATGAAATGAAATCACATTCACTCAAAATAATTGTTGCTCAAACAGCTTGAAACTGCATAAATTGAAAACCAACCAAACAGGAAGACGATATACACTGGAGACATGACAGACAGCAGGAAACCACTCCACTAAAAGAACAGGACACAAGGGCTTGTTTTTCCTGCAAGGAGAAATCTGCTAATTAGCTGTTGAGAAAGACTGACATTTCCTCCAACTGACTAATTTAATAGAAAACAATAGTAAATATTTAATAGCATATACACCCTAAAAAACACTGGGTTAAAAACAACCCAATTTGGGTTGTTTTCAAACCAAGGGCTGGGTAAATATAGGACAGAACACATGTTGGGTTAATTATACCTAGCAAATTGGGTTGTTTATTTAACCCAGCAAAATGGGTTGATTCATTTTTACTATGGGTTGATCATTTTTAATATGAATCATTTTTAATGGGTTGATTTTTTTTTTTTTTTTTTTTTTTTTACTTCATACATGAATTGTTTACGAATTAACTTCAATCCTCTAAACTTTTTTTTTTAAATACTCCACACAACCACTGTTCACTTTCAAGGAAACTCGTGCTGCATCGTGATTACGACACTTTGGGGAATCCCTTCAGCGTGTGCAACTAGTCCAATTCTGATTGGTGCAACATCATCCCGTAATGTGTGCTGGCGGAACGCAGAAGCTATAAAGGGAGCCGGCAACACAGCTGTTTCAGCTTTCTGATCTTCAGCAAGCACTCTGTGTGTGTGCGTCCTATTTGGTGTTTGTTGCGTCCTGTTTGGTGTCCTGTAGGCCACTATATTATATATTTAAAACATTAAAATGGCAAGCCAGCAGGAGCACTTTAGAAAATGTATTCCTCCCTGTCCTCGCGGACGGGATACACATGATTTTTGTGTTTGCTGTTTGGGAGTAGAGCATGCTTGAGAGGGCTGACTGTGAGCACTGTGAGCTTCTCCCTTTGAGGACACTCCGCTCCCGGCTGGCATTTTTCTCTGAGAGCAGCCAGCTCTGCGTGGCTCTCCAGTCCCGTGGCTGCTGAGGCAGCTCAGCAACTTCACTCGTGGGGTTCGCAGATGGATCTAGAGGAGGGATTTGAGATGGCTTTGGCCCTTTCTCCGCCCTCATCCTCTGGGTCCAGTGCTCAGCCTCGGGATCCGGAAACCCGCTCCGCGGCTTTGTCCGCCCGGAGCGAGCACCTGATACTGAGTGCGTCTGGTTCTGAGGAATTGGATGTGCTCAACATCGAAGCGAGTGATTTGGGTGACTCGCCAGCCCATTCACCGCAGTATGAGGAATTAGTGGAGGTTGTTACTTGTGCCGTGGTGAAACTGAATATCGAGTGGCCAGCCGAGAGACAGGAAACGCGTAAGAAAAGCAAACTTGATGAGCGCTTCCTTCAGTCAGCACCACAACCTCCATGTCAGGGCTTACCGTTTTACAAGGATCTCCACACTGAGGTGTCGAGATCGTGGAATAAGCCATATTCAGCAAGGCTTTCAAGTCCCACTGTTTATAATTATTAATCTTTAGTGGGACTCGTTTATGAGTTTATGGGACAATGCCCAAGGTCGAGGAGACTTTGGCAGCGTATCTTTCGATTGACGCTGCATCGTCCCTAAAATCCCCCACATTGCCCACTAAGCTGTGCCGCATTACATCATCGCTGGTGAGCAAGGCGTATATAGTAGCAGGCGGACCTGCTGAAGGATTTAGATGAGGGTGAAGGGGTGCAGCCTGACGATATTAAAGAGCTGCATCCGATCTATCTCTCCGCACCACTAAGAAGACGGCTCACGCCATCGACTGATCCATGGCAGCTCTAGTAGTGATGGAGAGGCACCTCTGGTTAAACCTCTCAGGCATCAAGAAGAAGGATAAAGCCTTCCTTCTTGATGCCCCGCTGTTGCCTCCTGGTCTCTTCGGCGATGCTGTTGCGATGGTCATCAAGAGATTTCAGGAGGCAAAGAAACAAGCTGCAGCGTTTCAGAGGTTTATCCCTCGCAAATCTAAATCCCATGGGGCTGCAGCCAAGGAGCAGCCCCGCCCATATATGGCTGGCTCCTCATACAGGCAGTGGACCATCTGAGAACCGTTATTCTTTCGAAGCAGGCTTAGGAAAAGACGTCCTGATGGTCATGCCGGTCCTCTGAGAGTGCCCCCTCCAGGGCTGGAGCAAACCACACCTGCTTCCCCGTGGAGCCCTCAGGAAATCGCACAACAATTTCCGACGAATCCAAAACTCATTTTCTGCGCAGCAAGAAAACGTGCTTATGGGGGGTTCACTCTCTCTAGAGACCGCGCTTCAGGGCACTGAGTCTGCTCCGTTAAATGTATCAGCAGTCAGCCTCGAGAGGCTGCCTGTTCCATATAATCAAGGTAACGCGCAGGTGCCTTTGTTCCTTGATCATATGGAAGAAACCTTGGTTCATGTCCCAAGGCCCTGTGCTAGGAGCATCGTGTCATCGCAAGACAATATCGACAGATGCGTCCGGCACAGGGTGGGGTGCAGTCATGGAAGGGCACTCAACGCGGGGTTTGTGGAGCAAACATCATCTCTCTTGGCACATAAACTGCCTAGAGATGTTAGCTGTATTGCTAGCCCTGAGGCAGCCCGGAGATGTGGAAATTATGGGTCTGGCCCCTGAGGGGGATCAGTTCCTAGATGCAGGTCTCTCTGCTGAGGTAGTAGAGACCATATTAAACTCTAGAGCTCCCTCCACGAGGAAACTTTATGCTTTGAAGTGGAGAGTATTTACTATATGGTGTAGAAGGTGCCTATTTGACCCAGTCAACTGCCCAGTGGCTTCAGTGCTGGAGTTCCTCTAAGACCGCTTCTCTGCTGGTCTTTCACCCTCCACAATAAAGGTGTATGTTGTGGCCATATCTGCCTTCCACATTGTAAGTTCCACCCACTAGCCCAACGACGGCATCTAGTGGTCTGGTTGAAGGTAATCTGCGTGTACGTCCTCTGGTGCTTCTGTAAAATCACCTTAATTTAATCAAATTTTGATTTCTAATTTAGTTTTGACTCCATGAGACAACTCCAATTTTAGACAACTTCTAATTTACGATCTTTCCAATATAACAGCTGATCATGAGATTAGTTGTGCTTTAATTTGGATCTTTGATTTTTCTGATTATCTTATACTTTCAATTATTCGTTCATTGCGGGCCCGGTATTGCATAGAAAAGTCACTTCGGCCGACTGTGTGCTTTTCTCGGACACAAACTAGTCAGTTCTGATCTTAGACAGAGGATGCAGGGTAAATATCTACCTTTAAATCGGTCGCGCTCTGCTTACTCGTAACAAAAAGCATAGTTTTATATATTTACAAAAACTGCAACTTACTAAGGCAGTGATAGTCAGAAATTGAAATGGTCTCAAATGATGTGCCCCATGCTCCATTCATTGAGCCTCCCGTATGATCTATCCTGAACACAAATTTGCGGTAATACCTTTGCTTTAATCTACTAGAAGTAATGAATTAAGAAAAATGCAGAATAAATCAAGAATAATATTAATTGTTTTGCCAGGCAGGATTAAACATCAATTAAAAGAATTAAAAAGAATACATCACACAACTGATCAGCATAAGTGATAGCCGATTTCAAAACACTGCTTCATGAAGCTTCGGAGCGTTATGAATCAGCGTGTCGAATCAGCGGTTCGGAGCGCCAAAGTCATGTGATTTCAGCAGTTTGGCGGTTTAACACGTGATCCGAATCATGATTCGACACGCTGATTCATAACGCTCCGAAGCTTAATGAAGCAGTGTTTTGAAATCGCTATATAAGTCGTTATTTTGTTTTTTTGGCACACCAAAAATATTCTTGTCGCTTTATAATATTAATATTGAACCACTGTACTCACATGAACTGATTTAAATATGTTTTTAGTACATTAATGGATCTTGAGAGAGGAAATGTCATTGCTGGCTATGCAGGCCTCACTGAGCCATCGGATTTCAACAAAAATATCTTAATTTGCGTTTCGAGGATTAACGAAGGTCTTACGGGTGTGGAACGGCATGAGGGTGAGTAATAAATGACATTATTTTCATTTTTGGGTGAACTAACCCTTTAAGCTCGTTTAACAAATCGTCCCCTTGGAAATATAAGGTTTTGTCTGCATTCTGAGCAGTTTTGAGATATTGAGCTTCAAAGTTTTGCATTCCATATAGCAAAAATTATATGGGGAACAAGTTTCTTTCAAACATGAAAATGACAGGGGCCCTAAATGTATTCTAAATGTACAATATCAAAATCCTCTCAAATTTGTAAATGGGGATTTTTGGAATGGGTCAAATGCAGATAGAACCTTCTAATTCTAAAAAAAACACTTTTCACTTGGAATTATAAAGGTTCTATCTGCCAAAAAAATAATTGAAGCAATAATTTTCAAGAAACACAGAGTTTACTTATAATTTGTTTTAAAGGAACACTCCACTTTTTTTGAAAATAGGCTCATTTTCCAACTCCCCTAGAGTTAAACAGTTGAGTTTTACCGTTTTCGAATCCATTCAGCCGATCTCCGGGTCTGGCGGTACCACTTTTAGCATAGCTTAGCATAGTTCATTGAATCTGATTAGACCGTTAGCATCTCGCTCAAAAATGACCAAAGAGTTTCGATATTTTCCCTATTTAAAACTTGACTCTTCTGTAATTACATTGTGTACTAAGACCGACGGAAAATGAAAAGTTGCGATTTTCTAGGCCGATATGGCTAGGAACTATACTCAGCGTATATATCCAGCGTAATAATCAAGGAACTTTGCTGCCGTACCATGGGTGCAGGAGGTGCAATGATATTACGCAGCGTCTCTCACAAATGTCTCCATGGTTGCAAGGCACGCTCCCTGTGCAACCATGGAGACATTTGTGAGAGACGCTGCGTAATATCATTGCACCTCCTGCACCCATGGTACGGCAGCAAAGTTCCTTGATTATTACGCTGGAATGAGAGTATAGTTCCTAGCCATATCGGCCTAGAAAATCACAACTTTTCATTTTCCGTCGGTCTTAGTACACAATGTAACTACAGAAGAGTCAATATTTAAATAGGAACAATATCGAAACTATTTGGCCTTTTTTAAACGAGATGCTAACAGTCTAATCAGATTCAATGAACTATGCTAAGCTATGCTAAAAGTGGTACCACCAGACCCGGAGATCGGCTGAATGGATTCGAAAATGGTAAAACTCAACTGTTAATAAGCCTATTTTCAAAAAAAGTGGAGTATTCCTTTAAAACACAAAATTAGTGTTGTAACAATGTGTTGACATGCATGAGAAAGTTAAATTTAAGACATTTATTTCATATTTTAAATGAATATTTTTTTCTTGTTCAAGTTAAGCATAAAATACAGTGCTAAATATTTTGTCCAGTGCAGATGTTAAATTTAGGTAGGAATATGATGGGTAATTTAACACATTATTGCAGGAACCATATAAGTTTAAGTTTCCTTTTGTTTAGACAGAAAGCAGCTACTGTAATACATCTGAGCAGGACTTTATTCCACAGAAAGTGGGACATATACAATGGCTTTCTCTCTAGACATCAGTATGGCTGAAATAACATGCTAACGTTTATTGTTGTAATTAAGACCCCACCAATTAAATTGTTGAGTATTTGACCTTTAAGCCTTAATATTGTAAATTTTTAAGACTAAAAAACTGCAAGAAAACAGACAATGCTTCAGCAAAGGTGTTTAACAAAGTTTAATAAACATTGAAAAATGTTTCACTGACTATATATAATTAAAAAATATTTCACATTTAAAATATTTAAATTACTTCAACTATGCAACAACTCAGTTTTTACCAACAATGTAAAATTTAACTTAACTTTAATCCAGTGTTCCATAGCATATAGCTTTATAGCTACATAGTACATATAGCTCAGTACAAGTACACAGGATGGATCAAGGTTAAAACATAACCTAATATATACATAACTTTCCCTCGTATAACAATGACATGACTGGGGTAAAGCAAATAGACTACAAAAACCGGACCTATCCTCTTAATAGCGCTGCTGGCTAGCGTGGTGTCTAACTGAAAATAACTCCTCAGCAATCAGATACAACAAAACACACAAAAATACTGTAATTCCCTGGAATTTGGGCTGCTGTCATTGACAAGATCATAAATAAAATAGTGCATCATGAGGTTTCTAATGAACATTGCGTTGTGTGAAATTATTTAGTCTTCTCTTCACTGATTTAGCGTTTTTCTGCGATCTCTTCCGCTATCGCAGCGTCATGACAAAGAACGCTGATCCTGATTGGTCCTCGTTAGTGGTTCAACGGATCACAAAACTCACGGTTCGGATCATATCATGATTAATAAGTCACGGATCGGATCATTTTTCGGATCAGCACAAAAAAATCGGGGGGTGGGGGGTAACTCTGCATTTATTACTTGGCCTACTTCAACTACTCCATACCACAGCAGAAACTACTAGCCTAACTAATACATTATTAATGGCAAGTGAACAGACTGTAAAAAGAACAAATACTGTACACCAATTACAAGCATAGATAAATACAACATAAAGTTACAAATAAAGTATAAGGTCTAACTGTAGTGTTAATTTTCGTATACAGAAATGTAATAATTAAATGTAGCCTATAATGACACTGTTCACTGTATAAATTTAATATAGATTAATCTTTGTTAAAGCTGTGTTTTGTAGTTAAATTTACATGACAGACAACAGCAGGTATTTTTAGGTTGCTGTCACTTTAAGAGTAAGACCCCATGCACGTACACATCCGATAGATACACATCCGAATTCTCACCTCATTGAATTAAGACATAACCGAATGCGTTCACGAGAATACTTGCCGAAAGGGGTATTTTGACTGACACAATGCGTGTATTTGTCCATCCAAGTGCATTGAGAACGCGAAAGAGAAATCCATTTGGAGTTCGCTAGAGATCTGAAACGCACCTCTCTCTCTGTGTGCGCGCGAGCCTTGTATGTATGTGCGTCTGTGCGCACAGATAACAACGTGGTGCTCGATACCGAATTAAATCCTATTTTGCCTCTTCTAGGCTGGAATGGTTTTATATCTATTTAATGTGTAAACTAGCAAGACAAAACATGTGCAAATGATAACCTTTCACTCTGTTGCGGTTAAACTTGCAATTGATCCGCGAATCACATCCGTGCCGAACCGTGGGGCTTGGTCAGTACGGATCACGGATCAACAGTGATCCGTTTAACCACTAGTCCTCGTGTGTGCATTCGAAGTGCTGATTGGCTAACGCAGATAGAACCTTATAGAACCAAGTTAGAGTTCGACTTTGTAGATAGAATCTTTTTGTTTTCTAAAAAAAAAAAAAATATCAAAATGTACACAACTTAAAAAAAGAAACATCACATAATGTAAATAAGTTGTCACAGAATATGAATAGGTGAATAACTCAATTTTGACAAAAATGTCAGATAGAACCTTATAATTCCAAGGGGACGAAATATTAGAAGTAAAAATTAAACATTTACAAGTAATTCATGTGTAATTGACCAGTCTCTGTTGTCCTGTTTCCACCGTAAAGGCGCTGGATCTCGTGCCAGAGATGGCTCGCGTTCGGCGGGGGAACTGCTAACTTCAGACCGCCATCCTGCGTTTTACCCATAGCCGAAAAATGCTGTGACTGTCTCCATAATCTGTCCATAAATAATCAGTGTACAATTCTGAGAACATATTTTAACATCCTAAGTATTTATATTCTGTATCTTTTTGAATAAAATCATAAACTTTTATGCAAGGCATCAGGCGTTTCCATCACACGAAAAGACCGACGCGACACTTGTTTCCCCTCACATTGCGTCCCTGTATGTTGATGTGCATAAAGTTAGACGATATACAGAACAATAACGATTTTTTAGATAAAATAAAACATACACAAAACTGTATTTTACCGAAGACATGCATCAATTTGATGGAGCTGCACTGCTCTGTCCTGAAGAGGTCTCAAAAAGCCCACAATAAATAACTCAACCCCTGGGTTGTTATGTCTGACCCAGGATCTAGGTAACACAAAAACTACCCAAACACTGGGTTGTTACATCTGACCCAGGATCTGGGTAAAACAAAAACTACCTAAACACTGGAAAAATAACCCCAAAAATGACCCAAAAGGCTCACTCCTGAACTTGGGTAGAAAAAAATAAGAGTGTATATATATTATATTTAGTCATCACTTGAAGTGACAGTTGAAGAAGCCTTGTGAGAAGTTTGTAAAGATGAAGATGAAAACACATTGTGCCTCGGCATCTCAGTCTAAGTGCAGATAGCCATTAGTTCATAATCACAGAGCCCTTTTCCCTCTCTCTTTGTACACCATACACTGAATAAATGCATGTTAATGCACTTTAGAATGTGCACTGCCTGTCTCAAGTTGCTGTTGTTGCAGTTTTTTTTTTTAATCCTTATTTATTCACTCCTAAGCATACGCTAAGTGTCCTTGCCAAAAAAATAAATAAATAATAAAATAAAAAAATTAAATAAATAAAGTATTAGAACTCTACCTGAAGAATAATAATCAATTTTAATTACACCTTGGAAAGATATGTTTAACCTGATTTAACTTGGTCCAATGTCTGTATGGATTTTACTTTTCAATTCTGCAAAGAAGCCTTAAGAAAGTTAGTTCCACTTGACAGAAAGGAAACATATGATTTATACAACAGTTTCCTGATCCTCATTAATCAAAGCCATCAGAAACAAAAGAATTGAACCAAATCATCAGGAGCTTCATCAGTTTGGGTTTTAAATATGCCATTCTGTAACACAACAGCTGCCGCTCTTAATTATCCGCACGGAGCTCTGCATACATAAAATGAATATACGTTGATTAATGCCAAATGTGTCATTTGCTCATTCTACACTTACATTCAATTACCTGTACATAAAAATGCAAATTATGATCAAACCATAATCATAATTAATCAAAAATAAAAGCAAAATTATTCAAGACTAAACACAGCCATCAGATTTAATAAGACATTAAGAAAAGATGGGATATGTGAAATATATTTTTAAAAGTACTCAAGCAGAAAATAATTACTTGATGTTTATAGCTGTGAAGGCACTTCTGGAAGAACTTGAATTCAGACCAGCTTCAAAGACATCATAATGTAACCTCTGGACTAGAACAGATTCTAGTCCAGAAGTGAGAATTAAAGATAATCAAACCTATTTTTATAGGTAAAGTGTGTAATTGTTGTACCACTAATGGCAGCAGATGGAACTGCAAAAAAATAATGACTATTCCAGCAGGTTTCCCAAATGATCTGGCCATCTTCCATTGGTTGGTCAAAAAGATCATCCTGCTCCAACCTGATGCCACTGGTCAATGTTACTGTCCCAGCTGGATTGGATTCTCAAAAAAAAAAAAAACTATGTTGAAAGTACAACAAAGCCATAGTATTTACACTTTTAACCTACTGTATGAATAGTACCCAACCTCTGAAGAAACTCAACGTTAGAAACGAAGATTTTACTTTCAATAAGGTCCCTTAACGAAGTCATCTTAGGGTGTGTTGGCAGGTTAGGTTTGATTACAACAAACTCTTGCTCTCTTAGTGGGGTTCATTTGAATAAGACTTGAAACATTTTTGTTGACTAAAATGAATAAAAAATAAATTAATAATACTAACTAGGCTAAATAGTATTGCTTTATTTTCAAGGTTCACATGAAGTCTCTGGACAGTAGCCTATTTATTTATTACACGCAGGGGCGGCGCCAGAGAATTTTGAACGCAGGTGCTGAGGGGGCGCTAGATGATTGATAGGGGGAGCTGGGCAATTACTTATTTATTTTATTATTCATATAAAAAAAATTAAGAGGAAAACTCACCCACTCGATTTGTAACATTTTATAACGATTATTTGACTCGGCACAATTTAAATACAATTTTTCATTTTATGAAATCAAACAAGTTCAGTCAGTTCCCATTTTATATATATATATATATATATATATATATATATATATATATATATATATATATAGGCTAGGCTAGCCCTAGACATTCACTGAACAAGCATTTTGGAATTTCAGTCAACGGCAATATGACAACAAAAAACACTGGGATATATTTACTTGCTATTTAAAGTCTCAAACCAGAGCCTTCGCTCTCTGTGTATTGATGGCCAAATGTGCCAAGCTGTTTTGGGCATTCCCGCAGTTGCTTCTCAGATAGCCTACTGTACGTCTTCAAATGTCGGAGACAGGACAAATATCTCTTACATGATCTCTTACGTATAGAGAGGAGTTTGTACAAGTCAATAAACGCATGTCTATATGGTCCAAAAAGTAAGTGTTTATGCGGAGGAGTGTGGAAGCTAAAGTAAGAGCGCGCTTAGGTACTGCATGACATGGAGGCGCACGCGCGATCTCTTGCATTTTTTCCCCCTGTGGAATCTTAAAATACTCCGTCATTTTTAGTCATACAGATATGAGAAATAAATCATTCTAAATTTTATTTATTTGTGTACACTCACAATTACACCAAAAAGGCTGTGTTTTTTGTAAAATAGAGAAAACAGGATATGCGCTTTCGAGACCGAGATGGCAGAAAGCGCATATCCTGTTTGTTTCACAACAATGAACCGGCTACTTGCCTCAGAGATATAAGACATAAATCTATAGAAGGCTTGAAATGTCTACTTTTAAACAAACAAATTCAAATAAAACAAATACTCTTTAATTATGTAATCCGAATGAGAAGGTGCATTTCTCTAAAGGCGATTTGAACCCTTATCATTGATATTGCTGACCAATGCTCTACCACTCGACTATGAATTGACTTTCCGTGAAATGCCCAGAACAGAAGTTCTCTTTTCCAGCAGTAACCAGCGTGTCCACGCACGCGAGAGTGGAGCACTCTTCATTCCTCTCACTTTGCAATAGTAAAAATAATCAGCTCATTGCACATCATTTGTTAAGAAAATTTCTGGCACTGACTGTGAGATATGATGGTCTTGTGGTGTATTTTTTTTTTTGTTTGTTTGTTTTATGTTTATTAAAGTACAACAGGGCCGTGTTCAAATCCTGATGAGGGATCGCGCTGCATTTTGTGGAAAACAGTAGACTTTTTGATAGGCTAATAACACCCAGTTTATGCTTAATGGGGAAAACCTAACATAAAATAATTGTTATTTATAATAAAACTTAACTAATTTTTGCTGTAATAACTACGTCTTTTTGAATTCATTCTGAATTATGGACCAAAGCGTGTTCATATTATTAACGTCTTTACTGACGCTGCATCGTCTTAATTTTATGTAGGTCCATGCTGAAAATGTTTAGGCCAATTTACGGAGCCCTGCACTGACTAATAATCATTCGCTTTAGTTGAAACATGAGGATGTTTTATTGGGATTTTTCGTCCCTGTGTTTTAATTCCACTGTTGTAGTTAAATTGTGGCTACCTTTTAGCATATTTATTCGTGTCTTTGTTTTTCAAATCATAAGAACAAATTAATACAATGTTCTCTCAAGTAGTAGGCTAAAAAAGAAACATTTTAATAAAAAGTGATCAACAATTTCTTAATTTATTTACAAAGAAATTATTTAATAAAAAGTGATCAACAATTTCTTAATTCATGGTCACTTTTTTTCTGCATTTTATGCGCAGATCTCTGTGTTGTACGTAGATAAATGTTTCAATGTGCGTGCCTGACCTGTTGAAATATATCACTGAATTATTAAATGTAGTTAAAAAACATTTTGTCTGCCGTCACTGTAATATTTTACTGTAACAGTAGTCAAATAGCTGGAACATTAAGCACTTATATGATTAATAATTAGCCAAGATTTAATGTTATATTATTATTATTATTATTATTATTATTATTATTATTACCTGTAATTTATTTCATTATTTTATCTTCATTTAAAAGTACAAATCTCACAGCAGCCTTACTGAGCAATGTTGCAAACCATCCCTTTGCACCACCTGGTGGTGATTTTGCGAACACGTGTCGCATGTCACTGGGTTACATTTAACGCTGTGGCGGTAATAGGCATTGTGGTTGACTACTTACTCTATGTATGTACAGGTATGTTACAATGCAAGGGAATATGAATAAGAGGTATGGTATGCAAAATAATTATGAGTATAAATAGTGTTGTGCATTGCACATGTTTATTGCCCAGTGGGGGCATTTATCTCTTTTCTGCCAGCATTTTTTTTTTTTTTTTTTTTTAAGTTGCCAGTCCCTCCAGCGTTTTCAAAATATTGTGTAGTATGAATATCTGAACATCATATCAAAAGAAAGAACAGACCCTCTGCTTTAAAAAAAAAAAAAAAAAAAAAAATACATATGCATTTTTACATATGCATACAATTACATATGATATTGCTTGTTTCTGCAACTTCTTCGCATGTACTTTGATCAGGAGATTCAGTACTCTTTCAGAAGATATGCCATTGCATCCCCAAGTGTATAACAGTGAAAACACGGAAACCTGGAAAATTCCATGTTTGGCAGAGAAGTGTTTTCTCACAAATAATGGAAAAATCTGTGTTTGGCGGGGAAAGAGTTAACTGTTCATGAGGTAGATGGCCTGAGGAAAGAAACTTTTCTTGTGCCTGGCTGTTGGTGCTCAGTTCCCTGTGGATGTGAGGCGTCCAGAGTGATTTTCCCATCCTTTTACTCACTCTGGATGAATACAGCTCTTGGAGAGTGGGGAGGTGTGTACCGATGATACTCCCAGCAGTCCGGACTATCCACTGTAGTCTTCTGAGGTCTGATTTGGTAGCCGAGCTGAACCAGACAGATACAGAAAGGCTCTATGACTGCAGAGTAGAACTGCAGAAGCAGCTCCTGTGTCAGGTTGAACTTCCTCAGCTGGCGAAGGAAATACAACCTTTGCTGGCCGTTTTTCACAATTGGACCTATGTGAGTTTCCCATTTCAAGTCCTGAGAAATGGTAGTGTCCAGGAACCTGAATGACTCCACTGTTGCCACAGTGCTGTTCATGATGGTGAGTGAGGGAATGCTGGGGTTTTCTCCTAAAGTCCACAATCATCTCCACTGTTTTGAGCATGCTCCAGCTTGTTGTCACTGCTCCAGACAGCCAGCTCTAAAACCTCCTGTCTGTAAGCAGACTTATCACTGTCCTAGATAAGGATTGCATGATTGCATGTCTTACAGCTCTTGAGCAGCGCCACTGCCCCTCCAACTACAATATCCAGCAAAACGTCTGAATAATCTAAAACAATAAAAGAATGTTTGGTGTGTCCTGCTGAATGTTCAGCAGTTCATCCCTGTTGAAACTGATTGTAGAAGAATAACTAAAGACAGGACAAACTAACAAAAACAGTAAAACAACTGGCAGCCATCCACAGCACAATCTTGTGATCCTTTTAAGGCCTTTTAAGGTCAGAAGTGAACTAATCCTTTAATGTTATTTTCAATATTTACTAATACATTATTAAAATCAAGAGTTGTATTTGTTAACATTAGTTTATGCACTGTGAACTAACAACTAACTGCTGTATTTTTATTAACTAATGTTAAAAAGATTAAAGGATTAGTTCACTTTGAAATGAAAATTAGCCCAACCTTTACTCACCCTCAAGCCATCCTAGGTGTATATGACTTTCTTGTTTCTGACGAAGACAATCTGAGAAATATTAATAAATATCCTGACGCATCCAAGCTTTATAATGGCAGTGATAGGGTTCAATGAGTATGAGCTGAACAAAGTGCTTCCATCCATCATAAAAGTGTACTCCACACAGCTCCGGAGTGTTAATAATCACACTTTCTTCGTAACTTGTATACGGAAGGCGGTCTGGCGGAAACTCGATATTTGACTTCATAACTTGTTAAATATGGATATTTATTTTACACAAACGCATCGTTTTGCTTCAGAAGGCCTTTTTTAACACTCCGGAGCCGTGTGGAGCACATATTTATGATGGATGGATGTGGATGGAAGCACTTTGTTCAGCTCATACTCATTGAACCCTATCACTGCCATTATAAAGCTCGGATGCGTCAGGATATTTATTAATATTTTTGCAATTATGTTCATCAGAAAGAAGAAAGTCATATACACCTAGGATGGCTTGAGGGTGAGTAAAGGTTGGGCTAATTTTCATTTCAAAGTGAACTAATCCTTTAACAAATACAGTAACAAATGTATTGCTCATGGTTAGTTCATGTTAGTTATTACATTAACTAATGTTAACAGATGGACCTTATGGTAAAGTGCTATCAATTAAGCTTTGCAATCACAGGAATGAAATCATATATCATAAATATGACAAGACCCCTTTAAACATGCAAATGCTGATGTGATCAGTATCACTGCAGTATCCTTGACCAGATGGCTACCGACAAAAAGATTTCTAAAATGACTTAATCCATGAAACCACAAGTGGGGATATTGTCAAAAGAACCGTCTTCATCTCAGTGGTTTTAAATGCAGCAGCAGCCACTCCATTACTTACTGAACCCAGTAGGTTTTGATACCAACCCTGAGTCATGATCCCTCAAAATATAATGCTTCACTGCCCTTCCCAGCATATCCATGTGTGAGTCAGTATCTGTGTCTTTGCATAATGTCATTGGAGTGAAGAAGTTTTTAAGCCTGCATTTACCTACAGAATCACTTCCAAGGACGTTTATGAATATTAAAACCTATATTAAGTTTTAATTAATGGATGCGTGGAAGGCTTACTGCATATTTTAATTTGCTCTTGACCCGTTAAATGGGGAAAATACCGTCTGAAACCCCAAGTCTCTCTGTGGGCATTCAGAGCAGGGTTCTCTTGTCTAGGAAGAATTGGCCTGTCGTGTTGGAAAGCCGAGCAGATCAGCCATGAAATTAGTTCAAGGCAGAGTAAAACTGAACTAAAAATGAACTATGGTTTAAATATTGCTGCTGTGGTCATAAGGTTTGGTCTGAGTACGTGTTGTTATGCTTTTTTAAAACATCTTAATATAGGTTTAAAAAATGCATACTATCAAGGGTTAGTACCTAATTATTATAGCAAGTACATATATGCAAGTTAAACATGACTGTACAATAAAGTACTACCTTGAAGCCATTGACATCACAGCTGAGGACTATGGTATAAATGCATAATAATAAGCATAACTGCATCATTTCCATTATGTCTTAATTAAACACGCACATAATGAGTCATACAGTACTACACATACTGTAAATGTAAATATTTACTGATGCATACTGCATACTTACACCTATTTTTAAAAGTACTAGGCAGTGTACTGCACAAAGTATCCAATATGCTATTACTACAGTCTGAACAAATTATTTTTTGTTGTGACTAAATGGGACTAATTATGAAATCACCACTAGAAAAAAATAAATGACTTTATATTTTACATATTTAAGACCAAAATCATTTTCAAGGGAACTCGCACTGCGTCGGTAACGTCACTTTGGGGAATCCCCCTCAGCGTAGCGCGTCTGAAGCATGAATGAAACTATTCCGATCCTGATTGGTGTTGCGTCATGACGTAACGTGACAGCATACACGGAAGCTACAGAGGGACGCCGGCACACAACAGAGTTAGCTTTCGCTCTTCAGCAAGCGCTCTCTGTCATCGTGTGTCTTATTTGGTGTTGTTTGTCACAAGCATTATATATTAACATCATAGGAGCGCGTGAGTACGGTTATGGGACGATGTCTCGGGTGGAAGAGGCTTTAGCCAGCTACCTCTCCCCTGACGTTGCGTCATCCCTTAAAGCCCCGATACTTATATGGCTTATATGGCAGTTAATACTGTCGTCGACAGGTTTCAGGAGGCGAAAAAGCAGTCTGTGGCTTTTAAGCAGTATCTCCCTCGCCGTTCTAAATCTACAAAGGCTGCTTCGCGTGGGCAGCCCCAGCCGTCATCAAGCTCCTTGTACCGGCAGGTACAAAAAGAGAGTGTCGCTTCTAGAGCCCCTCCTCAGGGATCTTGGCAACAGAGGCGACGCTCTCGCCAGAAGCCCGCCGAGCCGAAGGTCGATTGAGAACCGTCCTTCAGGCAAGAAAGGCTTCGGGAAAGAGGTCCTAGCTTTCGCAGGGCCTCTGAGGGTTGTCCTCCCTGGGGTGGAGCGATCGAGGTCGTTTCCACCTTGGAACCCTCAGAAAATCGATGTTGGAATCCCGGCATCCAGTACGCTTTAGGCCACATCGATTTCCGGCGAACGCACGCTGCAGTAATTGCCCCAAGGGCTTGCGGCCTGGCAGCAACAGCGTCCGCACACAGAGAATCGTTTTTGATCTTTTCCTGCCAGTATTCCGCTTCAGGGGATCGTGAATGAAAGAACGATGAAGGAAGAACACCCGAGGTCAGCCTCGAGAGGCTGATTACCTTAGTAGATTATATCGGCGCATGGCAATGCCTTCCGAATATATCTCCATGGGTCCTGCGTACAGTAGTAAAGGGGTACAGACTGCAGTTTGGTTGCTGCCCCCCGAAGTTCAATGGGGTGGTCTGGACGGTGATGGACCCAGAGCAGGGTCGGGTGATGGAACAGGAAGTTCACTCCCTGTTGGTAAAGGAGGCCATAGAACGTGTTCCTCCACCAGACAGGGAGTCCGGGTTTTACAGCTGGTACTTCATAGTTCCCAAGAAGGATGGGGGGTTGTGTCCAATTTTAGATCTGTGGCACTTGAACCTTTCTCTGAGGAGATTCAGGTTCAAGATGCTCACTATTCCCACCATCGTGAGTCAGATCAGATCCGAGGACTGGTCTGTCACAATAGATCTAAAAGACGCATTCTTCCATTTTTCCATCATTCCTTCTCACAGGAAGTTCCTGAGGTTCGCTTTCGGGGGCGAAGCGTTCCAGTATCGGGTTCTTCCGTTTGGCCTAGCTCTCTCCCCTCGCACTTTCACCAAGTGTATGGACGCAGCTCTAGCACCACTGAGGCTTCAGGGCATCCGTGTGCTGAATTATATCGACGACTGGCTTATACTGGCCCAGTCTCGAGAGATGGCAGTTTGGCATCGAGATGTCGTCCTTGGCCACATTCAAAGCTTGGGGTTGAGACTCAACACGAAAAAGAGTGTGTTGTCGCCCACCGAGAGAACCACGTTCCTGGGGGTGGTATGGGACTTGACAACGATGCGGGCACAATTGTCTCCCGCTTGTATTGAGTCCATGCTGGCAATGGTTTCCAGGATAAAGCTAGGCCACGCTATCACTGTAAAGCAGTTCCAGAGACTGCTGGGTCTCATGGCAGCTGCGTCCTTTTGGCCTTCTGTACATGAGACCCCTACAGTGGTGGTTGAAAACCAAGGGGTTTTCCTAGAGAGGGAATCCGTTCCATATGATCAGGGTCACGTGCCGATGCCTTCGTGCCCTTTCCTTACAGGTTGTGGCGCGGTCATGGATGGCCGCTTTTTGCGAGAGGTCTGTGCAGGCCCAGCATTCCTCATGGCACATAAATTGTCTGGAATTGCTGGTGGTCTACAAGGCTCTGAGGAGCTTTCTCCCGGATCTCAGTGGTCACCATGTCCTAATACGAGCAGAGAATATGTCAGTGGTCTTGTATTTGAACCGTCAGGGGGGTCTGTGCAGACTGGCGCATCAGATCCTCCTGTGGTCCCAGGGGAAACTGTCGTCTCTCAGAGCGATGTATGTCCCCGGGGACCAGAATCAGGGAGCAGACGTCCTGTCGAGGCAGGGGTTGAGGCCGGGGAATGGAGACTTCACCCCAAGGTGGTTAAGTCAATATGCGAGAGGTTCGGCCCAGTGGAAGTGGATTTGTTTGTGTCTTGAGAGACGACCCACTGTCCACTGTGGTTTTCTCTCACGCATCCAGCCCTGCTGGGGTTGGATGCCATGGTACAGACTTGAACGAGGCTACGCCTGTACGCTTTTCCCCCGATCGCTCTGCTCCCGGGAGTTCTGGAGAGGGTCTGGAAAGAAGGGGTCAGTCTATTGCTGGTAGCCCCATTCTGTGGACAGTGGGCCTGAGTATGGTTCTCAGACATCATGTCACTCCTGGCAGGCCAGCCGTGGCAGATCCCTCTGAGGAGGGACCTGCTGTCTCAGGCAGGGGGCACAATATTTCACCCTTGGCCAGAGCTGTGGAAACTGTGGGTCTGGCCCCTGAGGAGGCTCAGTACCTAGAGGCTGGCTTGTCGGCTGGAGTGGTCGAGACCATACTAAGTTCCAGGGCTCCTTCTATGAGGAGATTGTACGGCCTAAAGTGGAATGTGTTTTTCACTTGGTTTAGAGAGCGTGGGTTGGACCCAGTTAACTGCCCGGTGGCTTCAGTGCTGGAGTTCCTCCAAAATCGCTTCTCTGCTGGTCTTACCCCATCCACACTAAAGGTGTACGTGGCAACCATTGCGGCTTTCCATGCTCCTTTAAGTGATGTGCCTCTGGGGAGGCACCAGCTGGTTGTACATTTCCTCCGTGGTACATGGAGGATGAGGCCTGCGACTCGTTCCAGAGTCCCAACTTGGGATCTGGCAGTGGTTCTTGAGGGGCTGTCACTTGCCCCCTTCGAACCTCTTGAGTTGGCTATGGCAAAGAACCTGACCTTTAAGATGGTCTTTCTCCTAGCGATTACTTCACTCAAGAGAGTGGGGGATCTCCAGGCCTTGGCTATCTCACCAACTTTCCTGGAGTTTGCCCCTGGGGGAGTTAAGGCCATTTTACACCCTACACCCTATGTGCCCAAGGTGCCATCTAATGTGGCACGGTCGGTGGTTCTTCAGGCCTTCCATCCTCCGCCCCATGTGTCGGCGGAAGAAGAGAGGCTTCATCTGCTCTGACATGTCAGAGCATTGAACATTTTTATTCAGAAGTCCTCTCATTGGAGGAGGTCGGAACAGCTGTTGGTGTGTTTTGGATCACCCAAGAAGGAACTTCCTGCTTCCAAGCAGACAATTAGTAATTGGATCATTCAGGCTATTGCCTCGGCTTATCAGGTGCGCGGTTTGCCTTCACCTGTGGCCTTGAGGGCCCATTCTACTAGAGGCGTGGCATCCTCTAGGGCCCTCCTGTCAGGAGTCCCGTTGCAGGAGATCTGCGATGCGGCTGGGTGGTCCACCCCGCATACACCTTCCCTCCACGCCGGGTGCACGAGTGCTCTCATCCTAAGTTGTGCCTGGTTCAGCTTCACACTAGAACAGGCATGTTCGGTGTGGCATAGTGGGTATCCGTTCCCCAAAGTGTCGTTACCGACGCAGTGCGAGTTCCCTCGAAAGGGAACGTCTCGGGTTATGACTGTAACCCTTGTTCCCTGAGAAAGGGAACGAGACACTGTGTCTGTTGCCACACCTCCTCATGCCTGGGAGCGGCTTGCTTCATCGCAAAAGCTAACTCTGTTGTGTGCCGGCGTCCCTTTGTAGTTTCCGTGTATGCCGTCACGTTACGTCATGACGCAACACCAATCAGGATTGGAATAGTTTCATTCATGCTTCAGACGCGCTACGCTGAGGGTGATTCCCCAAAGTGTCGTTACCGACGCAGTGTCTCGTTCCCTTTCTCAGGGGACAAGGGTTATAGTCGTAACCCGAAACGTTTTCTACATCTGACCTTTGACCTATTTTTTTTTTTTTTTTTTAGGGTGCCGTCATTTATAATTGACTTTGTCCTGTTAGGGTAAATTATTTGACACAAACAAATTGACCTGTTTAGTCATCATTTTTTGGGGCATTTGCTTGTCAGTGTAGTGAGGCTATATATATATATATATATATATATATATTTATATTTAATATCTTTGAGTTATTGTTTTTACAAAAAGAAAAAAAAAAAAAAAAGAAAGAAAGAAAAAGAAAAAAAGTGCATTAAAAATGACCAAAAACTTTTGAAAACACATTTGGATGTACAATGATATATATATATATATATATATATACACACACACATATATATATATATATATATATATATATATATATATATATATATATATATCCTTGTTGCCAAAAATAGATTTTAACGTTATTGGCTGAAGGGGATGTCAAGTGATATTACTAAAATTATGATTATTATTATATTTATTATTATTTGGTTGAATATTATTATTGTATTTTAAATGCAATTTTCTTCATGTCATTTATAAATGATGATGTCCCATAGAAGGCTAGCATAACAGATGCAGCGGATATCACTACAAACTCAAGCATGGGGATGGAAATGCATTGGGCAGACAGCATGAATGTGTGTGGGTTGGTGGGTGGATGTGGATGTGCGAGAAGAGAGAGGACACATAGCTTGAGAAAAAGAAGAGGACAGCGTGTTGCGCTGGTGTTTTGTGAAACTGGAAAAACAACATGAGAGAGAGAGAGAGAGAGAGAGAGAGAGAGACAGAGAGAGATAGAGATGTGCCGAGAAACAAGAAAAAGTGTGTATGTGTTGATGCACCATGTGCATGCTCAACTGAGGCTCTAATTCCACTTATCTTCCATGACGTCATTAGACACAGGCAGACAACTGTGTGTGTGCATCTGCTGTAGATTGCTCTGGTTAATTAGGGGAACAGATCAGAACCGTGAGTGATGCCACATTGTGCTACTTCATGCCACCCTGAAGCAGCCAAAACTTGTGGCAAAAATACAAGTTCTGCTAACATCACTTTTTTTCTGCACACTCGATGCAAAGGCTGTTCCAAAAAGTATGCCGCATAATTATTCTAGAACACAAATGACTTACTGTACACTATGCACTTTTACTATGCACTATGTATTCTACTGTCTAATGTATGAACTTTATATGGTTAATTTATCATATAACATTGGAGGTGTAGCATCTGGATCAATCAAACACACAATTGTAAATGTCAATCTTCACTCCCCACATACATTTCAAAGACACTTGGCACATTGATTGTTCTCAATACAAGAACCAGAAATGCAGGCCATAGAAATGGCATCCTTTCCACTAATTCATTGAAAAATGTGCTTAAATGAAGGAACACGCATTTCCCCAGTACATTTTGTGTATTATTACTGTTTGTATATTGTTCTTTTGTATATTGTATAGTGTTATGCATGCCCAAGGACAGAACTTCTAGGACTGATTCTTCATCTAGGTGGTGTTTCATATCAAATTACTCCTTGTTTAATGACTCACACTTTGGTAGACATCACCATCTCATAGAATGCATTGTATGTTTATTATATTTATCAGAGTATAAATGGACACAAACTACAAGCTTACTCCCCTCATGCAAATGAGTCCACTTTCAAACAAAGGAACTTTCCCGCTTGGAAACTGCGCCTTTCTCATTGGTCAATCCAAAACTCAAAGGTGTGACTCTGTAGAGGTTAAAAAGCCCCCACGCAGATCACACTCTCTCTTCTGGTTTTCTGCCTTTGTTCTTGCTCATTCTATTTTGCTGGTCATCTGACCTGGCCAGCCGGCCGGCACAGCCGCGCCAACAGGCCTCATTCACTCCAAGCCATCCGCAACTTCCTCGACAATGCAGAAGATATTGATTACAACTTCAGCACCATCGGACCGAACCATCAAGAATTTCTCCTGAGCCTGCAGATCCGGACGCTCCTCAACAGCTAAGGCATTTGCAAGTATCGTACATTTGTACACTAAACGGCAATTTAGTATTAAGTTATGAAAAAGGTTAAAAAAGGTGCTTTATAGTGAATAGTGATGGTTCTTCCAGCTTGTTAAATGACTCTTTTCATAGCTTCATTCCCCTATTATGCTACAGTTCAAATTAATTTCCACTCTCTCATTTCCTATGTATGCGTGATTTGTATGTCTGTGTGTGTTTAGTCTAGCTATGTGTTCGTGATTTAGTTAAATAAAACTTGTGCACATTCTTGCGAGTTGATTCTGATCTGCTTATTAACCAATGCCACTAATAACGATTACGATCACAGCTACATGCTAAGAAAGAGTTAGTTTTTTCTGTGGCCATGGAAAATATCCTTTCTGAAGAGTTGATAGACGATCTATACTGAGTGTTCGCTGGCTGAACAGATTAATTTATTGTAATATTAATTCAGCTACATCAGGTTAATTCAATTAACTGATTAAAATATTTATAATTAATTATAACAAGTTATGATTAATTATTTATATTTACCTTTTGAGCTAATTCGCTACAGAGGCTAATAGTCCCTCCCCCACTGCTACATTATTAAAGCTGCGACAGCTGAGTGCATGAAGTGTACAACAACATTTTTCACTTTTTCTTTTTTGGAATTTTCAATGTGAACACACTACTCACACTATTTGGAATTTTCAATGTGAACACACTACTCACACTATTTACTACAAAATGGCAAAGAAGTACGTGTCTATAGCTTCGCATGTGCTTTTCCTGAGGAACAAAATACTAGAATGCATTGCAAATGCATGAGATGAGTTATTGAAAATGCATTTGAATATATAATTAGCTTGACTGATGCCGTGGATACCGTTACAGATTCAATCATGCTATTTGTATGGCATACAGAGTTTCTGCCTGTGTAGAATGTCCCATATCAGGCACTTATGAGATTCTAGTTAGGATGCTGCCAGTTTAGGCAGTAGACAGCAAGGCAGCTCACTAGTTTTTTTAGAACAAAGCCATAGATTCATAAATATAAATAATTAATCTGGGTCTGAAAAGAACTTCAGTTGCTTATGTGGCACTGGATGAGAAATAGCTACAACACACCCTGATCAGACTATGCATTTAATTTAGAGAATTACAGTAGCTTTGACCTTCATTCAAGTCTATGTCATTAGAAAAGTGGCTCACATTTGATGTGCTGAATTAGTCCTTATTAACTATAATTTTACAGTGACATTTTTTTTTTTTTCTTTCTGAAAGGAGCGCTGACAGGAGGATCAAAGTG
This sequence comes from Mylopharyngodon piceus, assembly GCA_039654765.1. Taxonomy (NCBI): domain Eukaryota; kingdom Metazoa; phylum Chordata; class Actinopteri; order Cypriniformes; family Xenocyprididae; genus Mylopharyngodon; species Mylopharyngodon piceus. The sequence goes on from JBCHWC010000080.1 coordinate 141,690, forward strand.
GGATAATTATAAGCAATGCCAGTTAACAAACCGTCTTTTTAATTAACTTTAAATTTTATGAATGTAAAGCTAAGCAAAAAATGTAGGTTCTAGTATAATTTTTCTATCTTTAAACAATCCCCACTGCATATATATGTATATATACCACCAGCCACCACCAGCTTTGTTGTTTTAGCAATGTTTTAATGACCATCCATATTTATCTTTTGGTCTTTATTACGATACAAATAGAAAATACAGGAAATATGTACACAAATGTAAAAAAAAAAAAAAAAAACAAAAAAAAAAAACAAATCAGAATAAAATGGCTTCTTTAAGCAAAAATAAGTATTTAGTATGATCTCCTGGACTTCTTACATTTTCTCAAAGAAGAAAATCTAAGAAATTTATCATCATATTTTGAATGTTTTCTTGGTCTTCCAGTCCTTTACCATTCCATTTAGGTTTAAGAGAGCCAGGTTCCTGCTATTGCTCAAGTGTAGCCTATAGAAGTCATTTATTTTTTTCTGTTTATGTTTAATTATGTAACATATTGAACATAATCAAACTGGTTAACCAACATAAATTATGAACACTATAACACTGTAATTATTTCATATCATAATTTAATACAAGCTCAATTTATGGTAAGAATATAGGTGCACATTCAGTCAATCATTTACTCAGGTTATACAAGAACAGTGTAACTACATAGACAACATGTTTCTTTAGGATTTCTTACTGAATGTTTATTTTGTATTGTACGCAATTAAACGCATGATTAATTATGACTCATTCTTTGTGTCTTTTTATCTTTTTATAAATATTCTGTGTAACATCATTACTACAAAAGAAATGATAGTATTTCAGATAGTGTTAGATAGCAATCAAAATGAACAACATCAACACAGCAAGTTTTAAATCTAATAAAAGCAAGTAACTTTAAGTTAATTCAATGGCTCTGTCCTAAACTTCTGCACAGATTGCTGGCCTGGAGTTGTGTGGGCAGATGGACTTTTGCTCCAACCATAGCCACGCCCCTGCAAATTGCATACATCAGAGAGTATTGTTCGGGTACACTGTTATAAAAATATTCAAAATTATTGAAGAAAATATAAATAATTAAAGTAGTTAATTAAAGGGTATCTAATTTGCACCACAACAGCCTATACATTTTTTATTTATTATTTTTTTTTTTTGTAAAATCTAATGAGACATCAGTGTTAAAAACAATGTCATTCAGTTAGTTTATCAATGACTATCCTGTCAGTGATTTCTTTTTGTAGCTTGTTTTTAAGCACACAAAATAGGGCTCAACCTTAACTTCTACCCTCATTAGCACCTTCTGTAGTGCCCACAAAAACATTGCACACAATATTTAATTTATTGTTCAACATGAAAAAGCAGAAGCTCTTATTAAGGCACAACTTCTCTGCACAACAAGAAAAAAAAAAAAAAGCTGTATTAATTAACATTTCTCGATAGTTTTTAAAGTCTTATTGGGAAGTAGCCCAATTAAGGTTCAATCCTTACCCCGAAAATCTTTTAATCTTTTTGTTGTCCCGAAAAAAAAAAAAGCAATCCAAGCAGTAGCATCCAGCCAAGCGTCATTGCTAATTCATGCCTTTATCTTATTATTCATGAAATCCAACAGGGATCCTGGGTAATTTGTCCTAGGTCCAGCTCTCTCTCATGTCGCCACATGCCAAACAAAACAACAGGTGTGGCATTTTCTCCCACAGGCCTTCACTGTGTCCTTCTTCATGCTTGAAGCTCTTGAGGAAGATGCCAATTAAAATAAACATTGAACACCTGTCAGCATTTATATTAATCTTTTTGCTTGCTGTGTAATACATATTTATTAAAGCTCACTCAAAATGATGCCATTGTTTACTCACTGTCATGTTCTTCCAAACTTCCAAACAAAAATGGCATTGAAGCAATATAAAGATATCATAAAAGCAGTCCATATGACTTGTTACTATATGCCTGGTCTCACTGTTTATACATAGGTTAGGGTTACATACAGTAAGATCGGTACTGATCAGTACATAACATTTACGGGTACATAAACATATGGTAAAACTTTACTTAAAGCCTTTGTGTATAATGCATTATAAAAGTATTCATAATGCACGTTATAATGCATTTTTTTCATAAATAATGTAACCAAAGTTAAAATGCTTTATAATATCTGCAGATTCCTTGTTATATCTGAAATTGGTTGTCTGTCATGTATTGTCAAATTGTCAGGTGTAACAGTGAATAGATACATATTTTAATGTATTATAACTGTGGTTACAATTTATAAAACTATACAATGCATTATAAAAAGTAAGGGAAAGGGAAAGTGAAAGGGGAAAGTGACATGACGTGTAGCCAAGTATGGTGTCCCATACTCGGAATTTGTGCTCTGCATTTCACCCATCCAAGTTCACACACACACACACACACACACACACCCACACACACGTTTGTTTTTGTGAACTGTGGGGACATTCCATAGGCGTAATGGTTTTTATACTGTACAAACCATATTTTCTATCGCCCTACACTACCCCTACCCCTAAACCTACCCATCACAGAAAACTGTGCACATTTTTACTTTCTCAAAAAAACTCATTCTGTATGATTTATAAGCCTTTTGAAAAATGGGGACATGGGGTAATGTCCTCATAAGTCACCCTCTCCTTGTAATACCTGTCATACCCATGTCATTGCACTGTGTCCTGATATGTCACAAAAACACGCACACACACACACACACACACACCGTGAACACACACCTGGGGCAGGTGCATTATAAAGTGCATTACAAGGCATAATTAATGCATTAAAAATACTTTGTACAATGACAAATTTAGTTTCCATTAAATAGATATTTTAAGAGCCACTAATCCCACTCCTACTGCTTAACCTTGCCCTAACCATTCCAAAATACAGTACGAAGAAAAACATTACAGATTAGTGTAATCACCATAATATATTAATTGTTAAAAACAGTATTTATTGTCAAAAACTAGTGCAAATGACAATGTGTTTCGCTTTCCTCTCTAGTGGTACAGTGCGAGGTTTGTGTGAGGAGCAGAGCAGAATTTAAGGTGTTAATTGCTGTAAATTTTATCCCGATCAATTCCTTGAAGGTGCGAGTATTTAAACGCACATCACCCAAAAAGATCTGAAATATAGTGCACAATAAAACGGACTACTTGTATGATCATTTAACACTAGAACCACCAGGAGTCGTTGTATATCTAAAACTGCCAGCGGGTAAAATTTACCCACGTACACGACTACTGTTTTGATATGGGTAAAAAACATTATATCACTGTATTATGCCACTGTCTTTACAAAATAATGTCTAAAGTCATAAAATGACAATGTTTTTGTCCTGTTGTTTTATGTTCAAAGTTATTTTAAGCAGGCTACACTAATCATTTTCTTAACGGTGAATATAGGCTAAACCAGTCTGCATGACGAGAATTAGAAAAGAAATACATATTTGGGTGTTGTAATATTATAAAAAAATGTCATTAATCATATATTAAGTTAGCCCATGTTATTTAAAACACTAAAATACCCTAAATGGACAATAATGAGCAATAATAATTCACTGCACTACATAAGATGTAGCCTATGATGCAACGACAAATTCAAGTGCACAGTTTCACCTAATTAATTATTCATTTGTTTAGTTATGTATAATTTGAATAAGAGAACAACACCAATAAACTTGGGGTAATTATTAAAAATCGTTTTATTCATTACATCATAGATCAGAAATATTTTTTTGGGAAACGGGCAGACTAGAATAAATAGCACTCATCAATCATTGCATTTAGTGTCTCTATTTGGCATCCATAAAATCGCCTTCTTTTATCCATTGTGACTAAAACTGATTGCTGCAATCTCAGTGGGTGAAAGGCGTTGCCTAGTAACATAGAACGTTTAAACATAAGCGGCGCAAAAATGACAGCGCAAATATAAAAGCATATATGGGTAAATTTGACCAGCTGGAGCTTATAGGTATAAATGCCCTGTTTTGTTTTTTGTTTTGTTTTGTTTTGTTTTTTTTAATCTGGTTTTATCTAAACAATTTTTAACAACAGGGGATTGTAAATAACACAATTCTAGTAAAAGTCAATGACTGGGAGACTTGGATATTTCATTGAAAATCTGTTATGTACATTTGAAAAACGGCCACGGATAAATTTTACCCCGTGGCGGTTCTACTGTTAATGTTGTTTTTGGTGTATTTTATGGTAATTTGAGACACAGCATTTTGAGAAAACGAATTTTGTGTCCCTCAGCATACAAAATAAATACAATATGATAAGTGATGGTACGAGTGCAGAAATGTTATTCGTTTTAAGGTTTTAAAGTGTAGTTATCATTCTAAGTAAAAAAGAAGAATGAAGATTCTTCAAAACATCTTCTTTTGCATTTCACAGAACAAAGAAAGCCATACGGGTTTGAAACAACATGAGGGTGAAAGCAAAAGTGATGACAGAATTTTCAGTTTTCCTTTAAAACCTATTTCTTTAACTCAGGCTTATTAAGAAATAAAAAATCATCCTTTAAGTAAAGAAAAGCAGTGGCAGTTGTATCTTTTATATCTGTCAGATTTTGTGATGAATGGAGCAAAGCTTTTTGTGCAAGTGTCCAATATTTCAGTCCTTAATGGTGAGCTGACTGATGTCTAGTACATCAGAAGGGCAGCTGGGAGAATCTATTGACAGTGAATTTGATAAGACAGCAGCTGCTTTACGTTCCTCTGGCTGTCCTCCATCATTAGAGAGACTTTTGAATATTTCACTGTTTCTCTGGAGACACCTCTCTTATCCTGTCATAAGCTGGAGAAAGCTTACAGTGGCCGGAGGGAAAAAGCAGCCAAAGTTCACTAAAATAGTACAGATTCACAGAGCCTTTCGTTGTGGTTGCTGATCGGGTCAGTGTGCCTGTGAACATCATGTCTGGAGCTTAGCTTTGCTCATGACTCCATGCTGGCTTTACATTAGCACGAACAGGCTGTCCGAAATCTGAAGGGAAGTGTGAAACAGCTGGATGGAGCTTACGGCTGCCTCACAGGACATGATGTCTAGTGAACGGGTGCATTAAAGTGGAGGACAGAGGGATGAGTACGATTTGACAGGCAGATGGGCAGATGGTTATTCCTTCTGACAGAACATGAGGAGAATCAGCCATGTGCAGAATATAAATGAAAATCATAAAATCAGTAGTAATCACAATTTCCTTGAAAGAATAGTTAGTAATTAATTCAAAAAAGGCTCACTGGAAAAACAGGCCTTTACTAATATTACTAAATGTACCCATACATACAATTTACTGCAGTTTCCAGCTAAAATGAACAGTAGTTAAAAGTAAAGCACAACCAACTTTTATTCCTTTTCACACATTATGATTACAGGGGCATGCAGATTACTGATTAATAAATACTTATTTTCATGCAGTTCTTTGCACATTACTATGTTCTGACCTTAAAACACTTTTAGCATAGTGTTGTCACAGCTAATTGGACTCTTATTTTGATATTCTGTTTTGTTTCCTTTAGTTCCTGTTTCCCCACTCCATTTAGTTCCGGTTTCCTTTATTTACTAATTATGTCCTTGTTTGTTCTAGTTACGTTTCATTTGCACCTGTCTGTCATTATGTTCGCCTGGTATTTATATTCTTATATTATGTTATGTTCAGCTCAGTTGTTGGTTCTGGTTAATGATTAAGTATCAGGGTTTTTCCTGCATAGAGAATTACGAGGCGGCCGCCTCCATCAAATTTCGTGCCACCTCCGGCTGTCGAGTGTTGACAAAACTCAGACAGGCAGTCACATGCTCAGATACTCCTTTACCACGGTTCCATTCTCGAACCGTTCTGCCCATCCCCACTGCAGAAAATGGGGTTCCGTGCCGAAATGATCGCTTTCACTCCGGCCCTACGACTTGCTGGCCTCGAACAGAGCCGCTCAGGACATTCTGCGAGAGTGCACGAAAGTGATGCGTGACAACGCATTTCTATTCAGGGAAAACCAATCAAGGAAAGCATATGCCTAGAGCACCTCCTAGTGGTCATTATATAAAACACAAAGGAAAAACCCCACATGAGATATTGCTTAAAAACTTAACAGCTTTAACTAAAAATATACACAAGCTTAACAGAAATTATTCTGTATATTATTGTTTTTTCAACGATGATGTAATGAAACAGTGACAATTTTAGTTTGAAGGGAGTAAAACCTGTGTTTATAGGCTATTAAGGAAATGTAATTTTGCCAAAGAAGAACTTTTATTTTAGATATTGATTTAAAAGCAGCCTACTTAAGTGTCATATGTTATTATATCATGCTTAACACTGAGAAATTGAATAATTATTTTGAGATGATTAGGTGCAGATATCTAAATCAGAGAATATCGTAGGTTTGGGAAGTTGGCAGGTGGATGATTTATTTTTAACAGTGGATTTGGGTGATGTTAGAGCTGATCCGCACATCTCTAGCGCACAAGCCCTATAGAGTCCCCTTTAAAGTTCAACTACAAGACATTTTCTTTGTTCAGTTTGCACACTGAACATGGGTTGGAGCTCTTAATTTTGAACTCTCAAAGTGCACCAGATTAATGAATTTATCTTTAAAATGTACAAAATTTTCTTCCTGGGGAGGATGCCCCCGGACCCCCCTTTAGGGACAGAAGTACAACCACCACAGAAAACACACAATCCTGTGGGAAACACTGTATATATGATAGTGTTCTCAAAATACAAATCTTATTCTCTTTATATTAAAATACCTAAAATATGTGCTTGTAAAGGTGTTTTTTTTTTCTGCCGTGATCAGGATTTTTCCACCTCTGCCTCATTTTGAGCCAGGAAAAACCCTGAGTATGGTTAGTGTTATCCCTTACGTATTCCTGGGTCATGAGTAATTTTGGTTTGTAAATAAAGACTTGTAACATTTGTAAAAAATGTTTAAGTGAATCTCCTTTGTCATGCTTGGTAAAACGTTACTGTTACGTTGGTTGTTTTACATATGCAAAAAAACAAAAAAAAAAAACAAAACAAAAAAAAAACATATTATTTATTAACATATTATTTAGCAGAAATGTCAACACAGGCACATTTTTCCAGTGAGCCTGGGTTGAATTCATTCTATGAAGTACATTTTCATGTCCCGATAATATACATCTTAATAAAATGGACATTATATTATATTATATTAACACACAGTTGTCATAAATACAGATTTTAACTTGTTTAAGTGAAATATGTTTTTAAGTGAAATAAAACATAGAATGGAACCAACTACAAAACTTCTACTGACAAACAAATGCTTTTTAATGTTTATTGGGGGGGGACTATGGACAAGATTTAAACTTTTGAACACCCACACTTAAGGCAAAAAATATTCCTTTGAGCCATATTAACTTGTACTCAGCATCCTCCCACCTAAGAATGAACCCCAGATTCTAGAATCCCCCTTGTCATTATCTTCACTTACAAACTTTTGCTTGAAATATACAGTACTTCCTCAAATACACTTGAAGCTTTATTTGATGGTACCAAAGTAACACAATGAATTTTAATGCCATATTTATAGATTTCCAGTGACTGAATTTGAACCCTATGAATTGACATAAAGCCAGTGTGCATCCATGAATACTATTTAGAGCAGCAGATGGTTTTGGGTGTGGGCAAAGCATCCATCCCACTGGCATTCACCAGCGGATCTGGTGCAAAACAAAACATCTGTTTCTACTTTTAGAACAGTGTGTAGGAACAAGTAAAGCTTGTCAATACTTACTACAGAGATTAAGCTGTCTGTTTCCAAGAGTGCTTGATCATCCTAGAAGTTTTAAAGCAGAGCTACTCAGCTCCAGTCCTGAAGAACCTGAGTCCTAAGGACTTTATTTCCAACTGTAATCAAACACACCTGCCTGTAATTTGCAAGTAATCTTGAAGACTTTGATTAGTTTGTTCAGGTGTGTTTGATTAGGGCTGGAGCTAAACTTGGCAGAACCCTGGACTGGAGTTGAAGAGGTTTACAGTGTCCTCGAAAATTCCAAGATGAGTTGTTTACATGTAATTATGATGCAAACATGCTGTTTCAAGGGCTCATATGCAGTGGCTCCAAAGTTTTTGGACACTAAGCCATAAGGACCTGACAGCAAACACATGACCCATAACAGAGGTTACAGAGGACCCATAACATAAAGCATAACATGTAATTCACCTAGAACCCTGAAAGGTGGGGAAAAACAAATGTATGAAGAAAAACAAAGCCAGACACTTCAGAGCTTTTGAAATACTTGCAAATCATCTTTCCACAGAAGGCCAGTGAATTTACGTAGCATAAACTGAAACAAGTGCATTGAAACATTATTTGAGATGTTCAATTTACATCAGAAGAAATAATTATGAATTATTAAAACCATGTTAAGGAAGAAAAGTGGTTTAACCCAAACATGATTATTTCTGTGAATGGCATACAGAAAAAGCCAGAATGTTAATCTATTACAATGTAGCTGAAGAAAAGATATTTCCCACTCATTCTGCTAATCAGACATCCTGGCCAATGCCTCATTTGCTTTGCCATCTCTAACACAATTTTAAATTCAAAACAATTACTCCATCCCCTAATAACTGTCATAACATGGCAAGCCTGAGTGGGCTAACAAGCTTTTTCTGGCAGATTGCATGACCATCTCTGAGCTGCTGAGGCACAAATAATAGCCCAAGTTGTGTTTGACAAGTCAGTCGTTTTGTAAGGATAGGACATAGCGGATGGTTTAATTGTCTTTTTGTGCTACATAAGAGTAAAACATCACCTTATTTATTAGATCAATTTTGCAATGAAACACTCTTTAATTGCAATTATCACACTACCCCTACATAACCGCACATGTACAAAAGCTCATAAGAGTATGACAAGAAAATTCCAGCTCGTAAGAACACATGGCATCCAGCACCTCAGGACAGCCACAGGCATGCCCAGTAGGACAGCATGAATGGTTAAGTATGCCCAATTATTGTGTCCTGCCTTGAGGAAACGGCACCATGTTCCCATTGACTTCTGCTGAAAGCCTGCTGCATTACCATGGCAGGCTCTGACTTGACATTTAATGCAACTGGGTAAAACAAGGATTGGATAAGTGTTGTACTGATGAGATTTTTAAGGTGTTTGGTCAGCTGGGTCAGTCTACAAATGGGTGGACATTTGCATCTAAAAATCTCTCAAATTTCTCCTTCAGAATTGTGAGTTATCATTCTAATATACGGCAACATTAATTCTTCTTTTGTCAGTTGTCTTACTAGTTATGCACAGAATTAAAATAAATAGGAACCAGTTAGACCAAAGACATAATACCAGTGGCAAAAACAAAAGTTACAGCAATGACACAAATGTCATGATTGTGCTGATTGTCAAGATGGAAGACATTAACATGCAATACGTTTTAAAAGTTATTGTTAATAAAATAAATAAATAATGAAAATTACAGAAATAATATGCTTCAAATAAATATGCATATTAAAAATATGCATACTTAAGGACATTTTTGTCCTTTTCATTTATTTATTTATTTATTTATTTATCTATCATTTAGCCTGTCTTAATTCCAACTGCATACATTTTGGCAGAAGTATGTATTTTTATTGTATTCTTACTATTTTACCCTCACTTGCTTTAATAAATCTATTTTACACCAGGTACACAAATTATAGGACCTAAGGACAAAAAATGCCTCCATTGAAACCCATTAAAACTGCAATTTTTAAGTCCAGGGCCATTTAACTATAAAATGATGCAGTATTTGTTAATAGGCTTTCATTCTACCTTTTTTTTTCAACGATAATCTGCCAAAGGTCTTCTTTAAAATGAGACCAAACTTAAGTCTTTTGACTGATATTTTTGTCCTCTAAAGGGACCTCAGAGTAACTTTTTTGAATTTACGCACAAGGCTTAGGTGTGAACTGAATGTAATGATTTCTGAGACTTAATTGCATGTTAATTTCAATCTCATTAAAATGTAATATATTTTCAATTTATATTAAATTATAATTTGTATTATAATTTATATATATTAATTTATATTATTGTCTTTGAAATAATAAAGTGTACTGCCAAATGTACTGAGTCTGACAAACATTTATGGATAAATATACTTTAAGGCAGAAGCTATTTGCACTAAGTGCAAATAGCAATAGATGTTATTTACACTAAGTGTAAATGGAAATTAGATGCTGTTTACACTAAGTGAAAATAGAATTTTTTTTTTTAGCAATAGATGCTATTTACACTAAGTGAAAATAGCGTTATATTCTATTTGCACTATATAAAAGTAGCAGTTCTTCGTAATAAGTGCAAATAGTCGTTGGATGCTATTTATACTTATAAATAGTGGCAGATACTATTTGTACCCCAGTATTGTTGTACATTAACAGGATGCAATAATAACATAGTGTAAATGATTAGATTTATTAAAATTATTAAATGGATGCTACCTTACTAGGACAAGCCCTCCCCACACCTACCCCTAACCAATAAATAACTTTATTATTAAACACTCGTTAGGCTCTTTATTTCCACTTTTCAAATATTTTCTTAATTTTTATTGAAAATAAATGCCTTTTCCGATCTGATATGTGATGGGAAAAGGGAGAAGAGTGAGTTCGGCAGGCGGATTCGAAGGCGGATTCGAACTCGGCCAATCGCGTCAAAAGCTACTTTCACAAGCCATACTCCCTACGGCCTATGCCACTGCAGACATGGAGTAATGCACATCTTTTTTTTTTTTTAATCTTGTGTGGCCCAACCAGGCATTGGTGGGTGGAGTTAGTGTAAATGGCCTTTGCCAACAAGACAGACTATTTACACTTAGTGTGAATAGAAACTCTGATCTTTTAATGCAAATTCTGTTGAAACTTGTGTGTCATGTATTTATATTTGTAATAACACATTTCTACACATATTAAACCAGGGGTGGGGAACGTTGATCCTGGAGGGCCATTGTCCTGCAGAGTTTAGCTCCAACCCTAATTAAACACACCTGAAGCTAATCAAGGTCTTCAGGATTACTAAAGTTACAGGCAGGTGAGTGTTTTTTTCAGGGTTGGAGCTAAACTCTGCAGGACAATGGCCCTCCAGGATCAACGTTCCCCATCCCTGTATTAAACTGTGGAATAGTAATGTATTTACTTACACATGATCTTCATAAAATGTTTACAAATATTTGCAAGACTTTATGCTTTACTAAAGTGAGTAACCCCTATATGCCAGGTCAGTTGTAGATAACCCCAGTTATTACTGAAAACAAGTTTGCACATTTATGCACAGACCATTAGTTTTGTGAATATAACACCAATTTGGCAAAGATAAGACGTATGTGCCCAACTATCATTAATGTATTTGCTGTTTATGGTAAATGCTTAGAAGCATTTAAGAACATACTGTGCTGGCATCAGCAGCTGGCTGTGTAGTCTCCCCATGGCACTCAATCCCAACTGAACACCCTGGAGTTAATCATTGTGCTAAAAAGATCATTAGCACTAATTAGTATGCAAATACTTTCCTTTAATATTTAGAGGGAGGTCCTTTCTTTTTTTTTCCCCCTTCAAACTGTATGTACATTAATTTGATATTATATTTGTTAATTTTCTGAAATGATTCAAATGATTCCCATAAGGTAAGATTCCAGACTAAAAAGTGGCGATTCTGTCCTTTATCATTTAAATGTACAGAAAAAAGAAGTAGTCAAGAAATGGCCAAGAATCTCCAAAAATGCCATAGTCGACATATCACCAGCAGTGAAAACCAGGGAGATTGCAAAGTCAAGGTAATGCTAAAAGAATTGTTCTGGATTTCTCTTCTTGCCTTAGGCACTGGGAGAAGATCCTCTTTGCAACTCTGTTGGAAGTCATCTCCAGTACATTGGTTTTCTGATGTCATAACCATTTTCTTTATTGTGTCAGCACACACAAAGGCAGTATTAGCCACAAGTGCATAGAATACTAACAACTTCAACTTAGACACTGGTAACTGTGATATTGCTATTGTTGTCAGGAATTAATTGTCTCCTTTGACATTTCTAATACATGTCCTCCCAAATGGATAAAGTTACACTTCTAGTACAGTAGGGATAAAACAGCTCATAAATCTTTGGTGAAAGGTTCTATTTGGATCTTGTAGGCCAGTTTGGTAATGTTTAAATCAAATGCTTCCCCGCTTTAAGGTGATACGTTATAGAAGAACACATCCATTCTCTCCGGTAGGATTTCAAATTGATTAACCAACTGTGGCCATCCACTGTGGCCAGAACAATGCGGACATCATGTGTGCTTGTAAAGCCTGATACAGTCATTTATCAGGGTGGACAAAGAGACAATGGAAAGACCAAGGAGAAGGAGTGGATGTTAACTCTCAGTTTATGTTGACCTAATTTGAATGATCTATTTTTCTGTACAAACCCCTCCACATTCACTACTGTATAGGGTGTATGTTCAGTTAGGTTTTATAGTATTTGTAGAAAAAAAAAAAAAAAAAAAAAAAAAACAGTAAAATCATGATATTTGAATTAAATATGTAGTTTGGAATATCAAAAATATCATGTTAATCTTATTAGTAAGTCACACAAATGCTTTCCTTTCCTTAGAGTGACTACTACACAGTCACTGGTCTGTATTAAGATACAGACAGTTCTTGCTCACTCATCTAATCGTTGTTCTGGCATATTCCAGAGAATGACTCTTGTGAGTGCAGTTCACTGGTTTTTGGAAATGACTTCTTGCAGTGGCAGTGAAGCAGTAAAATTATTGATGGATTGCTCCCGCTGGTTAATAAAGCTCAAAGACCCTGTTACACACATCAAACAAAATCAGTATATTTCTTTCAGGTAACAGTAATATAGTTATTGTGAAGAAGCTGGTTAAACACATTGATTTCATGTTTTAACTTGGATTGTTTTTTGCCCTACATCTATTTCAGTAGAAAATGAACACTGTAAGAAAATCCTTCTAAAATAACTAGAACATACCATGCTGTGAAAAACCATTTGGCTCTTCCTGAGTTCACAATTTTTTTGTTGTTGCATCAAGGTGTTCTTGATGATTTTTGCTAAAATGTAGCCATTTCATATCTAGAACACTACTTAAAATGAGTCAATTGTTTCTGTGTGTTTGGTGGCATTGAGGCAATGGAATGTTCAAATTAAACCTCCGACACTGTTAAATCCATCGCAACGAACTGTAAAAAAAAAAAAAAAAAAAAAAAAAAAAAAAAATATATATATATATATATATATATATATATATATATATTTATGTAAAAAAAAATGTAAATCTGTAAACCTAAGTAATTATTAGGTTTATATTTTTCTTCAAACATATTTGAAGAACCATTTATGGCTGTTTGCCTTTCAGCATGTTAATACAGCTTTACTGTTAGGCGTGTATGCAGGCAGAGGCAGATGAATAAAGTTCCAATGCAAAGTTTAATACTCCAAACACACAGTAATCGTAAACAATGACGGACAAAGAGTGCAGGCAAGGGTGCAGCTTAAATAGTGACTCAAACAAGGTAATTAAATCTAACACAGCTGAAACAAACACACTCATTATAACAGTGACCATGGAAACTAAAGAGTGACGGGAAATACAAAGAAAGGAACACAGGAACTGATAAAATACAAACTAAAAGTCCATGAAAACTAAATGTCTGTGAACACTAACACAAACTGTGACATTTACATATTTAACATGTAAAAAATGTCTCAGGTCACATATGTAACCATGGTTCCCTGAGAACAGGGAACAAGACACTGCATTTGACATGCTTTGGGGAACGCCTCCTCGTGAACCGGTGTCTGAAACAATGATCAAATCACACCAATCCTATTGGCCGGCGACAGCCTATGACGTCATAATTGGCGCGACCCGGAAGTATATAAGGAGCGCCTAGAGAAGCAGTCAGTACCTTATCTTCTGAAGGGACTGTTCAGCAGGAAGCCCCGATGCATGACTAGGAAACGCAATGTCTCGTTCCCTGTTCTCAGGGAACCATGGTTACATACATAACCTGAGACGTTCCCTTTCGAAAGGGAACTCAACACTGCGTTTGACACGCTTTGGGAAACGATATACCAACGCCGCCATGCTTGAGGGGAGTGCATGCCAAAGAATGGCTTAGACAAACGTCAGAACTAGCAGTTCAACTGAAATGCCAGAGCCACTCCCCCTCGGGTCATACATAGGCTGTCAGTGACAGCATTTCCTATGGCCAACAGCCCAAGCTATAAGCCTTAAAGAGGCCTTCCACAGAAGGCCTACCAAGGCCGCTTAAAGGCTTCTGGAACCAAGCTTCCTTTAAAGAAAAGAGGGTACCTTTAAGAAAATGTAGCCAGGGGGCCCCAAAGGAACCCTAGCCAGTCACTTGCCAGGGGAAGATATTCTATCCTGATTGCCACCAAGGAGGCCGACCTGGTCTAACAATGACCTAGTCTTGGCCAACAACCTGTCTGATCACAGAGTCTCAATTCACATTCTTCAGAGAAGATATCCAGTAAGAGTGACTGCAAGGAGGCAGTAATCAACTCAGACCAGATCGTAGAGACGGGCATCCTGGAGAGCAGGACTCAGCTTAGCGCTTTTTACCCTTACAAGTGAGGGGAGTAAAACTCTGCTCAATCCTAGGATCTACTCAGCGCTTGTTTATCTATGCACTGAGGAGGCTGTGCACTCTAAGGGGACTCAAACAAGGGGAGTACAACCAGCCTAAGGGCCTTATATAGGCCTTCAACCACTGAGCAGACTTAGGGAGCTAAGTACTATAAAGAACAACCCTCCAGACGAGGGGAGTACTGAGCTCAACCTGTGGCAGTGCTAATTTCCAAGTGAGCAAACTCTAACTAAACACCTACCAACAAGCCTTGTAATATAACAAGCTATTGTGCTCTGAAGGAGGCCCAAACTGAGCCTTCTACTTCCAACAACACGAGTGTCAGCTTGTGGCAGTTGTACAAACTCATAAGGGAGCCACATATGAACCAAACTAACTAGTGAGGTTTAATATTAATAAACTCAACCTGAGCTTATACATTCCAACAGGCAGTGTACTCAGTAAAAACACTTTTTACCCTTTCAGCAAGGGGAGTAGAAACTTAGTCACCATAATCTGAAGGAGGCCATAAAACAGGCCTACTACTACAGAAGATACGGGTGCTAACCTGTGGCAGTATTTAGAGTTACTGAGCTCACATATTGTAGGGCAGAAATCAGAACTAAAGTACTAAAGCATAAACAACCCTGAGAAACAGGGGAGTGCTATTCATCCTACCCTGAAAAATACAGGGTGGGTCCTTCTCACCAAAAACAGAAACATCTGTACTGAACCCTAGGGAACAGGAGCTTTCATGAAAAAGCTACAGCCGTTTCACTCAAGCTTGAACATAGTTCAAGGGGCTCAGGGGAAAAGACTGAAGTCAGAGTACCAACTGAATAGTTCACATAAGCATAGATCTGCCTGGGGCTAAGAAACAGCAGCCTCTAACAATGACTCTCAATAGAGAGGAGGCAAACTCTGAGAAATCTAACTCTATAAATCAAGAGCTCAGAGGAGCGATGCTCAACCCAAGCAAAACAATGTCAGGCAGCCCGAAAGCCGACGCTTAACATTGGATCTATCTGAAGTAAAGAGTGCTAATCTCTAATACAAACTCTAGCTTAAACCAGAGAAGAAAGTTACTCTACCATATGGTGGCTATCAAGTTTCCACTTTGATTTAAAAAACGTTCTAGCCAACCTAATGGGAACTTCAGGGCCCCCCTTTTTCTTCTTCTTCTTCTTCTCTACCCAGAAAAAAACTATACAGGAAACTAAGGTCAAATATATTTTATTACAAATATAGACCAAGCTCAACCTGCGGCTCGGAGGACGGAGACTTACCACCATAGAAATGATGGAATCTAACGGTTCTTTCAAGCCTGAAAATGCCCCTTTACTATCAAGCCAGAAGGCGAGCCATCAGAAAATTATAACTCATCATGGGCCCAGCCCTCGGCCTGATTGTAAGAAGCGCCTGGGTATAAAAAGCATTAATCAGGAGGCGGAAGAAGAAAGGAGAGGGTAGATGTAACTACCCTCATAGAGAGGAAATCAATCACCGACGCTGCTGGCCTCCCTCAGATCCCTCTTCTTCCTGGAGACCCGCCTTCTCTGGGACCTGCTGGGCAACACTGGACTTTTGGCCCTGCCTCTGATCCTCAAATCGGGACGGGCCAGGTCCTCCTGTCTGTCTGGGCCCGGATTCAGATCTCAGCGGTATGCACGTTTTAAACGCTGCCAAGCGCACCTTCGCCTCTCTGAACTTTCCCACCACCGCCTCGACGGAGGTGCCAAAAAGTTCAGAGGGTGAAACTGCCGCATCGAGGAGAAAGCCCTTCTCTTTCTCCCCGATGTCAGCCATGTTCAGCCACAGATGCCTCTCCGTGGCCACCATTGCTGCCATTGATCTTCCAACCGATGCAGCAGTCTGTTTAGTGGCCCGGAGAGCAAGATCTGTGGTGCAGCGCAGCTCTTCTACCGCCTCAGGGGACAGACTGTGCCCCTGATCCAAATCCTTCAGCAAATCAGCCTGGTAAGCCTGTAACACTGCCATCGTGTGTAAGGCAGCACCAGCCTGACCCGCTGCCGCGTATGCCCTGCCATTCAAGCGAGATGTCATCTTAAGGGGCTTTGAAGGCAGGACTAGAGCTTTTAGTGTCGGTGCCTGCCCTGTGACGAGATAGTTTGCAAACGTCTCGTCAATAGGAGGCATCGACGCATACCCATGCTTGCTCGCTCCCTCAACATCAGCGAAATTAGCTTGCTGATGTCGATGAATACGAGCTGAGTACGGATTCTTCCATGCCTTCTCGATCTCAGAATGAAGATCAGGAAGGAATGGAAGGCTCATGGGGGCTGCAGGGTTATGATCAGAAAGGAACCGCTTGTCGAGCCGTCCGCGAGCGGTTTCTTTCCTAACGCGCTCCCATGGCAGCTGCAGCCTGCCAGAAGCGCGCTCCATAACCTCAAGCAGCTCCGCATGCGCGGGGCAGGGTGGTTTTGAAGATTTAGAAGGCTCGCCTTCTTCCTCTTCATCAGCCATCTCCTGCTCTCTTGGGCTAGAAGCCAGAAGAGCACTCGCTGCTGGATCCAATGATGTTAGAGAAAGCACATCATCCTCCAGCAGCTCACCCTCGTCAGCCGCTAAGGGTCGCGAGAGATTTACACCTCTCTCAAACTCCTCAGCCAGCTCCATCTGAGAGCCCCATGATTTCAATCGCCACTCTGCCTCAGCACGAGCGGGACCAGAACCACCAGGCACAGATGCCGGCCCCTCTTCCCTCGAGAAGAGGGCCAAACGAGAGCGGAGCGTCCTGATAGGTAGACGCTCACAATTTGCACAGACAGCACCCTCAAGAACTGTCCGTGCATGCTCTTCTCCCAGGCAGAAAACGCACAGATTGTGTGTGTCATCAGGTGTCAAAAACCTGGGACATGGATCCACACACTTTCTGAAACGTTTGTTAGACATATTTCTTACCGGATTTGATGAATCGCATTCAAACAAAACAGTCCCTGAAGACGAAAAGATACTGACTGCTTCTCTAGGCGCTCCTTATATACTTCCGGGTCGCGCCAATTATGACGTCATAGGCTGTCGTCGGCCAATAGGATTGGCATGATTTTGTAATTGTTTCAGACACCGGTTCACGAGGAGGCGTTCCCCAAAGCGTGTCAAACGCAGTGTTGAGTTCCCTTTCGAAAGGGAACCCCTAAGATTTAGTCCCTTTTTACAGTTGTGAATAGGTAATATGTTAGTTAATTGTTAACATTATTTTAGATGATAGTGTACAATGGGACTAAAGGCCTCTCTGGATAAAAGACCTCTTGTATGTTATTTTCTCCTAAACACTGTTACACTGTTGTTAAATTGTAGTGCTAAAATGTACATTTACTAAAAACAAAATAATATTGTTTTTATAGAATATTTGAAATATTAAAGGGGATTGAAATAAACAGAAAACAAGACACCTTTTGTTGCAGGCTGCTCCTGAATTCAAAGAAGTGATTGGTAGCAGCTATTGCAAGAAGCATAACCAATTAAATTTAAAAGACGTTTTTATACAGATGGCTATGGGTGTTTGACAAGCTTAATTAATAAATAAAGACCTAAAGCCAACCAGTGCAATGTGAAATAACAAAGAAAATTAGGACAAATACTTCTTTGTGGCTGTACTGTTTGAACATTACAGTGGTTTACTGTTAGAATGTGTCCACGCTGACTTTATGTCACCTACTGTCCTCATAATCTCCTCAGGCAAATGCAATGCCGGTGGGTCACGGAAAGCCACAGCTTTCCTTTCCTCAGCAGCATGTTTCTTCTGATAAGCCCTCCATCCTCAGCTGTGCTGAGCAGTTGCTGTCAAGCAGTCAGGTTTCTTTAACTAAGCAGAGTTAACACAGCTAAAACTTGCACAATTCTATCTTCGTATTTACTTGTTTTTGGTAAATCTGTCTTCAGTCAATTTGATAATAAACACTAACACAGACAGACTTTATTAAGTAGAATGGGTGGCAGATGTCTGGAAAGGGGTTTTTATGTCTTCAATAAATAAATAAATAAATAAATAACACTCTATTGTTTGTGCTTAATTGACTGTCATGGACGTCTTCTCTGATTATTCCTCTATGTTCCATTAAGCTTTCATCCTTCTTGGTGGAGCTGACTGAAGGCTTTGTAATTACCATTTTGTCAAATACCTGAGGCTGAATTAACTATACAATTACTAAGATAAAAGTAGGCATGGCAAATATTGATGAAAGGCTATTGACAGAAAATATTTGCATGCTAAAATATGCATGTTGCCTTTTTTTAATTGCTTATATATATTACGTGCATATATGATGTTAGTCAAGTGAAGAATGTGCATTCATCTGCATTAGTACAAATTATTTACAACAATAACTGACCAAATAAAACCACAGTTAGAGATCTTTCTCATAATTAAACTTTCCCTTCAATTTTTTAAAGAGGTTTTCTGAAATGGAGGGAAATGAAAAAAAGAACCTCAGTTTTCATTTGATATCAATTACAATGCACCATACTATTTATGTATTTATTTTTTCTTTAATCATTTGTTCAGTGGTGATTCACGATCTTACTGCATATGTCCACCAACTGGAGATGTTTATTTTGTTCTTATTTTCTAATTATTTCATGTTTAGCCATTTTGGTTCTACATTTGTTGTAAAGTGGTCTCAAACTTTGAGGGCCACAGTTTCTGGATGGGCCACAAATCCGTGAGTACACTTTGCAAAACTGTGGGAAAGGATTGTGAAAGTGTGGGCACGGATTATGAATTTGTGGGTACAGATTGAAAACCGAAGGTACGGTTCACAAATCTGAGCGCACTGATTGTAAATACGTGGGTACGATTTATTCATCCATGGGCGCGATTTGATAAACCGAGGAAACAATTTAAGAATCTGTGAGTACGGTTTATAAACTGAGGGGACGAATTGCAAAACTGTGGCCACAGATTTTTCCTCCTAAAGGTGACTTCCCGGGCTCCGTACAAATCAGATGCATATTACGCTGTTAAAAAATATCTCAGAGTAGAGGGCTTATTTACATACATAAAACAGGCCCAGGTATAGACTATTACAGTAAACAGATTTATGAAGAGAGGCACATGAATTAAAGATGAGCAAGAACACATGATTCAAATTTATAGTGTTGACAGAGGGGTGTAAAGACAGAGCAACATGCATAAAGCGTGTCAACAGAAGTAAACGTGTGTGTGTGTGTGTGTGTGTGTGTAGTATATTACTCCTCAAATCAAATGTTCCTATCAAGGTTAAATGAATTGTTTCCCCAAAAGGGAATATTCTATTATTTGCTCAACCTTTTTCAAACACATTTTTTTCGTGGAAAACAAAAGGAAAAATTGTGCAATAATTGAAAATAAAGGTAACTGAAGCTTTGCAAAGGGTGCAAACGCACCATTAAAGTATAATGAATGTATTCCATATGACTTCTGAACTAAGTTACATGATCGCTTTGCGTGATGAAGAGACTCAAATTTAAGAGTGCTTTAAACTAGAGAAGAAGATCAGTCAATTTTGGGAAAGAATAATTTAGAACTAATTTTGTGAACCAGATAATTCATTTAAGAATCAGAATGTATTCTTTTAAGTTCTGAATGTTTCCATGTTGTGTGATCACCCATGCAAATTATTAATGTCTCACACACAAAAAAAGAAAAAGACAATAACATTTTTACTGGTGCACGTCTATGACTTTTTTTATTTTTATTTTTTTTTGTATTACTTTTACTTAAAATGATAATACAGTGGCAAACCACATACAGACTGTGCAGATGTGCATATCTGTGCATCTATTTAGTCTGATTTCAAAATACCACCAACAATGTTAAAACCAAACTACACCTGTGCCTGAAATAGCTGGAATGAGCAGTGCAGCGAGTATGAACAGCCCATGATCAAAAGTCATTTAACGCAAGCAAATGCTTCAGCGTTTCTGACTTACATCTTTGGAGATGCATGCATCCTCTGCACACTTCCGTACAAGTCCTTTTGGTGCTTATCAGCCAGCTGTGATTATAAACACGGCAAATAAGCGCTTTACTCTGGTTAAGAAATTTGCTACAAAGGACCCTTTCCTTATAGCAGGTGTGTCGCTGAATGCTTTCTGCATGCCTTATCAAGAAACATGCCTTCCCTTACAGAACAAAAATATATGGGAATATACTGCAAAATATAATGCGATATATTACATAATACATTTCCATATATGGGAAACTTGTGCTTATATTTTTCAATATACTGCAATATATGCATTGACCATGTATGACTATATATTGATACATATAAAATATTTATAAATGAAGACAAAAATAGCATTACATTCATAAAGTTTTATCCTTTATTGTGTACATATATTGCACATACATGTTCCCATATAAATGTGAATGTATTGTACACACATATATACACACATTCATGGAATGAGTTACAATCAGTGGTTAAAACAGACTTCTAGTTCCCAGCATGCTTTGCTTCTGACTGTTAAAGGAGAGTAAAAGTTAAAATTAAGTGCTATTTAATGTGTTTTGCTCAATATTGATATAGGCGGAGATCTGTTAGTGTTTGAAGTTGTATTATTTTGGAATTTAAAAGGTTTTCTGGTATGTGTGAGATTTTGGGGTTACCATTGTGCTGAAGAGTAGAGCCTGAGGTTAGGTTTATGATTGGCTGAACACCATTAAGACTATAATAACTTTATTTAAAAAGTAACAGCTGTGCACGCTATAGCACAGTGATAGTCTCTTTGGTAGAAACTTTAGTACATGCAGGTGTGCTTTTGTTAATATAAGAAATGTGTCACATAATATATTTTACCATATATGTGTTTATACTGCATGAGTAAATATATCTGCAATATATTATTCATGCCGTTCCATATCTGATCACATATAAATCTATATATTATGAAGTATATTACTGGATATAAAATTACATACATTATGATATATCAGTAAATATATTATCACATATTTTTCAATATATGAAAAGCGGCAATTCCTTATATATTATTCAATATATTGTAATATATTTATGCAATATATTTTTCTGAATATTTTCAAATATACTGTTAAATCATGTAATATATTGATCATTAATATATGGAAATATATTTTCTTTCCATAAGGGTTAAAGGGGACTATTATGCAAAATTCACTTTTACATGGTAAATGTGTGTCAGCAGTGTTTGCACACAACCACCCTATAATGGTAAAAATCCACCCACTCCTCTTTTTTTAATCCCCATAAATCATAAGCAGTATCTCAGAACAAGCTGTTTGCAGATTGTAGCTTTTGTGATGTTACAAATGCTTTGGCCCCACCCTCAACTGCTGACGGAATCTGCCCTATTAGCATAGACCCCGTCCTCAGTGAGCTGTACACAGTCCGCCATGTTTATCTCCTCGCCAGAGCATCTAACAGCTGCATTCAAGTAAGAATTGTATTCTTATTAAAGCTACTAAGCTATTCAATCAAGAGCAGTGAGTGATTTTCTGTTTTTCTTTTGTTGTTTGATTCATATTAACAGCATATATGTGAAGCAGTAGGTACTGTATTACACTGCTTTAATTTTAATACACAGATCTAATATACTATTATATATAATGTGATTTCTTTACTTGCTGTTTACGTTCACTGACATAACCGATTGTGTTTATGTGAACTGTTTGTTTTTGACATAACCTTGTGTGTATTTGACAGTTTAAGCGCAATAACATGTGAAAGAGATCTTAGCTTAATATTCACAGGATGCGCCATCTGACAGGCAGCTTTCTGTGTGCATGCTTCAGATGTGTGTGCTCAGAAAACCATATATCAGAAATTTAGACTGATATGGCTTTAACCAAACTTAAATAAATAAATAAATAAATAAAACATAAAAGTTAAGTTATTTTTCTACGCCGTAAAATGCCCACCATACCTTTGGAGGCTTAAGAAAATGGAAAGCATATCTCACATCAGCATGACCAAACAGATGCATGTGATGTGGCCGTGGGCATGGAGGCACAGAGGCTCAGTTTGTCAAGCAGCAGTGTTCAGTCGTCAGGACCCTCCCTCTTGGCCCAGGAACACTGAATGCTGAGGCGTAATGGACTGCTAAATGAATGAAACATTAGCATATGTAGCTCAGCAGCAGGCCCTGCTTCCCAGCTCCCCTAGCCACCTATGGATTTTGAAAACCTCTGAAGGGGTTTGGTCATTTAATGGCCCATGTTGTTTAATGAAACTGTGGTGTGGAGTTGCCTGGCATCAGGCTGCTAAACTAACTTAACTGACAAGACTAGTTTAATTAACCAGTTTAACACTACAAACCGTGCTAGCCGATGTTCACCAACATGCTTTGCTGGAGAAAACAATAGGTCTCATTCACTAACCATGCGCGTGACATCTGCGTACGAAGATTTTCATGAATTCATCAATAACTTTCATTCTAAATTTTATTCTCTAATCTGGGTCTGTATTAAAGGTGTTTATTGTGTTTGAACTTGTTTGGAGGATGGAACACTTGGCATTGCTCGAGGATCTTGCTCCGCAAGCTCTCAGATGAGAGCGCGTCCTAGAGAGCATCATGTTTGCTGAGAGCGATGAAAGGAAAGGGTATGCAGAAAGTCCTTATATGGAAACGTTTCGGGTGTATTTTATGCAAATTTCTAACCTTGGGCAAGCAGTCGCTCATTTAGAAAACTCCAAATTCATTACTGTAAGAATGATGTTAAGAACAAATCTATGTGCGTATGCACGTGTTGTGAATTAGGCAGAATTTGTTTTTTTTTTGTTTTTTTTGAGAAGTTCTCCTGTGCGCATAAATATGAATAATGCACGCAATTATTATTGAATGAGACCCAATGACTATGCTAACCAGCATTTGGACTAATCAGCATAAACCTGGACCAGCATCTTCTGCAGGGTGCGTGTATGTTTCTTTTACAGGAATGTTGTTCCAAGACCTACAAAAGTCCAACAAACACATGCAAAATCGCCTTTAGGTAAATTTACCTTAGAACCTGATGGTAAAAAGTTTCAGTGTGTGGATATTGTGTATACACCGATCAGGCATAACATTATGACCACCTTCCTAATATTGTGTTGGTCCCCCTTTTGCTGTCAAAACAGCCCTGACCCGTCGAGGCATGGGCTCCACTAGCCCCATGAAGGTGTGCTGTGGTATCTGGCACCAAGATTCTAGCAGCAGATCCTTTAAGTCCTGTAAGTTGTGAGGTGGGGCCTCCATGGATCAGACTTGTTTGTTCAGCACATCCCACAGATGCTCGATTGGATTGAGATCTGTTGAATTTGGAGGCCAATTCAACACCTCAAACTCATTGTTGTGCCCCTCAAACCATTCCTGAACCATTTTTTTGCTTTGTGGCAGGGCGCATTATCCTGCTGAAAGAGCCCACAGCCACCAGGGAATACCGTTTCTATGAAAGGGTGTACATGGTCTGCAACAATGCTTAGGTAGGTAGTATGTGTCAAAGTAACATCCACATGGATGGCAGGACCCAAGGTTTCCCAGCAGAGCATTGCCCAAAGCATCACACTGCCTCCGCCGGCTTACCTTCTTCCCATAGTGCATCCTGGTGCCACGTGTTCCCCAGGTAAGCGACGCACGTGCACCCGGCCATCCATGTGATGTAAAAGAAAATGTGATTCATCAGACCAGGCCACCTTCTTCCATCGCTCCGTGGTCCAGGTCTGATGCTCACGTGCCCTCTGTTGCCCTCTGGCGGTGGACAGGGGTCAGCATGGGCACCCTGACTGGTCTGCTATGCAGCCCCATACGCAACAAACTGCGATGCACTGTGTATTTTGACACCTTTCTATCAGAACCAACATTAACTTCTTGAGCAATTTGAGTTACAGTAGCTCGTCTGTTGGATCGGACCACACGGGCCAGCCTTCGCTCCCCATGTGCATCAATGAGCCTTTGCCGCCCATGACCCTGTCGCCGGTTCACCACTGTTCCTTCCTTGGACCACTTTTGATAGATACTGACCACTGCAGACTGGGAACACCCCACAAGAGCTGCAGTTTTGGAGATGCTCTGACCCAGTTGTCTAGCCATCACAATTTGGCCCTTGTCAAACTTGCTCAAATCCTTACGCTTGTCCATTTTTCCTGCTTCTAACACATCAACTTTGAGGACAAAATGTTCACTTGCTGCCTAATATATCCCACCCACTAACAGGTGCCGTGATGAAGAGATAATCAGTGTTATTCACCTGTCAGTGGTCATAATGTTATGCTTGATCGGTGTATACTCTGTTATACTGTGTTAAAAACAGCAAGGTTTATGACAGGGTCTTCAATTCAACTAAAATGTAAAACACAACAACAATACCATAAGCAGTACTGCTATATCACTTTATTGTCTGCATTACTCTACAGCAAATAACTTTCAGTCTCTTACAGCAAACCAAGACTTTGGTTATTTTCCAAGGACAGACTTACTTAATTGTGTCTAAAGGTTTGTTTTGGAAAAGACAAACAGTCCAGCTCCAAGCTACTCCAGCCTTGGCTGAAATATTCAGCAGTGCCCTCCAAAAAATAAGCACATAACCTCAGCAGTTTCAACTCATATCAACCTTGTTATTAATAAACTCAATCTATATTCTGCTGCACAAAATGAAGCAGCTTAAAGGGATAGCTCAGCTAAAAATAAAAGTTTTTAGAAAAAAACAAACAAAAACAAACAAACAAAAAAAAAAACATAAGCATTAAGGTCCACCTAACCCCATCCCTGAACCTAACTATCAGTGGGACATAAACAGATCATATGGAAACATTTGAATGTGACTGTATGAGTTTATACAAATTAGCCATCATTTCGTCCAATAGCTGAGTGTGTTGGATTGGCTGTGGATCTGCTGTGTGATAGCTTAACAGCAAAAAATTTATCGCAAACACATTTTGAGATCGTTTTATTGTTCATCTTTAATTTGGGCCTTTCAATATGCCAGACTGGAATCATCACTATAAAAAAACATTTTTCACAGATTTCACATTCACACACAGACAGATTCATACAATCATAATTTCATACTGCGTTTTAAGACCTACTTGCCTACGCTTAGTATTGCAGGATGTTGAATCATAATAACAGTTTTGCCTGCCAAAAAGCAGATCATTTTTAGCTGTTCTATTTGAAAACGCTCTTTGTTTTCCTAAAAGGCAGCGCTATAGTTGACTTGACAAGTGCCCAAAAATCTGCCAGTTGACTGAAATTAAACAATCATCAACAGCATTATGCAGGACTGTGTATAACAATGCAGCAGACTGAGACGACACAAGGCCCTGAGAGAGGCACCTGCACAGGGATGTAATGCATGGACGATGAGAGAGAAAGTGAAAACAAGAAAGAACCCAGTGGCGGTCATCCAAAGTCATGATGGTTTAAGACTGTCGGTGAAAAGAAATCAGGAAATGTTTCTTGTTTGTCACTGCATTCTCCTGCAGCCACATTACACTTTGTAGCCATGTAGCCACAATAGCCATAGAAGAGGTCACAGCCGTGCAGCAAGAGAGAATGCTATTAGCAGGGGCTAATCATATTTCATCTATCATCTTTTAATAATAATCTGTGTACTACTACTACAGCTAGTAAAGGTATAGTTTTTTTTTTCTTTTTTTTTTTTTCTCCTGAATCTGTATTACAGTTCGTATCTCGCCTGAGCGATTGTACACCAGAGGTCACATTTATCAGAGGATGTTCAAAGACTGCGATCTCTCCAGTCTGATGCTTTCAGGGTTGAAGTACGGCATTGTAGATGGGCCACACACACACAAACACAATTGATAGATGGGACGCGAAAAGAACATGCCCACCTGGATATCCATCTTATTGCTAAGCCACTTCTTGCCCTGAGAGATCCTTTCAGAATATGGAAGTCTCTATTAAGTTTGTTCTTTGATGACAAAATCTTTATGCTAGGTAGTACACACAGCGAAGACAGAATCATGGCCACTGATAGCGTTGTTTATGTGTACACGCTGCCTGCATTGTTTTAGCACCCAAATCATTAAAGTAATATGAATCTGGTAAAGGTGAAAACATGCCCATTTGAGGATCGGTTCTAATTACCAGAATGGAGAGGATGCAGCAGTCCTTTCAAGACTACACTACCCTCAAAGAATTTCACAAACACAAAAACAAAAAGAGCCAGGTACAAGAACCACAGTTTTACAAATAATTTATGATGTTCAATTCATTTAGCAGTTTTTCAACGTCTGTAGATGCGGATAGAACATTGTACAAAAACAGGAGTGTTTCCTGTGCCTATAAATTGAATGTGATGAGCGACAAGATTTCTGTGGTAATACAGTAAAAAATAAATAAACAGACAACACATTATTGTACTGCATTGTCTATTGACAAATGAATGCTCATTGAACCTCAAGTCATTTTAGGTCATATACACATAATAAACTATAATCTAAACAATAAATCAAGGATCAGTAGCTATGTTTCCATTCAAAGTTGCAAATTTAAATTGGAATATCGCATAAAACATTTGTGAATAAAGCACCGTTTCCATCCACTGAGTCGGAGAGAACAAAATTGTCACTACCTGATAAACTGGCGGGAAAAAAAATAGATAAGAAAAATGTAAGTTAACGCAGTAGAAGCCACTGTATATAATAATTTTCGTATATATTACTCCTCAGAGCATGCAGATGAAAACCAATAAACCAATAAATTCTGAAGGAAGGTAATTATACCAGACCACTTTGACGACATACTTTGCTCAGGCATTTCAGAATGACCAAAACAGCATTTCAGATGCTGTGCAACGAGATCGATCTGCTGGTTGGTCCAGTTATGCCGCTCCATCACAAAGTGTGATGTTTGATGCGCATCAAAATGTAATGTAAATGTGTTTACATCGTAGTTTATGCGCATGTTATAAAAAAATTATCCGACTCAGTTGAGCGCATACGCATTCGCATTTTTTAGAATTTATGCGTATCTTGGTGATTCTATACAGCATTTTTTCATGCGATATCCTAACATGTGAATAAAAATAGGTGGATGGAAACAGCTAATGCAATTACTGAATGCTTGTTCATATGTTGACGTGTACTTAGCGGTACACAGAACATTTTTGTTTTAATAAATATTTTAATGCTGCTAAAATATATATAATATATATATATATCTATATATATTTTTTTTTTATTTTATTTTATCTGTTACATGAAGACAAAATATAGTAATTATTTGGTGCTTTCCCAGGTAAGAATCATTAATGGAATAGGAATCTTTGAGTTGAACCATTCAATTCCTTAAGTTTACCATCCCTAATAATACAGTGTCAAATGTTATTGTGTGGTAGTGGACTGCTTCTAGCAACTGGAATAATTATTCTGTTAAAAAGAATGTAAGTCATGATAAACACCATATTTGATTTTACGTAAATTAAACAAAGCTATTAAGAATAAATGTACAATCTGTTCAACTGGTTGCTGTTGTCTGTCTTCAATTGTACATAAAAAAAAAAAAAATAACAAAAACGGTCACCTTGCCTTAACCCAATTCACAACAGTAAACTCAAAATAATGAATTATAATTATATGAGCAGTTCGGATGGATTTTGCGGTTAATGTCAGTTGGACATCATTTTTCTTCATGTGGTTACGTCACGAC
The DNA here is from genome assembly GCA_039654765.1 of Mylopharyngodon piceus. NCBI lineage: Eukaryota > Metazoa > Chordata > Actinopteri > Cypriniformes > Xenocyprididae > Mylopharyngodon > Mylopharyngodon piceus. Next base: position 169,960 of record JBCHWC010000080.1, read on the forward strand.
CGTAAATAAAAAGGAGAATGTCTGGTTCTGCTCATGGACATCTACTTCACTTGTAGTGTCTCAAGCAAAGCTCTGACTATCTTTCAAAGATTCAGTGCCATGAACTTCACAAACTTCGGCAAATTAAGTTATTAGTAGCAGCCAGCTAATAGTATTTGAACTGTCAATTTGAGTCAGTGTCTGCCATTTATGCAATATGCATCAGAGAGTCAGTGAACTGTGCCTGACATTGAGACTTGCACGCAAGTATGTGTTTATTCTGTCATATGCCATTAAGTCTGGCGTAATGATGAGGGAAAGAAGTGTGTTTTGAGATAAAGAGGTATTTCATAAAGATCTTTGTGATGCCTTGATCTGGGGAACAGTGGGGTGGAGTAGAACACTGGTCATTGTCAGCATGTCATCCATTAGAAGCGATCTGGGCAGTCGATTCTCTGACAGACTCATCACAGGGGCTCTCTCACAAGAACGACAAAGAGATTAAAAGATAAAAAAAAATAAAAATAAAAAAAACTCACAGATTGTCTGCCCACCCAGGCATGGATGCTGTTTAATGGGTCCTATTTATACTCAGAACAGCTTTCTGTAATTTATTATACACAGGCAACAGCAGGAAATACAAATAAGGATCATTCTGATATAGTCTTCAACCAGCAGATCAATACTCACACCTCAAAAAGATATTTCCATGTCCTCAAGTTATGGACACGATGTAATAGGTAATATATTAACTCAAAAATGGTTTTAAAATGATCATATATTAAAAAAAAAACAAAAAAAAACAAAAAAAAAAACAAGAGCACAAAGCGCACCTTTGACATCACCTGCATTTGGTTTGGCATGTGTTCATTTCAAACCCTGGTTATTTTATGAATGATGGCTCATGTCTTTAGAGCTATCAAAATAGAACTTTAGAGTGTCTCACTTGTGTTTGGATGTTTGGCATATGTATGAACAAAGAGATGTTGTCTGTCATGACGATCTGTCGACCACTACTTTCAATCCTGTCAGTCCTTGAAGGGGGGGGTCTAATGCTATTTCATGCATTCTGACTTATTTACACTGTTAAAGAGTTGCACTCTCATGCTAAACATGGCCAAAGTTTCAAAACACGAGTTGGACGTATGATGGAGTATTTCTGTGCCAAATATACAACTTCCGGTTGTGGACATGTTTCGCCAAATTTTTTTATAGTATGGCCCTTTATCACATAATAAAGGGCGGAATTCCTTGTATAGGCACTTCTTCCTGATAAGCGTGCACACACACACACCACCCAGAGAAAGAGCAAGAGCACGCCCATCAACGCGCTTCATTCGGGTTACGGAAGCCGAGAATTTTTCAGCAATGGCTGTGTCCCAATTCAGGGGCTGCACCCTTCGAAGGTTGCATACATCATCGAGGCAGTCTCATTTAAGAAAAATAACCATTAGATTGCAAAGTAAGAAAGAAATTACAGTATTTTACACCTCACAATGAATATCAGTCAATTTTATTACTGTTACTTTTCTTAAATAAGACATCCTTGATGAAGTATTAAGCCTTCAAATGCGACCTCCGGAGAACGCAGCCTCCGAAATGAGACGCAGCTCCTGTCACCGAAGGAGTGTGTTTTTGGTTGTGAGGGAAATATTACCTTTTTCAGCTTCCCAAGAACCCAGCGTTAAGGGAACAGTGGATGAAGTTTGTTTTTCCGGAGCAGCAACAGAGTTGCACACATGTTTGTTTGTTCCCGGAATTTCGGTGATGAATGCTTTGTAAACAAGTCCCAGTTTGGCGCTGGATTTGTAGATCGCGGGTGGTGAGTAAAACTCCATCAGATGTCTGTGTTTTGTTGGCAATCGGTGCGCAAATGCATATAATGTAAAAAACACAAACGTTTTTGTTCCCTTTTTATTTTTAATGATGTCGCAGCTTGCAGACGATCTCTATGCAAAAGCTGTGCACGCTCTTGATTCTTTAGCTCTGCCCATGGCAGGCACATCTCCAGGAGCTCGGCTTTTTTCGGAAAGACTCGGTACAGCGTATGTATCTTTTATAAATATAAAACTAAAGACTTTTCGGAGATATGAAGGATGCAATACTACTCTATAGGTACTCAAGATTAACATGAGATTGGCAGAAACTGTGTGTGATACACCCCTTTAAAATGGCTGGATACCCCCCTTTAAAACATACTGGATTTTGATAGTGAAATGAATTTTGAGGACTGACAGGATTGAAAGTAGTGGTTGACAGATATAGGTTTTTCGATGGCCGATGCCAAGAGAGCAGGGTGGTAGATGCTATAATTTATAGTAATCATTTACAGTTTCATAGTTAATAAAATGTCTGATGCCCTACTGAAAGACTTCCTTAAATGCAAGTATATTGATTTTTTTGTAAGAAACAAAACAAATTCTTACAAAAGCAAAGAAATACAATAACAAGCCATAAGGAAATTTAATATTGTTATATACACAACAAACATGGACAGTACAACACCCCCTGCCCCACACCCCTAAAAACGAAAACAGGCTTGGCGCTGCAGTTTTGCATGTGTTGCTGAAGTGCCTGCGTGGGTTTCACATTCGAATTCCTGTATAGTGTGATTTTTTCCACCTTCCCCATTCTTCATCTCAGCAGGCACAAACAATCTTTCTCTCAGATTGTGTTTTTGCATTTAACATAAAAGGAAGATCAATATTGCTGCTGTCTTAATGAACATCCTGACAAAAAGTCTCTTCACACCCTGTATCAATTAAAAGTTTTGGCTATTGTTTAAGGCAGACTTTGTCAAAGCTTTGGAATATGATTATTTGGTTATTGTACCCTGAGTTGTGAAGGCAGGGGAGGAAAACCGATGAGAGAGAATGTAACACTTCCTCATCAAATGGAGGAGAAAATACCTCCAGCGGAGTGCTGACTGAACGTTGTTTCATGTCAATTCTGTCACCGTGTCAAAGCCAGTCCTTTATGTCTGTTAGTCAAGGCTCTTTTGCCGTAGAGCAAATTATTATTTTTCCTCTCTCTCTCACCTACGCAACTCTAACAACAACTCTGGGTGTTTTGTGCTCTGATGTCAAGTGCTAAACCTGGGAGGTTCTGCCTGCAGAGTGAAGACAGTATTAGCTATAAATAAACTAAATGAATCCACAGTTTCTAAGTGTTGAAACATGACAATGAACACAAATACACACTGTTATTTCCACAGAAGTGAAAAAAAAAAAAAATCTCAAAATTCACCTGTCATGATAACCATTCTAAGCAAATCTAAAATTCTAAGCTGTCATAATAACAATAAGCAATGTCTCTGTCTCTCATCCAACTCAAGTTATTCCAGACAAATTTTTGGCAGGTGTTGCCTTATTCAGCCTGAAGGTGGTGCTCTACTGTTGATTGACAGGCTTTAAGTACACACAAACCACACATGTAGTATTTATTGCCTCCAAAATATTACAATTTGTGGAGGAATTCCAGTGAGGAAAAGAAAGTCATGTCTATTCTCATAACAAACATAAAACAAACAACAGAACTATATAAAGGCTATTCATACAAGCATGTTTAAACTAAAGAATTTATAGTTGAATTAATTTGATACGCTACTGCACATAGAAAGAACATACATGCTAACTATTTACTGACCTGATGCAGACTAATATACACATATCTGAAGCGGACTGATATCGTCTTGGTTAACTGATAAAGCAAGGTTTACATAAGGTAACGTGAAAATAGTGGGGCAGTCTGAAATCAATGGCTCGTAAGCCCGGGATACACTGCACGATTTTTGGCTGTCCGAGACAAAAGATTGCCATCGTGAAACAATTGTGGAGATTTCTGTGATCGTGGCTCTTAATCGGTGGTCCTATGTCGTACAGTGAGAGAGGTTCAAAGACGGCCGTTTTCCCGGTCTTGCGACCAAAGATAGCCTACGATAGTTTTCTGACAGTGTCAGAAATTCAGCATGATCAACGCACAGTGTGTTTGCTGCTACGACCTACGTCTACTGACCAGCCAATACAAATGCGACATGAAATCAAAGCGACATGGCGCTAAAACTTACAACAATGTTTAGTTATACCGGAATTGTGCCTCCTATTTACATTAACAGTATTGCTCAAGATAAATGCTCCTTTGTAGAATCTTTATATTACATTCCTGCAAAGATGACACATAATTTACTCACATTTTCTGTCCTGCTTGGCAAAATATGATGACACAACAGTGAGTGATGCGATATTATACTAATAAAATGATCGTGCCAGAAGAATAGCGTGATAACTTTATTATATCTGCTCTCTTTGCATCATCTTGTGAGCTTTTAGAATGATTTATGTGCAGTAAGGTGATTTAAGCGTTTTCAGATGTTTCAGTGTGAATGAGCAACTTTTGAAAAATGCTTGAAAACGCTATTGTGGATGAGCGTTTTTAAATGAAAACTCAGTTTTCAAATGTCTCCGGATTAATGCAGAGGTAGCCTAAACTGAATCAATAATAATTTGTAAATGTGTTCAGCATTCTGCAACAATTTTTTTTTTTTTTTTTTCTTCCAGATTTTCTAGACTATTTTAAGTCGTAAAGTGAGCAGGATATATTAAAATTTAACGTATGGCTTCGCAGGCGTGTATTATGATGCTAAGTGGGGCAGAGAGTGCCTGAGCCCTGTCCAGCTCTATAGCACCCCACAGTTTCCAATGCAAATCTGTGGTGAAAAATGGAACTGCAGCACTCTCTAATCTCTCTAATGGATCTACTAAACTTGGGTACAACATGCATGTAGACTCTACGATGATGACACCTATTGAATCGTAGGCTACGATGCAAGTTTCTATAGAAGAATAAAACGTCATCAGCATGCGCTAGTGGTAAACAAAACACCATATTGAATCACACTTTGGCAGTTGTAGTTTTTATGTGTGCTGAAAATAAAAAGGAAGCGGCGAAAGAAGAAGGGAAAAGAGCTTGAGGTAAGCAGTTTTCAAATACCTCCGTTTTCACCATCAACACTACAACACGAAAACGGCGTTTTCAAATTTATCCACTTTGGAAGACGTTTTCAAAAAGCTCAGTTTTCCTTGACAAAAACGTTGTCTCAGTGTGGACAGAAGGTCAAAACGGAGAGAAAAAGATGCGTTTTCAAACAAAAACATATTAGTGTGGACAAGGCCTTATATAGGTCTATATGCGGGCTGCTGTCGATTCATAAAGTGGTCAGCTGTTTCCTCGCAAAAGTCAGCATACTGATTTCAGCGTATTGAAGCCTCTCCTTCATTGATATATATATATATATATATATATATATATATACATATATGTCAATAAAGGAGAGGCTTCAATACGCTGAAATCAATATGCTGATATAAATATAAAAGTGGCCTTATCTCCAATAGGGCTCCAGTCGAACACCGGACGAGAAGCGGCGCACCTCTGACATCACCCGCATTTGGGTTGGCGTGTGTTAACTTCAAACCATGGTAATGATGTTTAAGAAAGATGTCTTTTGTCTTAAAATAGAGCTTTAGAGTGTCTCGCTTGTGTTTGGAAGTTTTTATGATGACTGTAGAAGAGATGTTTAAAGCTACAGCTTTAAATGTAACAAATGTTACAAAACAGAAACATATTTAAAAGACACAACCATACTTTATGAGAATTGAAGACTTCTGTTTAGGATTTTCAGTAAGAAAAAAATAGTTTCTCATGTAGACTGCAATAGTAGAACTGACTATCATTGCTATCATCTTTATCTCAGGTGGCACCTTATTTTTGTCCATGTGGGGAGAGAACAGCAGTTGTTCAGTCAGGAAATGGAGAATTTTACAATCCATCTGAGATCCTCTGGTGGCCTGTGCCAGCAGAACCTGAGTCAGAGACAAGGCAGCCATTAAAAGCACCACAACAGCAGCCTTCTCATTAGCACCACACTGAGCTGAGGTAGCAGCCAGCTGCATACACAAATTACCAACTGGGTGAGAAGTGAGAAAAAAAAAATGGTGTGGCAATACAATGACATCAGCTGCTGAGGCCATATTTTTATTCAGGCATGTAGTGTTCAGCTCAGATAACATCAGGAAAAGGGGATATTTCAGTGACCTCAACAAAATCTGGTTATTGCCCATCTAGTCTCAGGCTGCAGGTAACATGCATACAGACGTCACAGATCGCCTGATGTACTGCACAAAAAAGATGCTACATATCGCTTTCCCAAAACCATACTTCCAACAGACATTTGTGAACAGCATTGCAAACTTGTGTGATTGGAACTACAGCTCTCGACCTGTGGTTAGAAGCATAGTTTCTTGTTAGTATGACATGTGGACACAAGTGAAGTACAAAGGTTTGTTTACAAAATAAATAATAGGTTATTAACCAAATGTTACATTGTGAGAATGGAAACATTTGAATTTGTGCTGAATGAGAAAGGAAAGTGACCACATAAATTAAGACTGTGAGTGCACTAAATATGGGCAATTACACTGTGAAAAAAAAAAATCAAATTTTGAATTGAAAAAAAAAAAAAAAAAATTATCTCAACTTTTTGGATTAAAGGTGCAATATGTAAGATTTTTGCAGTAAAATATCCAAAAACCATTAGGCCAGTGTTATATATTTTGTTCACTTGAGTACTTACAATATCCCAAATGTTTCCAACTATTTGTAAATCGTGAGAAAATTGCAATTTTGTTACATCCACGCCTTCCTGGAATCCAGTTCCCAGCATCCTCTTGTTCTCCACACCTGTCTGCACTTCCCTCATCAGTCTTCCCGCCATCTCCCCGGATTCCCAGCACCTGTTGTCCTCGTCAGCACTCCCTTTAAGTTTGGACTCACTCCTTGCACTCCTTGTCCGTTCTTGTTGTTGTTTAATGTGTGTATGCTGTTTCCTAGTTCTTGGATAGTTCATTAAAGCCCATACTATTGTGGATTTCTGCATTCGCCTCATCTCTGCAGCACCACACGTAACAAATTTTAACCAAGGCTCCGGGACGTGTGAGGAGTTGCCTATCAATTGCGTTATACCCGCGTTAACCCTCGGTTTCCGGTTTTATTTTGTAGAAACCATGGAAACACCAAAGACGCTTTAATATATTACACGTTTTAATAGACAAGGGAACAACTGTTTTGATATATTTATAGACAGAAAACTAATTGTTGTTATATAGCTCAACACGTTTAGTCTTATTGTTTAAATCTAATTTTCTTGATTTTTTTTGCGAGTACCATGCCTCAGAGAAAAACACTATTTTGTCAAGTAGCTAACATAGCATAATCAGATGCAGCTTTATTTTTAGTAACAGTAATGCAGAATTTTCTCCATCATACAATACGTTTTAAAATTAATTGCATGCCATTTATCAACACAAGCCATCCAGCATTTATTAATATGATATTCTAAAATCGATCTAGCTTACTACAGTGTGTCTCAAACAAGTGTCTCACAGCAGCCGCCGAACGAACGCACAGAGTAACGTTATAACATAATTTTCAACACTCTCAAATGTATCTAATATGATAAACAGAGCTGCGTTACCTCATACTCATGACCGGAAAAGCGGAAGTGGCGCCGGCGACTGTGGCATAATAAAAGTTCCGCTGCTCGTGAGTCGTGTGTTGCACAATCGCTCCAGCGGCCTCGTTCAGCTCCCACAACACTCGGTCCTGCTCTTCATACTACAATAACGTTAATATTCTCATCCATGAACATGATTTCTTCCCGAGTCCTATCCCGATTATTTCCACCGGCTGTGATGTGAAGACCACGTGTCCCAAGATTCCACGCTCAAACTTGGCATCATCAAGCTACGCCTTTGTTTTGAATAGGCCTTTAGCGACCTCTAGCGGACAGAAATCCTACATACTGCCCTTTAAGTAAAACTCAAAAAAGCCCATGCTAAAAGAAACAAAATATAATGAGCTGAGATTTTTTACAGTGTACACATACCAGACTTTATGCAGGGCTTTTTTTAAACAGCCTTTGATTGTCCCTCTAGATACACGTTTAAGTTTGTAATGATTTACATATCTTCACTGTTATTTGTTGAAAAGGATTGATGACTTTTCGCTTTTTTTCTAAACACAATATGTCCTTTGCAACCTTTCATCAAAATACTTTCTTCGCCTCTAAAACGGCTTCCCTTTTTGGCAGACATCAATTTTTCTTTCCCCTTGTAATATAGAGACAATTTTTCTTCAATAAATTTTGATTGAATATTTTATTTAACATTACAAAAATAAAATGGCTAACAAATGTTGTTTCAATATGGCTTTAAAAGTGACAAAAGAACATCTTTTCGGTGTCAAGTACAAAATATACTAAATCTTACAAAAAGAACCCTTCATAAAGAGAGGCCTTACAAGATATGCAAACATACAGCACTAACATATGGCTATGTGGCATTTGGGTAGGGAATTACACGGGTGAGAACACAAACAATCACACTCTCATTGCCGTGTGGAAGCCGGGACTCTTTAGAAATAGTAGAAGCATAAAGGGTTTGGAGAAAACATTAGTGTTATCTGAGCTGAATGAGATGGACCCACCGAAGCATGGAGATTTTATTTTCCATTTACTCCCCCACAGAGCGTCAACAATGACCTGAAAATTTATGAAAAACATTTTAGCTCACAACGATGACTAGCAACGGCCTCTAGAGGGGAAGACACATCATGATGAGCTGCAGTGCAGGAAATTGAGAAGAAAGACTGCTTATTTATCAACAGGATATGGCTCTTTATCAACACAACAATGGAGAAAACAATACAAACCAGACATACGGTTGGACAGATGGGAACATAGATATAAAATGTCTAAGATGCTGAAATGGTCTGAGCTACTCAAAATAAAGCCATCATTTACAAGCCATCTCTACAGCCACACCTGTTTGGCTGGGCAAAGAAAATTTTCACACAAATACTGACAGATCTTAGCCCCTCCTTTTTTATTTTATTTTTTTCACACACACTAAGCCCTGACTGAATTTTCACTGCAAGCACAAAGACTATTTCTGTCCATGTCAGCATTCACAAGGAAGTATTTCTTTCTTCAGAGTTCAAATTCATCATAGCTGATGAGTCACCTCTGCCAGGACAAGACAGCAAAAGAGCAACTAAAATATTTTGAAAAATACTGGAACCAACAACACAAAGGGTGGGGGAAAAAATCAAAAATGAGATTGCCCTAATATTTAAATGTTTCTCCTAGATAACATTAAGCATAAATGCAGCACAACAATCCCAGTAATCTCATATGTCTCCTCAAGGGTTTTGGAAGAGATCACAACAATGTCTATGGAAGCTTGTTTCCGCCACAGAATAAAACAATTACTATGATAACTATGACTTTTTATCTCACAATTCTGACTTTTTTCAGAATTGCAGGATATAAACTCGCAATTGCGAGAAAGTCAGAATTGCAAATTTATATCCCACAATTTTAACTTTATTTCTCACAATTGCGAGTTTATATCCCGCAATTCTGACTTTATAACTTGCCATTCGTGTTTATAACTTGCAATTCTGAGTCAGAATTGTGAGTTGTAAACTCGCAATTGTGAGGAAAAAAAGTCAGAATTTTGAGATAAAAAGTCACAATTGTGAGAAAACAAGATAAAAAGTTGCAATTATCTTTTAAATTGTTTTATTCCGAAACAAGCATTCAAACCCCTTTTTCACACAATTCTGACTTTTTTTCTCGCAATTGCAAGTTTATATCTCAAAATTCTGACTTTATAACACACAATTGCAACTTTATATCACGCAATTCTGACTATATAACTCGCAATTGTGAGTTTATATCATGCAATTCTGAAAAAGTCAGAATTGTGAGATGTATACTCGCAATTGCAAGAAAAAAAGTCAGAATTGTGAGAGAAAAATTGGCAATTACCTTTTTTACTTTTTATTCAGTGGCAGAAACAAGCTTCCATAAATGTCTTATACCAAATCTGATAAAAGTATGCAATCAAAAGTCAGAAATCTAAATATGGACCTTTCTAAGCAAATGATCTGTGTGCCATCTACATTAATTTTATAGCTTTATACTAAAGGTCTTCTCGGGTCCCAAGATATGTACTTGACCTGAATCGACCCAAGTAACTTGTTACCGAACCTGACAAGCACAAATAATTAGTATTTAAAAAAAAAAGAAAAAGAAAAAAAGAAAAAAAACCTGAGACAGACCCGAGAGAAGAAGAGTGGTAGTAACATTGCCATAGAGTTATTCATTTTGTATTTGTTTTAAATAATACAATATTGTTAAATGCCTTAAGCCCGGGATACACTGCACGATTTTTGGCTGTCCCAGACGAAAGGTTGCCATCGTGAAACATTCGTGGCGATTCCTGTGATTGTGGCTCTTAATCGGTGGTCCTATTTCGTACAGTGAGAGAGGTTCGAAGACGGCCATTTTCCCGGTCTTGCGACCAAAGATAGCCTACGATCATTTTCTGACACAGTGTCAAAAATTCAGCATGATCAACGCACAGTGTGTTTGCTGCTACGACCTATGTCTACTGACCAGCCAATAAAAATGCGACATAAAATCGACGCGACATGGCGCTAAAACTTAAAACTGCTTACCTCAAGCTCTTTTCCCTTCTTTCGCCGCTTCCTTTTTTTTTTCAGCACACATAAAAACTACAACTGCCAAAGTGTGATTCAACATGGTCTTTTTGTTTACCACTAGCGCATGCTGATGACGTTTTATTCTTCTATAGAAACTTGCATCGTAGCCTATGAGTCAATAGCTGTCATCATGGTACAGTCTACATGCATGTCGTACCCAAGTTTAATAGATCCATGTCGCACAGTGTGATAAAGTAATGATCTTATAGGATTGCTAAAATCATGCAGTGTATCCCGGGCTTTAAACAAATAATGGAATGTATTCAGGTCTTTTTTTTTTTTTTTGGGGGGGGGGGGGGTCCATTGTGTAAAAGATAGTGCTGGGGAAAATAATGTGTTAATTTCTGCAACTAATATTTGCTGTTTAATGTGTTAAATATAATGCAATAAACACAGCATCCATTTTTTAAATTCCTTAAGTAGCTATGCTAATGTCATTTCCCCACATTCTTTGGCTAGAATTACGGTATATGATTACGCTATTTGTGCACTGTTTACCAGCTCCGCGAAGCAAGAGAGAGAGGCCAACTGAGGATGGTCTGCATGTATCAAGCTGTGCTCACTACCGTGTCGTCCTCTTTGGGGTTGATGGGCATGATGTGTAAGACACTGCACATTGCAAACTCTGTCTGGCTACCTGTTTGTGATCCTGACATTAGCGTGCTTGATTCCATGCTTAAGACAAGTGGGTGTAAGTGAGAAAATTAGTATAAATACTTGCGATACTGACATTGTATCGATAACAGGTACGTGCAGAGAGTTCCTCAGGGACAGGGGCTCAAATATATATATACACACACACACATATATATATATATATATATATATACACACACACACACACACACACACACCGATCAGGCATAACATTATGACCACCTTCCTAATATTGTGTTGGTCCCCCTTTTGCTGCCAAAATTAGTGACATTGTATTGACATTGTATTGAGAACAGGGACGTGCAGAGAGGGCACATATTTTATATATATATATATATATATATATATATATATACTATATTGCCAAAAGTATTGGGACACCCCTCCAAATCATTGAATTCAGGTGTTCCAATCACTTCCATGGCCACAGGTGTATAAAATCAAGCACCTAGGCATGCAGACTGCTTCTACAAACATTTGTGAAAGAATGGGTCGCTCTCAGGAGCTCAGTGAATTCAAGCATGGTACCGTGATAGGTTGCCACCTGTGCAATAAGTCCATTTGTGAAATTTCTTCACTACTAAATATTCCACGGTCAACTGTTAGTGGTATTATAACAAAGTGGAAGCAATTGGGAACAACAGCAACTCAGCCACGAAGTGGAAGGCCACGTAAAATCACAGAGCGGGGTCAGCGCATGCTGAGGCGCACAGTGCGCAGAAGTTGCCAACTTTCTGCAGAGTCAATAGCTACAGACCTCCAAACTTCGTATAGCCTTCAGATTAGCTCAAGAACAGTGCGTAGAGAGCTTCATGGAATGGGTTTCCATGGCCGAGCAGCTGCATCCAAGCCTTACATCAAGTGCAATGCAAAGTGTTGGATGCAGTGGTGTAAAGCACGCCACCACTGGACTCTAGAGCAGTGGAGACGCGTTCTCTGGAGTGATGAATCATGCTTCTCTGTCTGGCAATTCGATGGATGAGTCTGGGTTTGGTGGTTGCCAGGAGAACGGTACTTGTCTGACTGCATTGTGCCAAGTGTAAAGTTCGGTGGAGGGGGGATTATGGTGTGCGGTTGTTTTTCAGGGGTTGGGCTTGGCCCCTTAGTTCCAGTGAAAGGAACTCTTAATGCTTCAGCATACCAAGACATTTTGGACAATTTCATGCTCCCAACTTTGTGGGAACAGTTTGGGGATGGCCCCTTCCTGTTCCAACATGACTGCGTACCAGTGCACAAAGCAAGGTCCATAAAGACATGGATGAGCAAGTTTGGTGTGGAAGAACTTGACTGGCCTGCACAGAGTCCTGACCTCAACCTGATAGAACACCTTTGGGATGAATTAGAGCGGAGACTGCGAGCCAGGCCTTCTCGCCAACATCACTGCCTGACCTTACAAATGCGCTTCTAGAAGTATGGTCAAAAATTCTTATAAACACACTCCTAAACCACACTCCAAACCATTCCTGAACCATTTGTGCTTTGTGGCAGGACGCATTATCCTGCTGAAAGAGGCCACAGCCAACAGGGAATACCGTTTCCATGAAAGCTTGTACATGGTCTGCAACAATGCTTAGGTAAGTGGTACGTGTCAAAGTAACATCCACATGGATGGCAGGACCCAAGGTTTCCCAGCAGAACATTGCCTAAGCATCACACTGCCTCCGCCGACTTGCCTTCTTCCCATAGTGCATCCTGGTGCCATGTGTTCCCCAGGTAAGTGACGCACACGCACCCGGCCATCCACGTGATGTAAAAGAAAACGTGCTTCATCAGACCAGGCCACCTTCTTCCATTGCTCCGTGGTCCAGTTCTGATGCTCACGTGTCCACTGTTGGTGCTTGTGGACAGGGGTCAGCATGGGCACCCTGACTGGTCTGCGGCTATGCAGCCCCATACGCAACAAACTGCGATGCACTATGTATTTCATAAAAATACAGAAAAAACAGTACTAATGTGAAATTTTCTACAATTTAAAATAATGGTTTTCTATTTTAATATACTAGGCCTATAACCTTTGATACTTTTTTGATGATTCTTTGATGAATACAAAGTTAAAAAAAGAACAGCATTTATTTTAAAATAGAAATCTTTTGTAACAATATACACTACCCTTCAAAAGTTTGGGGTCAGTAATTTTCCCCAGTTTTTAATTGAATCGACACACTATCTTTGATTATTGAAGAAAAAAGTTTAAAAATTGTTTGGTATATTTTTTTTTCCTGCTGTCGAGCCATAGGTAGGCCTACTCACTGAAAGAATGATATTTGGCTCAAGAGGATAGGTTCCCGAGCAGACTGTGGAATACCTATGTTTACACTAGTGCGTTTTCGTTTTAAAACGCATACATTTTGCTACGGTTATGCCTGCTGTCCACACTACTCTGGAGTTTTCAAACCTCAAATATGGAGATTTTTGAAAACGTTGCAGACTCCATCAGTCAAGTCCGAAGGAAGACACATGCAACCCATACCAACGCGTTATGGCAACAACACCTCAGACTGACAGATATGTAAAAATAAACAGGAATTTAGGATACTTTAGTTTTGTACACATTGTCATGTTAATTATAATCAAATGCATTTTGTTTTATTGACCACAATATTATCATTGATATTTGTTTGAGAGGGGCACTTTTGATTATTTTTGAAAAAGGGCAGGGGCTCGAGCCCTTATGTCATTGTTTATTGTGCATGCACTTTACAACTCGATTCATAATTATGCAAGTCAGGCAACAGTGGAAACATGTCCTGAAAATCTGTGCTGAATGCAACTGGCACAGTGTAATTACCCATGTTGCAGGTTCTGAGTGCTAGGTTGTGATGGATGCAGCAGACTACTACAACCTGGCATACTTACAATCACTGCAATTTAGGCATCTAATTCAACTCTTTAAAATTCAGAAAGTGCTCTAAAGCTTGTTAAACTGAATGATGCCATTTTTTGTGCTGAACTTAATAGTTAATTGACCACATTTTTTAATTCTAAAGAATTTAAAGTAAAATATCTTTAATCACGCTGTGATAGACTGGCCATCCATCTAAAGGTGTTTTCCTGCCTATGCCCCCAGACACTGGGCCAAGCTCCAACATTCCTGCACCCTACAGAGGACAAGCGATTTGGAGAATGGATGGTAGAAAATTGTCCTCTGGCAATAGGTAAGGCTTCATTTCAATGAGAGGTAATTCATAATTCTAGATTCTTTTAAAAGCCACTTGAAAGCACAGTGAAAGCACAGTCTTTGGATAGATATGAACATAAATTAGACATCTCAGACAGATGGTGATTCTATTCTGCTCGAGAGAAGGAAAGATGTCACATTGTGGAGTTCCCACCCGCTGGCTCACTGTGCCGAACACCCCCCACATTCATCTCATCTAACTCTGGGCTTCGACCAACTGCTTCATTTCGATCTAGGTGGTAACAGTGCATAATGATTCCTCGATTTAAGCACTGCTATTGTCAGAGTGTTGCCTGTAGCTCGGAGAATGGCAAGTGTACTAACTCTGAATAGTAAGAACTGTCTGATTTCTGTACATGGAGACTGTTGCAATCAAATTGTTCTTGAAGGTCAATATGAATTCTAACTGAGCATTCATGAACTCTGTAGACTGTAATAATAGTAAATGTAATATTTACAGCGAACTGAGCAAACAACATCGACTTTGACATTGAAGTCTGAGACCAGTAAGAACAGGCAGAACCTTTGCTTCAGCACCAACAGGTGTTACCAATCAATAATATGACCTTATACATTGTAACATTGAAACTTGGATTTTCTGTAAAGCTGCTTTCCGACCCATTTAAGCATAAACCAAGTTCACTGGTTATGTCAGTCACAGTGTTAATTTCATACACAACTATGACATCTTTCCTCTATAGAGCATTGTATTTTGATTAATTTACGTTAAAAAAAAAATATCAATAATTTTATCAAAAGTAATTATTGTGCACATATGTGCTGCTATCTTACATATAAAGTATATACAAGTAATTTAACTGCAATTACACTGTTGGCCTTGCCCCTAAAGGCCTCGATATTCATTCATCGCTCAGGGAAAAACAGAAGTTCTAAATAGTTTAGCAATGATAAACTGTTTAAAATATCCAGACACCGTCCACACTACTGGGAGCTGTGTTTAGATAAGTATTTAAATGTAATGTACTTTTTTTCTTAATAACACAATAAACACACAAGCATCTGATCAAAGGGATGTGTGCACCAGCTCTACAATTCGGCACTCCAGTGTACTCATATTTTTACGGACTGAGTGAACAAATGAACCTGAAAAGATATTCATGTCAAAGAAGGTAGAGCACAAAAGCACACCCACCTAATCGTTATGGACCAATGGCAGCCTGAAGGTGTTTAACAGACGGCACAAAATTTCACAGAAAGTTGGCTGTTTCAGACCACTGGATCAAACTTCTAAACACCTTTTGGCCAAATTATGTCACACAAGTTCATTGTTTGGTTTCGCTTCAATTATTTCAGGACCCTTAAACCTCACTGTAGTACATTTTATCAAATGCTTAATGTAAATACATAATAATACACCTAATTGACACCAACATTTTAAACACAACAATTTGAATTGAAGAAGAATTTCTAATACTTTACTTAAAGCCTTTATGTACAATGCATTATAAGGGTATTCATAATGCATGTTATAATGCATTATATCTTTTCATAAATGATTGTAACCAAAGTTAAAATGCATTTTAATATTTGCAGATTCCTTGGTACATTTGAATTTTTTTTTTTTTTTTTGTCATGTGTTTTAATGCATCTTATTTAACTTTCTAAAGGTGTTATGTAAGTATTATACCTGCGGTTATTCATGACATCATACATTGCATTATAAGGTACATTACAAGGCATAATTAATGCATTAAAATACTTATAAATAAAATGCAATAAAATAATGCATTATATATAAAGGCTTTAAGTAGTGTTACCGAATTTCTTTCTAGATATGAAACCGCCATTTCTAATAGTGTCTCAGATTTGGACCCAGCTGTTACTATAAACTGTGATTATCTTTTGATCTGATTTAACCTGTGTAAAAGTGTAAATGTCAGAGTGAACATACTTTTCAGTCGCCGGCCAAACACACGTTTCAGCCATGACCCATATCACAACATGGATCTCTCCAGCTCTCTAGCCTCCAGTAGGATTTGTTTGCTATCTGGACCGTAAAAACCCAGGGAGAATAATTATCACTCCAACCAACTGTAAACAGTCCTGCTTACAACATACTCAAGAGCCAATGCAACACACAGCGATATGGCTCACATAACAGATCTATTGGAGAGCTGCCACACAGTGATACAGTACCTCCTTCAGGGTTTCTATCACTTGCTCAGAAGAGCTGAAGTGTCTTTGGTGCACTGACTTGAAGACTTAATTATCAAAGTGGCATTACCAACCATATCAGCCAATGCCGTTTGGATGCCTGAAATTCATTGGTCTAAAGGGACAATGCAATTTTTTTTTTCTTATTTCAGTCCAGTTGAATGTGTTAGTACAAAGATTTTAGTACAAAGAATGGTGCCTTCCAATCCTACATGCAACAATGGGATGGGGAAAAATAAACATAGGAAGAACAAAGACTCATGGGGTTTACCATAATTTTGCTAAGTAGTATTTTCCTTTATTTGGTGAAACTCATTTAGTGTAAATAAAACAACAACTAGGCCAAAGTTATGTACCAAACTGAATATAAGCCTATGTCAAAACAGATTTGTGTAGACAAATAAAATAAAACAATAAAAATATATTATTATTATTATTAAATGCAACATGTGTGACAAAATCAAATTAATCCTATTTTAATCAAGAAAAGAATCGCTTGCTAACAGTGTAGAATAAGTCATAAGCTTCACTGATTTATTAAAATCACTATTAAACTGTTATATTATACTATTGTACCTTCACTATTGTAAGAAAGATGACAACTGGGAGAGTAAGAGACATGCTTATTGAAACAGAACTAAGTTTAATCATCTCCCTCATCCTCTTATCTTCTATCCTTTCCATGTCAATTCTCAGCTGATCTTGCAAATGGAAATGCATTGTGCGTACCGGGAACCAAACATCTGAGCCTTTCACAGATCTCCAAGAGCATCTGCACGCTCTACTGAGCTTAGAGAATAGGCAGCAAGCTTGTCAATTGCAAAGGTCTTTTCTCAATGCTCCTCACAAAACGACCTCAACAGCAGGTAATTATGATGCTCCAGTGGAGAACTAATGTAATGATCAACCTGATCCATTTCAGCTCTATTTTATCATTGAATTTCCATAGACACTGCTTCTAATTCCTATTATTATTCTTATCAAAGTTCTTCAAGGACAAGGAGGATAATGCCCACCCAGCTGACTTATAATTAAACCATGTGTTTGCAGCTGCGGGTTTGCAAGTTGAGTTTGTCTAAGAATACATGGGTCATACTGAAGTTGTGTGAAGACATTAATTCTAGATCCAAAAAGATATCCTGGCAGAATTTAGAACACAATATAACCACTGGTGGGCATTAAGATCCCATAATTCTTTTTTAAGATATATTGCACAACATTAAAACACAGAAGATATTGCCATTTCATTCACAGAGCAAATCTGTAAACAGAAAAGAAAAAGAAAAAAAAAAGAAAAAAAAAAAAAAACATACACCTAAAAAGGACTATAGCTTAATATCATATTTGTTTATACATCATGGCTGACTCTGGATAAGCATTTGGTGGCTGAATAAATTAACAGTTTGGGTACACTGTAAAAAACAATAAGTAAAATGTACTTATTTTTTCTTTTGCAAGTAAATTTCAAATATGGAATTAGGTAACTCTACTTAACTAAGTAAAATTAACAAAGAAAATAAGTCATTTTAACTTGGCCAGTAAAAGGTTGAGTAATTTCTACTTAGTTGAAGTTTCTTTTGCAATACATTTTACTCAAACAATATAACACTGAATAAAGCCATGCTTTTAAAGTATAAGCTTCACTTAGAAACCTCTAAGTAAAAAATACAATAGATATTGTGTAGACACCATGTCTACATATTACGGCACTTGAACACAGAGACCTAAATACTTGGTACACAATACACAATGACGGTAACATTTGATGGATCGTTTCTGAGTGTGAATGTGGCATTTTGAGTAGAAAATGAACTTCAAATGTCACAAAATGGTAAATTACTAAACATAACCACAAAACAGTGATAAAACAGTGTAAAAACAGCTGGAAAACAGCGAGAAATCGACCTCATTAACTATTCAAGGCCCAGTGCATGATGGGAACACCAGTATCAGAAAAGTTGAGTAGTTTTACTTAATTTTATAATGTTGATATTTACGCTTTAATTTTTTACAAGCTTAAATTGAGTACTAATATAGAATTTACTTAGTTTTTTTTTTTTTTTTTTTTTAATTCTTGCCTGAACTAACTTTTTCATGTAAAAATTACATTTGTTTTTTTCTGTAGTATTTACTTCACCATAAAATCTTTTTTTTTTTTACAGTGTATAGGCAATAATTCCGCATCCTTACCTTTTGACGGATCTCCTCCTCCATCTTGACTGGTGAGCCCAGTTCAGCGATCTGTTTGACCCCTTCACTGGCATAACCTCCATACTCCCACAATATATAGTTCTTCGAATGGGAAGCTCCAATGAGGGCCGACCAGTGATTGGCTCTCCCTGTTAAGGTACAAAAAGTTCAGATGTCTTAGAATGATGCATGATAAAATTCCTTAAATAATTACTAAATAAACCAATTTCCATGTGTTTCTGATCATTAGTGAAATATACACGTACATTTATGCATTTTGCAGATGGTTTTATGCATAGCACATTGGGAATACGCATCAGTATATTTAATGTTGTGTTCCCTGGGAACCAAACCTTTGGCATAGTTTGTGTTAAACTAAACTAAGGGCTCAAATACACAGGGTAAGATAATTAACTGGAACAGAAACAGGTGCGTAACTAATCAGAAACCAACAGAACTTAGACAAAACAGAACAGGGAACAGACTGAAAACAAAGTGTAATTCGATTCCATTTAAAGGTGCAATATGTAAGAATTTTGCAGTAAAATATCCAAAAACCACTAGGCCAGTGATATTTTCTTCACTTGAGTACTTACAATATCCCAAATGTTTCCAACTACTTGTAAATAGTGAGAAAATTGCAATTTTAACCAAGGCTCCGGGACGTGTGAGGAGTCGCCTGTCAATTGCGTCATACCCGCGTTACCCTCGGTTTCCGGTTTTATTTTGTAAAAACCATGGAAACACCAAAGACACTTTAAAATATCACGTGTTTTAATAGACAAGGGAACAACTGTTTGGTTACGTTTATAGACAGAAAACTAATTATTGTTATATAGCTCAACACGTTTAGTCTTACTGTTATTTTTTGTGAGTACCATGCTTTACCACGCCTCAGAGAAAAATTTTGTCAAGTAGCTAACATAGCATAATCAGATGCAGCTTTATTTTTAGTAACAGTAATACAGAATTTTCTCCATCATACAATACGTTTTAAAATTAATTGCATGCCATTTAGCAACACAAGCCATCCAGCATTTAATATGATATTCTAAAATCGATCTAGCTTACTGCAGTGTGTCTCAAACAAGTGTCTCGCAGCAGCCGCCGAGCGAACGCTCAGAGTAACGTTATAACATAATTTTCAACACATTCAAATGTATCTAATGTGATAAATTGAGCTGCGTTACCTCATACTCATGACCGGAAAAGCAGAAGCGGCGCTGGCGACTGTGGCATAATAAAAGTTCCGCTGCTCGTGAGGCGTGTGTTGCGCAATCGCTCCAGCGGCCTCGTTCAGCTCCCACAACACTCGGTCCTGCTCTGCTTCATACTACAGTAACATTGATAATCGCATCCATGAACATGATTTCTTCCTGAGTCCTATCCCGTTTGTTTCCACCGTCCGTTGAGGTGAAGACCACATGTCCCAAGATTTCGCGCTCAAACTTGCCGTCATCAAGCTACGCCTTTGTTTTGAATAGGCCTCTAGCGGACAAAATTTTTACATATTGCACCTTTAAAGCTAATATATTAAAAATGTACTAAATTGCAACTTTATTTTTTTTATAAATTGCAGCATTATTACAAATGTGCAATAACAAATATATTTAAATACATGACACACGTTTCAATAGAAATTACAATAAAGTATATTTAATGCAAGTCAGTACAACAGAAGTAATTATGAAATGTGAGTGAAAAAAGGCGTTCAAGTTCAAGTAATTGTATATAATATAAATTTAAACTGTAATATGTTTTATTTAATTGTAATTAACTCTTTCCCCACTAGCGTTTTTGAAAAAAAAGTTGCCAGCCAGCGCCAGCATTTTCGATCATTTTGACAAGTTTCATGGCCCCCAGAATATTTTGTTGTATGAATATCTGAACATGCAATATATCAAAAGAAAGAACAGACCCTCTGCTTTTAAAAAAAAAAAAAAAAAAAAAATATATATATATATATATATATATATATATATATATATAGTTATCAACATTTGAATGTGGGTAAGTTTAATTAAAAATAAAGCAACATATTGAGCAAAAAGCTGAGAAAATTAAGTTTTTGTAATATTTTATTCAGTAACATTAGGCAGTTTTGAATTAAATGCAGTTTGATGTTGATGATCGCGTTATTTTCCACATGCATCTGCTTACATATGCTATCGCTCATTTCTGCTTCTTCTTCGCCTGTGTTTTGATCAGGAGATTCAGTACTCTTTCAGAAGATGTGCAATAGCACCCCCTACTGTATAACAGTGAAAAACGGGAAAGCCGGAAAATTCCGCCAATGGCGGGGAAGCGTTGTCTCATAAATGACGGAAAATTCTGCCAATGGCGGGTAAAGAGTTAACATGCAATCAAAATCACTGCATTCAATTCACACTTAAGCATATACTTTAAAAAACTATTTTATTTCCGTAATAAGTACTCTTTTTAAAAGTATGCTAAAGTGTACTTCTTTTTCACAAGGGTTGCATTTAAAGACAATGCTAAAGTGTACTTCTTTTTCACAAAGGTTGCATTTAAAGACAATATCAAATTAAAAATATTTTATCTTTCAAAAATGCATTTTGTGATAACATTCTTGCTCTTCATCTAACATTCTGTTTCTACATTATCCTAATGTAGCACTCGGCTAGAATAATACATGCCAGCACAATGCAATGTACAGTAATGTGAGTTTGAATCCGGCTTGCATCATTTCCCAGTTTTGTTCCCTCCTCATAATTTCCTATCCTATCTCCACTATCGCTCCCAATAAAACTGCCAAAAAAGACAAATATAATGTAAAATAAATATTGTAATTCCAGGAACAAGCAGCCATAGCAATATTAATCTAACTTATTCTCCAAATGATTACTTTATGTACAAAGCACTCCCTGACTCTAATGGGACTGGATTCACATTACCCATTTGCAAATGACTCTTAGTGTAACAAGTCAACTACAGCTTCAGTCAAAATGTGACACTAGTCTCTGCCACAGAGCACGGACCACAACAGCCAAATCAATGGGAAATGTGTTCTTAATTAAACTACCCTATACTCATTTTACATGTAATATAAAAGAGTGCACTGTATATTGTAGGTACAGTATTATATATACAGTGCCCTCCACAAATATTGGCACCCTTAGTAAATATGAGCAAAGGCGGCTGTGAAAATAAATCTGCATTGTTTATCCTTTTGATCTTTCATTCAAAAAATTCACAAAATTCTAACCATTCATTTAAATAAAACAATTGAAAGTGGGTGGAAACTCACATTATGAAATAAATGTTTTTTCTCCAATACATGTTGGCCACAATTATTGGCACCCCTAGAAATTCTTATGAGTAAACTATCTCTGAAGTATATTCCCATTCATATTTACATTTTTTAGCACACCAGGGTGACTAGGAGCATGAAATTGTCCAGCCATGACTTCCTGTTCCACAGGAGTATAAACATGAGGAAACACATAGGCCAAATTCCCTTAATCATCCATCACAATGAAAAAAAACAAAGAAAAGAGTTCTGATGTGCAGCAAAAGATTGTTGAGCTTCACAAAATAGAAAATGGCTGTACGAAAAAGCTAATGTGCACACATAGTGGAAACCACACCTGGAATAAAAGCCAATGCAACTGCACCCGCACCCACTGAGACAGAAGTGTGATACCTCAACCAATTCACATCAACTTTGGACTCTGTGAGTTCAGAACACTGCCACAAGGACTTTGAGAAAGGTTTGAAAAAGAAATAAAGCATTCTCAAGGTCCTAAAGACACTGTCTTATTTAACTGTGTATTTTGGGACAATACAACAAGTTCCATAGGATGGGAAGGTGATGGGCGGACACCTTGAATGCTACGACCCAATCACATCATCACAGCAGGAAAGGTGGGGATTAGTAATCCCCTCCCCAGCGGGAAGGAATAAAAGCTTTCCCAAGTGAACAAACCCTTGTTCTGAGTTTCTGACCTGACGAGGGAAGAACAACAGCACGACCAAGGTGATACTCTTGCAAGTAAACCTTTCACCGCACGGATCTTCAAGCAGCCCAACTGTTTTTGCAGAGGACTTTGGCTCCCGACCTGCATAACTCAAGTACCTCCAACCTACAGAAGATCCTATAGATCGACCACCATCTGACCTACAGTTCTCTGGATTACACAGAGACCTCCAGAGTGCAGCTCTGCAGCTGTCGGAAAGCAATCCAGTCTCCCACTGCACATGGAAGGATACAACATTCCACATTCCCGGACTGATCACCCGACCAAGTGAAACGTAAATATAAGCTAACCAAACCTTTTCCCAAAGGCCTTGGCATTAGGTTGTTGCTAAATGAGATTGCTATTTGTGTAGAGACTGTTTATCTAGGGTCAGCGTATACAGATAGATACATTAGACACGTTATCTGTATTCATAGTACATGCTTATTTACTATTTTTATACCAGCATTCAGAAAGATCACAATTGACTCCCTCATAGACTGCTAATTACCCATTCATTGCTTCGTCCAATCCGTTGCTCATCTACTTGGCATTCAGTTTTGTTAACATCCATTTGTGTTGTAGTTTCTGTTTGATTATTGATTCAATTTTCTTAGTAGTTTAGTCATTTTTCCTTAAGTAGTTTAGTCATTTTTCTTCATAGTATTTAGTGAGTGTGATATTTTACTCTTGTATATCTTTTTGTTAATAAATTCATTTTATTGCAAACTGTGTCATTCTTGTTTTGATAATCAGAGGCTCTACAAGCTCACCCGAATCTCACTAAATCTTTCAGATTGGTCAGATGATAAACTTCCTCCAATTTATAAAATTCTAATTCAGTCAACAATCTTTCATGATTGTTCTTTATTGTCAAGGTGAGATTCCTGACTGGTGCCCCGAACAATTGGAAGGAATCATCTGACTCAATATTAATATTAATACAAAATATTAATATTAATATTTAAGACCATAAATAACAACATTTGTGGTGCCCTCATGTAAAGCTGATCCAAAATCACTACACCGCCATATGCTGAGGGGAGTGCATGCCAAAGAATGGCTGTGACAAATATCAGAAACAATTTCAACTGAAATGCCAAAAAACACTCCCCCTAAGGGTCACAAAGGCTGTCAGTGACAGCATTCTCTACGGCCACCACCCAAGCTATAAGCCTCAAAGAGGCCTCCAGAAACATCTAGAGGCCTACTAAGGCCGCTCAAAGGCTTGGAACCAACAACTTCTAACAGAAGGTGTCCCTTTAAGGTAATGTGGCCAGGGAGCCGAAAGGAGCCCCGGCCAGTCACTTCTCAGGGGAGCATAGTCTACCCTGACTGCCACCAGGGAGGCCGACCTGGTCCTGCTTTAGTAGTAACCTAGTCAAGTCAAGTCAAGTCAAGTCACCTTTATTTATATAGTGCTTTTTACAATGTAGATTGTGTCAAAGCAGCTTTACATTGATAACTGGTACATTATTTGGCTGCACAGCAGCTCTTAAAGAATAGTGTCAATGCAGGCAGATCAAAGCACTGTTGAATATCAAATGTCAAGTCAAATGTCAAGTGTCCCCAACTAAGCAAGCCAAAGGCGACAGCGGCAAGGAACCCAAACTCCATCAGGTGACATCAGGTGGCAGACAAGTGGCAAATAGGTGTTTAAATGGAGAAAAAAACCTTGGGAGAAACCAGGCTTAGTCGGGGGGCCAGTTCTCCTCTGGCCAACAGTGCTTTGTTACGATTCAGGTTGCCATCGTAAGTCCAATAGGATCGCAACATTCAAAGTATTTATTCCAGTTCCATCCAATTGAGGATCGTATTCATCACGCCGGTATGGATGGTTGTTGAGGAACTGTGTCGTGGCTGTCGTCTAGTCTGGTCAGCAACCTGTCTGTTACCAAAACAGAATCTCTAAAGCACTAGCCTCCAGAGGAGGGGTCCAGAAAGAGGGACTGCAAACTGGCAGTAACCAACTCAGACCAGAACGTAGAGATGGGCATCCTGGGGAGCAGGACTCGGCATAGCACTTTGAACCCTTGCAATCGAGGGGAGTTACTCTGCTCAACATAGGATCTACAGAGCGCTTCTTAAATAAAGCATTCTGGAGGCTGAGTACTCTACATAGGGTCCCTAATGAGAGATGTACCTCCAGCTACAACAGGAGCTGATCTAGCAAGGTTACATCTACCTGTTCTTACTAAAAAGAACCTCTTAAACCTTAAAGACCAACTCAGGGGGCGAGGTCCTGAGCCTTAAATACTGACCTCCCAGGGAGGTCTCATGAGAGACCTTCAACCTTCCGATCAGACCTCGGGAGCGCAATACTCTAAAGAACAACCCTCAATGCGAGGGGAGTACCCACTGGACTCAACCGAGACGAGTATTGACCAAGCTCAATGCAAGTACCAGGGAGGCTCCTAAAGAACCTACACTCTGATATAACTCTAGGGAGTCAGAATACTGTCTTAGCTGGAAATGCTAAGGACCTACTCGACCCAGAGGATCACCTTCAAGGCCAACTACTTGGAAAAGATCTAGAACTCCAGGGCTAGTATCAGGGAGGCTCCAATGGAGCCTGAGCTACCTGATAACCGTCTGCTCAATTCTAGGGAACTAGGACACTCAGGAACCTAGCTCAACCCAGAGGATCACTTTCAAGGTGACCCAAGGAGGGCCAACTACTTGATAGCAAATCTAACTCCAGCAGAGATAGCCACTAGAGGTATGCAGGCTTGGAATACTCGTTCGCATTGCCATCACGAGCCGTGTACTCAGCATATAGCTTTCTACCCTTAAAACAAGGGGAGTACAAAACTATGCGACCGGGCTGACGAGGAGGCCTCAGTCAGGGCCTACTACTCTAGCATAACACGGCCACAGGCCCGAGGCTAATGCTTGAGCTCTAAGGGAGCGTGCTCAACTCGCCCTGAAAGGCTCAAGGGTGAAAACCTGAGCAAAAACTCTCGCTCAAAGACGAGAAAAGCCGTCTGAGCTCAGCTCTGGAGGAATGGAGGCCCCAACAGGAAGAAATTCCACAGGAGGGGCCTGCAACACTCGACCCCGCGACTTAACGTAAATGAGGCCTGCCGTACTGCTGCAGACTGAAAGGATGCACTTACTACCAAGTCCTGCACCGGACCAACAGAAGGGTTCTAATAATGGAACAAACTCATAATTGACCCAGCCTCAGGGGGGTGATGTTGGAGCACAGCATAATCTGCCACCGCGTATGTCCTGCCATATACAGACAGGACCGGCTTCATAACACATAAACGTGGGTGCAGATAGGAAACACACAACTAGGGTTGCCAAAGGGAAACACTCATAGTGCGCGCAAACAGCCTTATAAAAGGCGAACGCGTGCGCTCCTAGTCCAAACAAACAATGCACAAGTAATGTGTGTGATACATGTAAAAGCTTGCACACAAACCTACACATCGCTCGTCCAAACGTAAATAGAGCACTGCTTACTGATATTGAGGACGCAAGAGACAACACATCCTAAATCAGCAAAACACTCTCATAACAAACACCTGTCCTGCTTCCCTTAAGAAGAGACAGACAAACGAGAGTGGAGCTTCCTCAGCGGGATTCCTCATATATATATATATATATAAATCAGTATTTTCAAGACCCTAGAGGGAAAGACCCACTGACAGGAAATGATGAGGAGAAGAGGTTAAATGGAATCTGGAAATAATCCAAGATGGAATGAAACTTGAGTACCAAAGTGCCACCAAGCAAAAATTTGTAACTAAAATGCTGTGCATAGAAGTTACAAGTTTTGCATTGTACATAACACTATACAATCATTAAAATAATAATCCTGCTTTTCTGATGGTGAGGAAGCATCCCTCTATTGTGCAGGAGTAGTGTGAAGCTTTAGAGGATCTTTGTGTGCTGTGTACAACTACTCAATGATGGCTTCCACAAATGTCATATAAATGGTTTCCACCTCCAACAAAATGGGGTTCTCCCACAGGGGCCTGACAAAAAAAAAACAAAAAACACTAGAATAGCTCAACCCAGGGCTTTTTGAGTGTATGTCCTCGATTTGTCCCCTTAGCCAAGTCCTTCAATGGCAAGTTTCACCTTATCACAAACAAAGTCTGCACTTAATAGAAATGTTGTATTAGATTATAGTGCTACATTAAGCTGGAGTTATGACAAACAGTCCTACTCTGAACCACTGAAAAGAGTTGACATATACTATCTGTGAAAAAGTTATGAAATTACTTTACACTTCTCTTTCAACTTTATAATGTCCTGCTCTAACAATAAAGTCACCTTGTAGTAAAATCTCTACCCTGAGGTATTAAGTTCCAGATCTCTGGGCCTTTAAAGCCCTCAATCTAATTTCTACTCACCAATTTAAGCTATTCCACAGGCATGACAGAGTTTTCACACTGGCTCTGTGAAGAACTGCTTACCACATCCTCTCTGTGCCGCTAATCCGCTCAATCCGTCAGACCTGTATCAAATCTCACTGATGCGCTCTGATGTTCTAATGCTTATTTTCATATGTCCTGCCAAACACAGTATCTCTCTATTTCTCCTCTCTATCTGCTTCAAAAATATGTATATGTATTTTGCTGCAGAAATGCCCTTGATCTACTGGTTTGAAAAGATAGTTGTTTTGAAATGAAGCTTCAAGGTGATATGTGTAATGTTTTTGATGTTACTTTTCTCTTATCCCAGTTTAGTATAATCTACAAGTGAGCCAGTTTGATTGGTTGATTTCCGCAAGAAAGTAATGGCAGTGGGACGAAATAAACAGTGACGTTCAAAACACTATCATGGCAATCTGTAAATATTTTACATTACGAATTGGTGGGGAATTCATATGAGTTTGTACTATTTCATTGATATGTTTTCATTTGATATGCTTACACCTCACTTATTATTACTGTAGACTTTCATGCTTATTTTTTTCCCCTGAAAACCATATATTTTGTACAAATCTAAACAATTGCATTCTACAGTAATCACTGTCATTCTTTTCAGCACAAATGCCTCATTTCTATGCAAATTATGCTTATAAAAGAATGCACTTTATTTACCAAGGCAACACTGCAATATGACCACCCATGCATGCGTTCAACATGGCAATTTCTTTATCTTTGTCAGGGGTGGGACAACCTGTTATTAAACAATGGCAGACTAGAAATTATCAATCAAAATCATTAGTTTGCTTGCCAAGGCAAGGTTTATTAAAACGCCTTACTCTAAGTATTGAACCTTAGTGCATAATTCCACCATTAGCACTATAAGCATGTTTTTATTTGAGCGACAAAGTCACGATTATGACTGGTTGATGTGCCTTAATCATTCGATGAAAGTGGCATGGGAATAAATTATAATGTGTGCTTTTGGCTATGATTAATTAAAGTTGATTTGTTTATCAAGTAATTTATGCAAATACATCAAAATGAAATGATGTCCACAGCAGCGTGCTTGCTTTAGTATACATGTAATTGTACAGTCACAAGGGAATGTTTTCTGCACATGTGACAATCATAAAAATTTATGTTTATTTACTGTACAAGTGTGTGTGTGTGTGTGTGTGTGTGTGTGTGTGTGTGTGTGTGTGTGTGTCAGTTTACCCATATGTCTTTCACTGTTTCCTAACCCCATAAATTAGGGCACCACACTTTCTTTATCAGGTTCATCTAGCTCCAAGAGTACATTCTAATCAGAGTATTGATCTGAGCTGCAGAAGCTCAAGTTGACTCTAATCCCCAGGCTTAATTTACTCCCAATGAGACACTCTCAAGGTTATCCACACCAACCACAAAAGACAAGAGAGGACAGGTGCTAAGAGAAAATAATGAGGAAATGATTGCATATTTCACATCTAAACTGATGTTTGTTGCAAAATCAACAACAATCCTATAGACATATTGTGAGCATAAAATAGATTGAGCCAACAGATTTAAACCACTAGTGCTGCTTGCTACTGCACAACTTGCTGTTATAATGCTAGGGTGCTTGTGAGGGACCAGCCATTGTTGTGCAGCTGCTAGGGTGTTCTGGGTAGTTGCTTAATGATCAGCATGACTATGTGAGTGTTTATACATTTTAATCAAATCAACTAAACTTAACCAAAGCTTTATAGGCTTAAGCCAGTCGCACACCAGATGAGAAGCGCCATGCTACACCGTGGCTATGACAGCTCAAAGGTTTGTGCAAACCAGATGTGCCAATACATAAGCAACTGTCCATAGTGGACCTAATCAACAAACAGGGAAAAGTTCACTTTACCGATGAACTGGTGACAATGAGTTTGCTGTTTGAAAAAAAATGTATATGATATTTTTCTGTATAAAGCACAGACTCAAAAATATACAAAAAATACAAACATATTGCTTACAAATGTCTATAAACAATCTTATAGCCAAGGGTTAAGTCAGTATATACATTAACAACTTGGGACAAATATAATGTAATTTACTGATAAGCTATGTGAGTAGCCCTCTGTAGTATGGCAGGATTTTGAACATACAGTCAGAAAAAAATGTGTTTCAGGGTACTCTATTTTAGTCCAGTGTCCCCTTTCAACACACAAACATATAAAACTTGTAAATACACAAATCATTTGTATATCACAAATAAAAAAAGGAATAATGTAAAATACCCATTTAAATAAAATGTATAATGTTATACTATAATTTTCCAGAGACATGTCCAATACCACTGGGTGTTCTCCACAAGAACTGCTCTTTCTCGACATGGCTTGATTCCTCCCTCCGTCAATATAAGCACCGTAAGTACCGTCCGCCAGAAAAAAAAAAAAAAAAAAAAAAGAAAAATAAAAACTACACCTGTTTTTTTTTTAAGAAAAGTAACAGAAAATCTCTCCTCATGTGGGTTGCATGATGTAAGGTATCATTTGTGCCTCAGTATTGCATTAAAATTCTAATGGCTTACTTGTTGTCTTTGCACTTTAAACTGGGATAGGACAAAGTATTTTAACACTGAAAAAATTACACACTTTACATGTCATTGAGGACATAGTGTCTTACTTGGGTAGTCTTTTGGGTGCAATTTCTCTGACCAGTTCCCGTAGAAGGTGACTCTGTATTTGGCAGTTCCACAGGCACAGCAGTCCAGCAGGGGTTTGTCTGTGGTTTCTCCATACAGCGGTTCTAAAGGACAAGAGAGAATGGCTGGATTATTACAATAATTTATATCCAAATGTATGCAGCATTTATTATTTATTTAGTATAAATAATAAGTAATTTATTATTTATGTATTATTTATTTGATCTATAAAATTATATCTACAATATTATAATTATATCTAATGATGTATTATGTATAAACTGCTTTTGTTAAGAAACACCTTTTTGTGTGGATTTTATCTATTTTTGGAGTTTACACTGAAAAAAGTTATTTTCTATAAGAGAAATCAGACAAATTTGTGACAGGATTCAGTATATGACAGCAATTCAATGAGATTAATATGGAAGTAAAACAATGCCATATGTTTTTTTGAGATAAAAAAGCATCTTGAATTGCACTACTTGAAAAAAAAAAAATGCATTGCATTAACCGTACTTGTATTTTAATGCATTGTATTTTTAGGGCTTGCATTTTTATGGTCTGAAATTCAACATGGTTGTATATTTAAGCTGTGAATATTTCAATTCAAAACATTTCACATACATTTTCATTGTTAAAAATTTAATAATCCATATTCACCTTTCAGATTTCACTTCCAAAATATTCATTCTGTTTAAAAATACAACCTATATTCAGCAGGCAATTTTCGGGCCATTTTATTTCGCATTACAAATTCGCGTCCACAAATTCAGTGGTTCAAATTTCAACATTTCACATCCGGGAACTGCAGGAATAGCAGTAGAGTACCGAGCATAATCTCCATCTGCTGTTAGTCGACCTTACCAGCAGGTGGTGCAAGCGCGTGTTGACGAAGAGTCAAGTCAAGTCACCTTTATTTATATAGCGCTTTTTACAATGTAGATTGTGTCAAAGCAGCTTTACATTGATAACTGGTACATTATTTGGCTGCACAGCAGCTCTTAAAGAATAGTGTCAATGCAGGCAGATCAAAGCACTGTTGAATATCAAATGTCAAGTCAAATGTCAAGTGTCCCCAACTAAGCAAGCCAAAGGCGACAGCGGCAAGGAACCCAAACTCCATCAGGTGACATCAGGTGGCAGACAAGTGGCAAATAGGTGTTTAAATGGAGAAAAAAACCTTGGGAGAAACCAGGCTTAGTCGGGGGGCCAGTTCTCCTCTGGCCAACAGTGCTTTGTTACAATTCAGGTAGCTATCATAAGTCCGACAGGATCGCAACATTCAAAGTATTTATTCCAGTTCCATCCAATTGAGGATCGTATTCATCACGCCGGTATGGACGGTTGTTGAGGAACTGTGTCGTGGCTGTCGTGTCGATGAGGCCCTCACAGTGGATGATCTAGTTGACGAAGAGCAGAGCAACAGGTAGAGCAATTCATTTATTTCATTCATTAAAATGGCTTTACATTAACGGAGCAAACAGTAAGTGCATGTGTGATGATTATCAGGGCCAGTATATAAAAGCTGATAAAGACACAAAAGTTGCGTTTACATTTAATTCAATGTCTTCACTGTTACTTTCCCTATGTGTAGCCAACATGTAAGCAGCTTTCTCTACAGTGAACGAGATTATAACGTTATTCCCCGATGCTGATGTACAGTTCAAACATTAAATCTGAGATAGACATATAGCTTTCCTTAACTTTATATCGCGGCTGTGATGCAGTACTGGGGTTTCCCTCAATATGTCATACTCCAGGATTCCCCTGCCGTCGGGACATATAGAACGCTTAACTTATCTTTATAGACTAAATACAGTGATATAAAAGACCACCAAACTCGCACCTATACTATACTATATAGGCTACAGGCAAGCAGGTTGACTCAGAATATGGACGTAATGTGCAAAGTTTGACGCTAAGCGTTTCCCAGTGAAATACTGGCATAAAGTTGACTTGACATTAGACGGTCCATATTAGGGACCGTCTCTAAAGTTACATATGACATTGGTATACACGTTTCTAACTTCAATATTATTTGAAGATAATGACTTACAGTCATAAACTTTAATGTGCTCGTGTAGGTGTCAGGCATGATGCACACCTTTTAGATTTTTTATATTTAATAAAATAAACAACAAAAAAATATTGCTTTTTTTTACTACCACATGAGCTTATATTTATTTTAATATCAACAATCTAAAATTATGGTATATGGTAGATTTTTGATATTTAATAAAATAAACTTGTCAAATCATGTGTAAATATTACTATTTTTCACTACAGCATGAGTTTATATTTATTATCAACAGTCTAAAAGTTGTGCATCACACCTACATGAACACTTTGCAGACTGTAATTCATTCTCTTCAAATACTATACTAGAGCTTTAAATTATGGTATATTTTGTGTATGAGCATACAGTAGGCTAAGTGAAATATATAACGATATTTACATATGACTTGACAGTTTATTTTATTCAATATCACGAATCTAAAAGGTGTGCATCATACCTGAAACCTACATGAACACTTTACAGTTGGTTTTATGACTGTAAGTCATTCTCTTTAAATGTTATTGAAGTTAGAAATCTCGTATGTAACTTTAGAGATGGGCCCTAAATTTGCGAATATCGACCGTCCAATGTCAAGCCAACTTTATGCCAGTATTTCACTGGGAAACGCTTAGCGTCAAACTTTGCACGTTACGTCCATATTCTGAGTCAACCTGCTTGCCTGTAGCCTATAGCCTACATCCTCAATAAGGAGCGAGTTTGGTGGTGTTTTATACCACTGTATTTAGTCTATAAAGATAAGTTCTATATGTCCTGATGGCAGGGGAATCCTGGAGTATGACATATTGAGGGAAACCCCAGTACTGCATCACAGCGCCGCAATATAAAGGAAAGTTATATGTCTATCTCAGATTTAACGTTTGAATTGTAGGCTACATCAGCATCGGGGAATAACGTTATAATCTCGTTCACTGTAGAGAAAGCTGCTTACATGTTGACATAGGGAAAGTTACAGTGAAGACATTGAATTAAATGTAAACACAACTTTTGTGTCTTTATCACCTTTTCTGCATATATTCTGTCCCTGATAATCATCACACATGCACTTACCGCTTGCTTCATTAATGTAAATCCGTTTTAATGAATGAATGACTCTCTTTACCCATCACTCTGCTCTTCGTCAAAACGCGCTTGCACCACCTGCTGGTAAGGTCGACTAACAGCAGATGGAGATTATGCTAGGTACTCTACTGCTTTTCCTGCAGTTCCCGGATGTGAAATGTTGAAATTTCAACCACTGAATTTGTGGACGCGAATTTGTAATGCGAAATAAAATGGCCCGGAAATTGCCTGCTGAATATTATAGGTTATATTTTTAAACAGAATAAATATTTTGGAAGTGAAATCTGAAAGGTGAATATGGATTATTGAATTTTTAACGATGAAAATGTGTGTGAAATGTTTTGAGTTGAAATATTCACAGCTTAAATATACAACCATGTTGAATTTCAGACCATAAAAATGCAAGCCCTAAAAATACAATGCATTAAAATACAAGCACGGTTAATGCAATGCATATTTTTTTTTCAAGTAGTGCAATTCAAGATGCTTTTTTATTTCAAAAACATATGGCATTGTTTTACTTCCATACATTAAGGCTATGATGTGATTGGTTATCAAGGCACAGAGGTTGATATCTTCCCATAAAATAATAAAAAAAGAACATCTCTGTTTTTGTCTTATCCTGAATCACTACGGTACACCTTTAATAAGTGTTTATATTGGGACTATTTTAGACTGTTTCGAGTCGGCACTGCTGCGGAGTAGCACAGTACCTGCACAGTACCAAGATGCTTGCAATTTTGTTTATTTACCGCTAGAGTGCCAAAGGTTCCGAACTGCAGCTTATATATATACTTAAAAAGCATGTCACTGAAAGCCAAATAACAGATTTGATTTGACTGAACAGTGGCAGGGCTTAATTTGCGCCGGAACAAGCCGGATCCGGATCCGGCACCTCCGAAATCTGATCCGGCACCTCATTTGGGGGATCCCCCATCTCATATGACACCAAAAGTGGTCCATGCCATGTTTTGTGTTTCCCGACACATAAGCAACATATAAAGCAGTGGTTGTCAAACTTTGTTTTAAAGAGCAACCTTTTTTTTTCTTTTTAAATTGACGCAACCAAACCAAGTCAAGCCAATCATAAGAATACTAAAATATATAATATACATATACAGAACAATAATAAAAACTTATAAGTAGCTATAAACAAGCCAAAACGAATTCATTTGAAGTGAAACTGAAAGTAAAAACCAGTGTTCTCACGAAGCCTACCTCTCTCGTTCGACACTAATTTTGTATTTGGATGCTGAACTATCATTTATTATGTAAACTAGGATTTGTACTTCACTCCCATTTCAATATCGATGAAAAAAAATCATCCTCTTCACATGAGCAAAAATGTGCTTGGCAGGACCAGTTTCAGCGGTGGTCACGCTGAACGGCCATAGTGAACGGCACATATACCACGGAGTATTTAAAATGAGCAGTGTAACTTTTTATATGTTTGGATGACTGTGTTTTATTTTGATAATGAACAGGCTGCGATGTCAAGTTTGCAATGCTAGAATATGTTGTGTGCGCAGGCGAGGCGCCGGCGCGATCACTTCAACTGATTCCTTATACCAGCAGAAACAACTCAAATACTCCGTAATTTACAGATATGAGTAGGACATCATTCGATACTGCAAAGTTTACTTTTATTTGTGTACGCTCAACACTAAAAACAGAACATTGTGCTTTTGCAAAATAAAGAAAACAGGATGCGCTTTTTGTCATCTCAGTTTCCTTTCCGTGAACTTGTTTGTGGAGCGCCGCGCCTCACAAAAATGAATCAAACTCAGCAGCATATAGGCTACTATTTGTCATTTGAGTTTTTTCTTTGGCTTTGTTAATCAATTAAGTCAAATATATTTGGCATATTTATTCATTTTCGACTATTATTTTATGAAAACAAATTTTATTTTAATTATATTTTTAATATAGGCTACAAACTATCACAAACTATCCTGTCAACCCATTTTTTTAAGTCTCGTGACACAAGATTTGAAAACCTGTGATATAAAGAATACATATAAACTTAATGTTTTATATAAACTATACATATAAACTTCGATGACGATGCTTTCTGAAACTTAAGCGTGCAAGTCGCATGCTTCGCATTATATCTTGAAGGGAACTTGTCGTGATGGAGACTTCAGAGAGAGCTAGCCTATTTGTGTTGTTGGACATCGTTTTATTAAAATTCTATGAGGAGACGCAGAAGAACTGATGAAATACGGATGATTAAACGCTTATGCCCATACACTGGCAGCCTCCACATGAACGCGCTCGCGCACAAAATGACTACGAGTTTAAACAACTGAATTGTCGAGGGCTGTGTTTGTCAGACTTTGTTGGGCCTAATGCATAATGCCATGGTGTTTTACTCACAAATGGTCACAACACACCATGAGTATGCCAATAAATTGTTTCCATCACCTTAACGCGCATTTGAACTATAACGCAAAACTCAAGATAATCTGCATCTGCGTATTGAATTTTTTTGATAATTTTGACATTATTTAGTTTAATTCATTCATCACCTGAGTGAATGGAAACATGATTTATTGAAAATATTTGAAAATATAAGTGGTTCTTAAGTCAATACTAATCAACTTTCCATTCCTCTGCTACGATTTTAGTGCCAAACACATTTTTGTGCACGTGAATGCTGATTCTTGTCAGCGCTGGATTCTAGTCAGAGCTTGAGCGCTGGCCTATGACTGAAATAATAAGTCGTTGCAAAAGAAACGATACATAGCTAACATGTCGCATTAAACTGGCAGATTTTAGAATGTTGTAGGCAATTCTTTTGCAAGTAATTACAAGTTTAATCTTGTCTTGCCTGGATCTTTAGTGTAAACTTGTTAACGCCCCCCAAGAACACCTGAAAACCCCCTTTCAAAAATCTTGCTTCCAACGCCCCCCGTTGTTCTCTGAACGCCCCCTGGGGGGCGGTACTGCCCCCGTTGAGAAACACTATGCTAAACCATCTAGCTGGGAGTAATGAAAGACTCACCTTTTTCACACATCCGCTTCGTGAGCGAACCCTCATCCTGGAAAGAGATGATCTTCCTCTGAACAATACTAGCCCTAGAGATAGAGAGATGAGAGAACAAGGTAATGAAGGGGAATCAAGAAAAGAAAAGAAAAGAAAAGAAAAGAAAAGAAAAGAAAAGAAAAAAGTATAACTTGCAAATCAGCACTTTGAAAAGGCAGCAATCACGAACCCCCCCATGGAGTGATTGTAACCCATGAAAAGAGGCACGTGCAATTCGAATAGCAGTACATCACAAAAGGCTGCACCCTAGCTATCGCAAGCCACCAGATGTGAAGCATATTTATGCGTTTCTGCTTGAACTAAAAATGCCACAAAAAAAAGTGAAAAAAAGTTACATTCTAATGACATTTCTAAATGAAACACAAGTTTCCCTTTTAGTCGGGTGATCATCATGTTCTGAGACTATATGCTTTAGCAGGCTGATAATCATGTTCTGACACTATATGTGCTGATGCACTGTACAACAGGAGAAAAAAAACAAAAACAAAAAAAACATGTCTGTATGGATCTAAATGTGGGCCAGAAGCTTGTCTCCAGTTGGATTTCGGATACTGGTGTGCTGGTCATCCCACCATACATTTTAATTAACTAGCAAAGCTCAGCTTCACCAGAATTATCATTTTGGTCAACCAGAGTATTGCTTGTAAACAGGATAACTATGCTGGCCCAGGAGATAAACCATCACTAAACCAGCTTGGACCATTATGGCAATTTAATGTTGGTCAAATATGGTCTTTTTTTTCTAGCAGAGTGAATAGCTGATTTGAAGATGAGAATGAACCTGGTAGCACAGTCCAAGAATTCAGAGGATGTAAACAAGAGAGAAAGAGAGAGACTTTGGTCAAGTTGTAATTAAAATCGGATAAGTGATCATGGACATAGCTTAAGCTCTGAGTTCCAAAAGAGTTGGTGACGCCTGTTTACATGGTGACATCTCAGATACTTGTGGCAGCCATGGAGGTCTTTATACAGCCTGAAAAAATCTCAGAGTAAACAAAAAGTCCTTCCTCTTCACACACTGAAGCTCTCATCTGAGGAACAGGCCTGGCATTATTGTACTGAGAGCTGGGGCCAGTCCAGGTGGTCCTCATCCAAATGACAAGGAATATTTATGAACCAGTAGTTTTAACTCACTGGACTGATCATTATCCATTGAAAGATAAAAGATGCTGACGGTTGAAAAAAAAAAAAAAAATGTGTGAAAGGCAAAAACTCCAGTCCAAATCTTCCCTAACAGCTCAACTATAATGATTACAGGGTTGAAAAGTATTAACTAGTTATTATTATCAACTGTACTCACTGACTCAAACCTTAAAAAAAACGATCCACGTATCACATGACAGGATTTTCTTAGTGTAAAGAATACCATGTAACATTCCTTACATTAATAGTTAATAGTAAATAGTTTTTTTTTTTTTTTTTTTGGGATAACAAATACAATTTCCAACTAAAGTAGTAATGTAGGTTTATACTAGGGATGGCCAAATCAAGTCCTTGAGGGCAACTGTCCTGCAGAGTTTAGCTCCATGCCTAATCAAACACACCTGAAAAATCTAACCAAACTCTTTAGGAATATTTTGAAAATTACAGGCAGTTGTTTTGATTAGGGATGGATCTAAACTTTGTAAGACAGTGGCCCTCCAGAACCAAAGTTGCCCATCATTGGTCTATAAAATGTAATTTATCTGTGTTTACACTGTAAGTGAGCGATACAATGCAACAGAACAAAACTACATCACTCCCACTGCAATCTAGGAAGCTGACTGCAATGCAAGAGAAACAACGTCTGTCAGAGATATACATTAGTAGCTGTATGCAAACAGGTGTCCACAGCACAAAATAACACTTCAAAAGGAATAACGGGCTCAAGCATGAGGCTCAACTTGTGATAACTTTGCAAATGTAGCACAGTCACCTTAAAGCAAGAAGGTCCCTGGTTCAAGTCAGGAGCCTTTTCAGTGTGGAGTTTGTATGTTCTCCATAGGTTGTTGTGGGTTTGCTTTGGTTTCTCCCACAGTCAAGAATTGGTCTGCATCAGCTGTGTTCCTAAGAGCACAATGGCCTCCATAATTCTTAAATGGAAGAACTTTGGAACTACCACGACTCTTCCTAGACTTGGTGACCAGACCAAACCGATGGTCACTCTGGCTGAGAAAGTTGCAGAAAGGCAACCATCACTGCAACAATTCACCAATCTGGGCTTCATGGCAGAGTGGCCAGATGAAAATAAAAGCATTTTGGGAAATGGAATGTATGAAAAACAATACTTTGATTTCAGGGCAACTTTAAAGAGATACTGGAAGGAAAGAGGAAAAACAGATTTAAAGAGATACTGGAAGGAAAGAGGAAAAACAGGCATTCGAGTGTTTTTTCTTGAGTTTTCCCATGTTATTTCAGTTGTCTAATTGAATTGCGTTGTGCTATGGGTGGCCATGACCAGAGTTACTCTTCCCTCACCCAAATTGTCATTGATCATGTGAGGAGCAAACTGACAGCTCTTCTATTTACTGCGTCAGTCTCTTTATCTGTTTATTTTGATTGCTTTTGAGGCAGACAGCAGAAAGTACAGGCACATATCCCATTCCAACTTTCCCCCTTCCACAGAGCATGTCTTTTAGTGTTCAAATGAAACCTACACCACTGACTCAATCACTATTCACCATCAGAAGCGTTCATTTAGAAGGATAGTGGTTGACAAACATGGGTCAATGGACCGTACACGCAATGAGAGAGACACAGAAGGACTCTAAAACATTCAAACCCACCCACACCACCTTTTATGTTAAGGTACTGATGGTACCACTCTAATTGTCCATGCTCTAATTCAATCTCACCCCAATTTCACATATCTGAAGAAGAACGGCTTTGGCAGAAAGCCTCCTCACTTTCCAGGGCCGGCCAGGCAATCAGCCGCGGTAATGGTTATTTAACATCCAATTTAAATTCTATCAATGAGATGTTATTAAGGGCAGACTCACTTTCCTGCTTTTACACAGCTGATGCTAATCGCTTCTTTCCCAATGTGTGTGTCTGTGAGAGAGATCTTCTCAGGCCAGTGCTCAAGGCTATGCAATGCAAATTCAAGGGCCCACATCAACCCAGAAAACCACCGGCAGTGAGATTTGTGCCACTGTCAGACAGTATGCAGGTTACATTTGTATTTATACACTGTGAACCTGGAAACCAAAAAAAAAAAAAAAGTGGCATATAATTATATTGTAATTATTTAACCTTGTGGCTGTTAAACTGGATTATTCGTCTTGGCTTTTAGCAAAATTGCTTTCTGCGAAAGGTCTGTAATGAGCCTCCAATTGCCTCGAAAACATCTATATTTCATTTGGTGCTTCACCTTGCTTTTACTTCACACATTTATAAATGAAAAATCAGCATTTGAGAGCAGCTTTAACAGAAATAGCTTTTATTTATGTTTTTTGTGCTCCAGTCCGACCAAAGAAAGGGCATTAGCTGATTTCACAGATGTCATATTTTTATTGTAAGTAGCACCCATAGGAAAGAGAAATCACAAGTGAAATTTGTTCCTCATAACCTGCGACTTGTAGAAAAGAAAATAACTTTTATTTCTCAGATTTTTAGTCTCAGGCGATCCAACCACAAAATGCAGTGTAAATGGAGTTCAAAACATTTCGTCACCCCTTTTTTCTCAAGCTTTCTTATTTTATTTAAAAACATTTTATTTTGCCTTTCATCAACATGCAGTGGTGAAGTAAGTAATGTTTGCAGATACACATTCAGAGACCATTTCTTTAAAATCTCATCACAGGAGACACAGTGAGTCACGTTACATCCAGGGGCCTGTACCATGATGGTAGTTGAACAAACTCAGGGTTATAGGATTAGTTTCAAGTTGACAAAACCAAACCACTCCAATCCGGCTTTGTTGGTACCATGATGCTGATCATCAACTTTCTCTGTCAACTCAGGCTTTGATCCTGAGTTTGTGGAGCGCGTGCACATGAATGCGTGACATCAGTGGCAAACAGCCAATCACATGCCTTGCAACAGAAAGAAACTGTGATTTACTTCTCGCGAGAGAGTCAACGCGATTCAAAACTCTTTTGCTGAAGAAAATGAAGAATTTAAACGCATTTACACTAAAGAAGAAACTTGTCCATGAAAAAGGACAAATAAAAGAAATTATCTTGCTCTATCAGAGCAAGTGAAAATTGTCAAGTGTTTATATAGTTTATTATATACAGCAATAGAGACTCAAACATGTAAGGTTATGTAGTCATTTTTAAAGAGTTATCTGTTGATTCTACAGCTTACATATGATCTGTATATATTAATATTTATTTAAAATAAATGCTTAATAATAACTGTTAAACTAAAATTGCTTGTGTGAAATGGATTAATAATATAGATCATATAATAATTATTTAAATCATATATAAATCATAAAATAATTCTATAAATCATTAAAGCAAGACAATTTCATCGTTAAATATTTGTTTTTACTATATAGTGATCTTTAATTTGGAGGAAGAGAAACTGGGGGAGGGACTTTATTGCGTTGGATGTGTCAGTATCACTTTGCTCACATCTGATTGGTCCAATTTCGGTTTGAGATCTCTTACCCAGAACATAACCTGCCCCGGAGCAGGTTAGCTGTGGAGCGTAAGTTACTATGGTGATGAAAAGCCAAGTCACTTTCATGGTACCTAAAACCCAGGATTGGCATAAACTAATCTGAAACTTAACTGGCTAGCCAGCTAATCCGGCTTCATGGTACAGGCCCCTGGTTTACTCAGCTCACCCAAAGATCCTTAAATCAGGTGTAAAAAAGGACTATGTCAAACATTGCTCAGCATTTCTCTTCTGGTATTGATGAAGTATGATTTGGTCAAATTCCTCTTGCAGAAATTAACTCCAGCGTTCTTCGGAACATTTGCAGTTAATTTGCAGCAGAAAGTTTGTAATTTTTTTTTTTTTTTTTTTCTTTCCCCAATTACAAGAATTGATAATCACACACAATAAGACCAGGGATTCATGTTGATTGATTTCGGGGTTTCCTAAACCTTCTTCTACACTAGAACAGCTGTTTAGGAAACTGTTTTCTTAGGACAATTATCAATCATAGAAATTAGCGATCATTATACAAAAATTGTGTTTTCAACCACACAATGTTTATTTTAGGTTTCAGACATTTAAATACACATAAGTACTACCAAAAATAATTTATAGTTTATAAAATACACACTAATGTCAAAGGAAGTGGCAACAATAACTCGTCCCCTTGGAATTATAAGGTTCTATCTGCATTCTGAGTAGTTTTGAGATATTGAGCTTCAAAGTTTTTTGCATTCCATATAGCAAAAAATTATATGGGGCACAAGTTTATTTCATACATGAAAATGACAGGGACCCTAAATGTATTCTAACTGTACAATAACAAAATCCTCTCAAATTTGTAAATGGGGATTTTAGGAATGGGTCAAATACACATAGAACCTTCTAATTCTAAAAAAAAAAAAAAAAAAACACTTTTCGCCTGGAATTATAAGGTTCTATCTTACAAAACATTAATTGAAGCAATAATTTTCAAGAAACACAAACAGTTTACTTATAATTTGTTTTAAAATACAAAATTAGTGTTGTAACAATGTGTTGACATGCATGAGAAAGTTAAATTTAATGTTTTCTGTGACATTTATTTCATATTTTAGAATGTTTTTTTTTGTTTGTTTGTTTGTTTTCTTGTTCAAGTTAATCATAAAAGGCAGTGCTAAATGTTTTGTCCATTGCAGTTGTTAAATTTAGGTAAGAATATGGTGGGTAATTTAACACATTATTGCAGGAACCATTTAATTGTTGACTATTTGACCTTTAAGGCTTAATATTGTAAAATTTAAGACATTTTAAGACTAAAAAACTGCAAGAAAACAGACAATGCTTCAGCAAAGGTGTTTAACCAAGTTTAATAAACATTGAAAATGTTTTACTGACTATATATAATTAAAAACATTTCACATTTAAAATATTTAAATTATTTAAACTGCAACAACTCAGTTTTTACCAACAATGTAAAATTTAACATTTCATCTCACTTAATGTAGCTTATATACTTTAATTCAGTATGCCATAGCATAGAGGTTTAGCTACATACAGCTCAATACAAGTACACAGGATGGATCAAGGTTAAAACATAACCTAATATATAACATTCCTTCGTATGACAATGACGTGACTGTAATAAAGCAAATAGACTACAAAACCCGAACCTATCCTCTTA
The DNA here is from genome assembly GCA_039654765.1 of Mylopharyngodon piceus. Classification (NCBI taxonomy): domain Eukaryota; kingdom Metazoa; phylum Chordata; class Actinopteri; order Cypriniformes; family Xenocyprididae; genus Mylopharyngodon; species Mylopharyngodon piceus. Next base: position 212,209 of record JBCHWC010000080.1, read on the forward strand.
ATAGCGCTGATAGCAAGGATGGTGTCTAACTATGAAAATGACTCCTCAGCAATAGCTACAGCAAAACAAAAAAAGACTGAAATTCCCTGGAATTTGGGCTGCTGTCATTGACAAGATCATAAATAAAATAGTCGATCATAAGATTTCTAATAAACATCAGGTTGCATGGAATTGTTTAGTCTTCACTGTTTTAGCGTTTTCTGCACTCTTTTCCGCTGTCATGGAGCAGTCCGTTGACATGACAAAGAAAGCTGATGCTGATTGGTCCTCGTGTGTGCATTCAAAGTGCTGCTTGGCTCACAGATAGAACATTATAGAACCAAGTTAGAGTTCGACTTTGTAAATAGAACCATTTTTGTTTTCTAAAAAAAAAAGTCCCAAAATGTACACAACTTAAAAAAAGAAACATCACATAATGTAAATAAGTTGTCATAGAATGAGAATATGTGAATAACTCAGTTTTGACAAAAATGTCAGATAGAACCTTATAATTCCAAGGGGACGAACTATATAACTATATATAATTAGAAAGTTTACTCTATTCTTCTCCTAGTTCACTGTTTTGTTTTGTAAATCTGACAGTTCTCTGCATTGCAGTGCAAACTATCATGGCGACGCCCACTGCCTGTTATAGATCAACTATTATGATCATTGTAAAGGTGTTTAAATGTCAAAATACTTTTACTTGCATGTATTTGAGAATCAGAATAAAATATATTTCAAAATATAGCCATATTTAAATAAAATATTTTAAAATTCTAAATAAAAAAGAAAAATGAAATAAAACTGACACATCAGTCATATGGCTGCGGTGTGCCATGGAAATAATAAGGTATATATATATTCTAAAATAATGGTTGCCTTAAACTCACACCAGGGACTCAGCTAGAATATTTTTAACTTGCATGTGAAAGGGTCAAATCATAAACAAGCAAAATGTTGACTGTTTACCCAGTGGCTTTGCAAGTTCACTTGTCTTTCCTTTGGATCAAGTTTTTGATCATGAGATCTCAGCTGCAGGGGAGGTCTGGAGGGCATGAAAAAACAATTTGACACACCACAGAAAGTTTCTTGCTGTCTTTAAATTTTGCAATGTCAAGCTAGTTTTTCACTCTTTTGCTTTTACTTGTGAGACTGTTTGGAGTAAATAGGAGAAAGAGAAAGTTTTGATTTCATAGAGCATTTCTGCTTCCAGCATCCCCTCTAGAATTTACTCACAGCAAAGAGTCGAGTTCAGCAACCTTCACCATGGATCTCTACTCATTACCCACACTCTTCTGCCCTGCTCCCCACCTCTTTGTATCCTGTCTGCCTGAAGCGCGCCCTCTCCATCGCTCATGCTGGTTTGATGCTTCCATGTCTTACATTTTTTGATATTGCACTTTTTTCATGTCCTCTACACTCCACCTGTCTTTTCTCGTGCTGCTTTTTTTATTTTCCAACCACTGAAACACACTTTTTTGTTCTTTCCATAGTTTATGTCCAAAGGAGGAACTCTGAGCTGGAGCTCAGTCTCAAGCCTCTCCATTACAGACAGTGAACCATATAAAGTTATGAGACTCACAACTTATTTTTAGAATAGTATTCCATATGAAAAACAAGTGAATCATAGAACAGTCATAATCTCTTCATGTTCAGTCAACTTCCTGCCTACATACCTGTACCCTGTTATTAACGTCCACTGATGATCCACACTGTCTAATTTTGTATGGATTGACTAAGAGTGTCCACACAGTCTAAGACTGGTTACAAAACCCATTCGATTGACTCAGAGTTAATAAAAGAAACACAAAAATTGTGTTTCTTTAATGGATTTAACCAACATAGAGGAAAAATGCCTAAAATGGTTTCTAAGCATATAGGACAAGATATTAGAAAGACATTAACCCTCGGTTTCACAGACTAGGCTTAAGCCTAGTCCCAGACTAAAATGCATGTTTGAGCTGTTTTAACTGAAACAACTGCACTGACATATCTTAAAATTGTTTTGTCTCACGTTGCAGATCAGTATTTTATTTATTTATTTATTTATTTTTATTATTATTATTTTTTTTTTTTTCTAAGGCACATTTATAAAAGCTACTTAAATGTTCTAATTGAACCAAGGCCTAATCCTGGCTTAATCTTAGTCCTGTCTGTTAAAACCGGGCCTAACATTAACAAATAACATCTTATTTATGATGTATATGTCACAATCTAAGATAAAAAAGTGGGACAAAACTAACTGTAATGGAGTCCCACCACATTTAAATTTCATTTTTTGAAGTCAGTGGCACTCATCTACAGTGGAAATGTCACAACTCTCATCTACTTCTTTATGTAAACAAGGGTGACCCAATGACCATGATAAAAGATCAGCACAGAGATGTAGCCTGGTGGGTAGTAAAAATGAAATCCAATATGGCTAAAATAAGAAAGAAAAAGCACTGGGACAAGAACACCTGAGCCCCTGGTGTAGAGCTCAAGATCAGGTTGTAAACCTCACGAATGTGTGTGGTGAGGACCAGCCTGCCACATCACAAACATCTTAAAGTGAAACTCCTAACAACAGAGACTTAGGAAGCCATACACCTAGTAGAGTGGGCTCGAACTGACATTGGGGAAGGTTGTCCGGCCGACTCATATGCAAGAGAGATAGCCTCAACTATCCACTTGCTCATTCTCTGCTTTGACGCTGGGACAGCTGGGACAGCTCTGTGGACGTAAGCATCTAAAGCTCGAACTGGACAAAGCAGATTATTTCTTTTTTGGCCAGAGTCCCGAAAGGGTGGGGGACAGAAGGATTGTAGCACAATAGATCTAGCCACATTAGTGGGGACCTTGGGAACATAACCCGGTCTCAGATGAAGAAATGCTTTCACCATGCCAGGTGCAAGTACGAAGGGACAACCGACAGGGCTTGCAGATCTCTTATTCTTTTAAGAGACGTGATAGCCAGGAGGAACAACATTTTAAGAGTCAAAAACTTGACTGGAACCTCTTCAGTAGGCTCAAAGGGAGCCAGGGACAGGCCTTGGAGCACCAAGGCCAGATCCCAAGCTGGTACCCTAGTGCATACTGCAGGCCTCAGCCTCAATGTGCCATGGAGGAAACATGTTACCAACAGGTCTCTCCCTAAAGGCATTCCCCCCAAAGGAATGTAGTAAGCAGCTATGGCCACCACATAGACCTTTAACCTGTTAGCATTCCACTGTACCACCCATGGCACAAATACCATTCAAAAGAGACTGGACAGTGAGACGTCTCTCGAGACGCAAACAGATCCACTTGTGTCTGGCTGAACACCCTCACCCTCCATATCTGCTCCACCACCTCAGGGTGGAGCCATCATTCCCCAGGCCTCAGCCTCTGCCTCGACAGGATGTCTGCTCCCTGATTTTGGCACCCAGGGTTGAACGCTGCCCTGAGTGAAAGCAGCTTTCCCAGGGACCACACAAGGATTTGGTGCACCAGTTTGCAGAGTGGACGTGAGCGCAAACCCTTCCTTTGGGTGGTGATTTATGTAGGTGACCACTGATGTGTTGTCTGAGTGGACGAGCACATGGTGGCCCCCTGAGATCTGGGAGGAAATTCTTGAGAGCAAGAAAGACAGCCATCATTTCCAGGCAATTGATGTGCCAGGAAAGATGATGCCCCCTCCACAGACCTTGAGTTGAGCGACCATCTAGAATCGCTCCCCAAACTGTGAGGGAAGCATCTGTCATTAGCATTTTGTGATGACAAGGAGCTCCCAACAAGGGACCTTGGTATAGGAACCAGGGTTTCTTCCACATAACCAAGGCACGTAAGAATTGTCGCACGATCTTGAACATGCGAAAAGGATTGCCCCTCTGGGAAAACCCCCTGGTCCTGAGCCACCACTGTAGGGGTCTCATGTACAACAGGCCAAAAGGTATCACATTGGATGCTGCTGCATTCAAACCCAACAGTCTCTGAAACTGTTTCACAGTGAATGACTGGTCTAGCTTTATTCAGTTTACGGCTGACAGGATCAGCTGAGAAAGGAGACAGACGTGCAATGAATCCCACACCACGCCTAGAAAAGTGGTCCTCTGTGCTGGAAAAAGCACACTCTTCTTGGCGTTTAATCTTAACCCCAAAATTTTCATGTGAGCGAGAATGACATCTCAAAGCCGAACCGCTAACTGATGCGACTGAGCTAAAATCAACCAATCGTTGATGTAGTTCAGAATGTGGATGCCCTGCAGACACAACAGTGCCAGTGTTGCATCCACGCATTTGGTAAAAGTGTGGGTTGACAAAGCTAGACCGAATGGAAGAACCCCAATTTTGTTACGCTTTGCCTCAGAAAGCAAACCTTAGGAACTTCCTGTGTTGTGGAAGGATGGATACATGGAAGTATGCGTCCTTGAGACCTATCGTGAGGTCTGGTGGCCTCGGATCTGATCTGTGACAAGATTTGTCTCAGGGTTAACATTTTGAACTCGAGCTGCATGACTGACTGGTTCAGATGATGCAGATATAAAATGGGACGCAACCCCCAATCCTTCTTCACAACGATTAAATACCGGGTGTAGAAACCAGTTTCTCTGTCAGGAGGTGTGTTAACAGCATCGCAGAAGAAGCCAGGAGGCGAAAGCAGGCGTCCATAAGGAAACTCTTAGCTTTTTCATTGATGGTGCTTAAATTCAACCATAAGTGCCTCTCCGTGGCCACCAGGGCTGCCATAGCATGACAGATGGATCTGGCTGTCTCCTTGGTGACCTGGAGAGAAAGATCTGTGGCCCGACAAAACTCTGTGACTGCGTCAGAGCCAATTTTACCCACCCTCATCGAGGTCTCCTAATAGATCCACCTAGTTTTTCACCTTTTTTTTTAAGGAAACTGAATTGAGGAACCGATTAAGCTAATAAATTAAGGAATGAAGGCTACTTAATTATTTTAAGAAAATTTGTTCAATTATGCAGTTTTATTTAGAGACACCATTGTTAGTTCCCAGCATGCTTTGCATATGGCTGGAAATGGACAGTAAATTTTGAAATTAAGTGTTATTTTATCTGTTTTTGAGTGAAGGGAAACATCTGTTAATGTTCAATGTTTGACATTTGAAAGAGTTTATGTTATGTTGAAGTTTTGATCGTTATCATTGTGCAGAAGAGTAGAGCTTATGGTTAGGTTGTGAATAACTGCATGTACTAATAATATGAAGCATGTTTCTTTGTTCATTGAGCAATAACTTTGCTATTGCCAGTGCAGTAACAAGTTTGTTCTTTCTTGTGCTGTGCTAGCAGCATACTGTCTTTTATTTGTACAACATAACTCAAAGTCAAATATAAACAGGTCATTTCCATTCACTCTAAATCATACACTTTTGAGAGTCAAATTAAAATAAAAAAAGCACATTTCAATAAAAAATATTAAATATAGCTGCAAGCAGCAATTATCGGGGCCAAGCACAAAGGCAGCCCAATAAGCCAGCCAACATGGCTGTGAGCATCAGACCAACTGCAACGGGGAGCAACTAAAGTCCTATTAAGATCATTTTAGGCAAAGTAGCTGTAAAATCATGAATACAGTCAACTATAAAGATTTACTGGTTTATCACTTTCAACCAATAGGTGGCACTGTGACCAAATTAATGTGGTAATGTCAAAGTGAGGTGACAATGACAGTCGCAAAGTTTGGTGTCAATATGTCAAAGCATTGCAGAGATACAGCCTCAAGAGTCATTTTGGCATCAAGCCTCTACTTCGTTGCTGCTGTATACGAAAACGGTTTGACGAATCAACTTGAAATCCATAACTTTTTGTCAGCATGGCCTGAAGATAATTTTTTTCTCCACTAGGTAGTGCTGGTCCGAAACTTCTCAGGCTCCTTCAGGGCATCGTGCTGATGACCCATACCGAGTTTCATAACGATACGCTAATGCGTTCATAAAATACAGCATTTTCGTACAAAATGCAAAATGGCCGACATGGGAAATTTGGATATCATTCGACTCGGCATGACGCCCCGAATCTAACGAGACCACAATTATGGTTTTTGGACAAACCTATCGGAAGTTATGAGCAAAAATAGCTGCATGATGCCTCAGGTTATGCTTGTGATGACGTACCAGGTTTGGTCTGAATATGATAAAGCGTTGCGGAGATACAGCCTCATGTCTATTTTCGCAAGCACTACGTAAAATTCGTTTGCGCTTTTTTCGAAAACAGTTTGAGAAATCGACTTGAATTCCATAACTTTTTGTCGGCATGGTCTGAAGATGATCTGGTTCGATTATTGTGAAAATCGGAGTAATGGCCTAGGAGGAGTTCGAAAAAGTAGGTTTTTCAGATCATTCAAAATGGCAGGAAAATTTTCATGACGGAAAATAACATCATAGGGTGCAATCGAATCGTCTTGAGGAATCAGAGGAAAAAGGAATTTTGTTTCTAGCCCTTATGGTTCAAAAGTTATTAGCATAAACATGACTGAAACTTTGGACAGGTGGTGGCGCTAGAGGGATTAAGTTAGAGACTTCAAATTTGCTATGGACACATTTCAGAATGCCCTCTATCAGTGTGCCAAAATAGCACTCAATAAATAGCACTCAAGTACTAGATTTGTGTACTTTGTCCACCACTGCTTCTGAATTATGGTGATATTCATTTAAAACATTTATTTATAGCAATCAGAAAAGCAAAGAATAATTAACCGGGCAAATGTTGTCACATTATTAGCACATGACAACATGACAAAATTGAGACTGTATATATAGCACACATATATTTTAATTGATTATATTATTTTATTTATTTTTTTCTTATTACATCTAGAGTGTCAAGTGACCAACAATTTGGAAATTGTTTTGAGAGGAGTAGTTTGTCCTATGACCATGATCACCATAGAATCCTAGGGTTCCCCCTAATTTAGCCCTTGGTTATGAGGTGAGGATAGTTGTGCAACTTACTTCAGCAGTACACAGCCACTGCCTGACGGTGGCGCTGTCCAGAACACCTGTATCCTGGTCCTCCTGCGAGGGGTGCTTTCTGTCACTGCTGGAGGGCAGTTTGTCATAAACTGTGTGTCTTCCTCGTCAATTATCTGCAGAGTGCACAAACCCATACTCATCATTACAAATGTGTCCACATTTAAATATGGTTGCATACCCGTTACTTATCTTCTGTGTCTCTTCATGTAATACATAAAAATAAAAATAAAAAATTGTAATTTGCCTTGAAAATCTGTAAAATACTATGGAAGATTATTAGATTTTTCAGATTTGTTATTAGATCAGTGACAATACCCACAATTCCTCCACCCAATAACCCAAACAGAGGTGATGTATTTGATTTGACATGGAGAGCCATACATGGAAGTCAGTGTACTTCATTTACAGCAAAACCTCTTGCCCTACATTAAAGCTTCAGAGCAACATTTTTTTCTAATTCTTTTTTTTTTTTTTTTTGGTTCTCATTTCTAAAAATGTCAAATTTTGAGCAACAAACATAAGTATTGTTTTGTTCCTGAATGAATCAGCATTTTTGAAAGAATCAGTTGAGTAAATTATTCAATGACTAATTAATAAATACACTTGTTTCTTTCCTGAAGTGTTTTTGGAACAATTGTGTGACTGAATGATTCAATGACTCACTCATAAAGACATTTTACTTGATGATAAATTGCTGCCACTTGTTGATGTAACAGTGTAACCTGCAGAAAGAGTCACTGAAAATTCCCCACCACTAATGCAGACTGCCTGGAACGTGTAAACACAGACAAGCATAGAAAAGTATAGAAACTTGTTTCTGCCATGAAATGAAAAAAATAAAAATTGTAATTTTTCTCGCAATTGCGAGTTTATATCTCACAATTCTGACTTTTTTTTCTCAGAATTGCAAGATAAAAAGTCAGAATTGCGAGATATAAAGTCAGAATTGTGTGATATAAAGTCAGAATTGTGAGTTATAAAGTCAGAATTGCATGATATAAAGTCAGAATTGTGTGATATAAAGTCAGAATTGTGAGTTATAAAGTCAGAATAGCATGATATAAAGTCAGAATTGCGTGATATAGTCAAAATTGCATGTTATAAAGTCAGAATTGTGAGATATAAACTTGCAATTCTGAGAAAAAAAAAGTCTAAAGAATTACAATTAAAATTTTATATCATGCAATTCTGACTTTATAACTCGCAATTGTGAGTTTATATCTCACAATTCTGAGAAAAAAAGTCAGAATTGTGTGATAAAAAGTCGCAATTCTGAGGAAAAAAAAGTCAGAATTGTGAGATGCAAACTCACAATTGCAAGGAAAAAAGTCAGAATTGTGAGATAAAAAAGTCGCAATTACCTTTTTTATTTATTTATTTATTTATTTATTTATTTATTTAATGGAACATTTTTAGTGAAACTTATTTAGTGAAACATAAATTTTATGTTTATGGAATAGTCCCTCAACTAAATTTACCATGTCAAAAAGCCAAATTATAAGATTTAAACCTACTGACCTTAACATAAAAAAATAAATAAATAAATAAAATAATAATAATAATTTAGATATTAAAATGTTCATAACAGTATGAGCATGCATGTTAAAAAAAAAAAACAAAAAAAAAAACAAAAAAAAAAAAACACGGGCTGGGGAGTAACTGATTATATGTATTCTGGATTACAAATGATTACTTAATATTCACAAAATGGCAGTAAATTATTCAGAATTCATTGATTCTCCCTAATCTTTTTTTTTTTTTTTTTTTTTATATATATATATATATCTTTTAAATATTCTTCTCTAAAAAAGCCTATTGCTTATATACATTCATAAAGTTCATGACATTTAAAAACAGATTTTATTCAAAGATCATACAATCCTTATCAACAGTGACATTAAAACACAGCTTAATATTTAGGCTTAATATTAAGAAACATTCATTGTGCACAAGTAGTACTCAAAATAAAGTTTAATTATAATTTTTATATCAATAAGTCTCAAGCAATATGTCAGTAAATATGTTAATAGATTTAAATTATACTTATTATGAAATAAATGTATTTTACGGCGTTTTCACACCTGTAGATTGATTGCATTGTTCCAAAACAGGGACATAATTTGTTACAATGTTGCATTTTCTTCTTGGTTCGGTTTGCTTTCACAAGGCAATATTTCAAAGCGTACCAAAATGTGTTTATGCAAGTCACATGCGTGTACAACTGTCCCCTTATTGGTCAGAGTTTGCTCTGCGTCATCCATTAAAATGATTGACAAGTTCGCTTCACGTGCATATTGTGGTCTGTTTAGTACCTACTGTCGAGACACGCAAACACTATACGAAATTACGAATGTAGCCGTCATTCCCGCTGTTAAATTATGTACTACATTTGTACTAATTCAAGCGCGATCTCTCTGTATCTCCCAGTGCTGTCTAATAATAGACTGTGTCGAGACATGCAAAAACTATATGAATGTTATAATGCAGCTAGAGCGGGAATCAAGTCTTCTTCGGGACAGCTTTCTTGCACTGAGAAGCGTGACTACACACCGTTTTAAGATGAAGAGGCGCTCTTTGGGTTTTTAACTGCAGTAACTAATGTGCGCAAGCACAAAATCAAACACTGCTGCATTTTATATAAGACATTTCCCGTTATGAAATATATCGTTTGGTTTGTTGGTTCGTTGGTCCGTTGGGTCAGATTGCTTTCACACCACAAGCGAACCGCCCCAGAGTTCGTTTGCAATCGGGCCTCGTTCAGGCGATCTCGGAGCGATTGTTTTGGTGCGGGTCTGAGCGCGATTGCCGTGTTCACATATGCCTAAATGAACCGAGCCAAGGGAGAAAACGCACCAGATTCCGAAACAAATGCTCTGGTGTGAAAACACCATAGTTTCTTTTGTTACATTAGTGCATGCTGGTGTGCTGTTACTAACTAACACTTAACCATAAAGTTTAGGTGTTAGTTTAATCAAGATTTCAATTTAACTGTAATTGGCGAGTTTGTGTAGTACAAAGTTCATTTTTTAAGTTCTACTAAAATGTTTTTCGAGTTGTTTACTTAAATGTTTTGAGTATTCTGAACTTATTGGGTTTTACAACCTGCATCAAAATAATTGAAAAATGAGAAACATTACGAATGGTAAACAACAGTTTTAAGTACAGTGGACTTAAACATTAAATAAAATTAAAATTTTTCAGTTTGACTTAATTGTTATTTATAATTACCGATTACTTAAAAAATTTGAGTTGCTTAACTTAAATTTTTTTGAGGTAATCGATGTCTACAAAAATTGAGTATTCTGAACTTATCCGGTTTTACAGTGTAATGTAATGTTTAATGTTGTTTATAACAACATGTAATTGTATTGTTTTATCATATGGTACAATATTATACTATTCAAATTAATGTTATAAACAAGTTAGGTCAAAAGTAACCTAAAAGTAATCAAAAAGTAGTCCGATTATATTAGGTGAAATGTATAATGTACTAGATTACATCAATAACTACACTTTTAATCATGTATTTGTATTCGGTAATAGACTACAATTTGTAAGTAATTCAACCAGCACTGGTAACAACTAAAGGTATGAATTGCATTGTAATTTATTTCTAAATAAAATAATAATAATAATAATAAAATAAAATAAAATAGGAGTGTCCTTTCACAGACCCTGACTGAAATACAACTTAACAAAAATAAATCTGTGCTAGGTTTTGTTAGTTCAGTTTGGTAGTTCTATTCAGTCTTTTATGGCTGTTTAGAAACCACTGTCAGCTCTAATTGTTTATATCTTATTGGTAAATGAGTTTTTTTTTTTTTTTTTTTTTTTTGACATCAGACAATTTCATCCCAGTGTGACTAGGACCATAGGAATGCACTGATCAGATATAAAGTTTTGTTCACGCCCTATGATCTCTGCAAATATTCACTCACATTGTGAAAAGAACCAAAGGGTTGTCAAAAATCTTAACATTAGCTGTGGGAAATATAAACATTTTTGTGTACGTATGTGCTTTTGTCTCTATGACTCCTCATGAGCATCCTGTAATATTTTCACCTGTGAAAAGCATTTGGGTGACCTTTGACCTCCACTGCCCTGACCTCCACTATTTGGGTGACTGATGGTAAGCAAACTGTCGCAGCTGAGGCAATGAAATGTACTGTCAAACAAACCCTTCCAGCCAAATAAACCTTACCGGTCAAATGATTTTAGAGCAACAGAGCATGATGCCATTAATTTTAAGTGACACTGAAGTTTGAATGAAACTGAAGTTGTGACCAACATTACTTCAATATTGTGACATTTCTGAGTGAAATAAAATACTGAATGAGAAAAAATAGAGGGCAGGGCCTGATTTTATTACACCATTTCTGTTTGTTTGAGTTTTATTTATTTATTTCACGTGCTTGAAGCAGACTAGCAGTTAGAGTAGAGTGGTTAAAAGATTTTTGACCTAAGCCATCAGCGAATCAATGCCATTCCAAAAAAAAGCTAATTTTCACATTTTGATAAAAGGTTACAAAGACAAGCATTTTTCCCCCTTTGGATTAACATGCATAGATTTTTTTTTTTTATATATATATATATATAATTTAATAATTATAATACGACCGCGTGACGAACCTATGAACCTAACTCATATTTAAACAACTATCACTCTGTGTTACACATATCCTTACAAGTACAATTTTGGCTGTATTATTTGTGTCCCCTTCAAAAATTGCTCTTGAGAAATTTTATGTTTATTGTCCCACCCAACTGTTAGATGAAATTTACACCCATGGTCTTGTCCATGCATACAAGTCCGCGTCAAAAGAGAAACTATATAGATCTTTATAGAATCCAGTCCAGTAGTTTGAAAAGTGTAGGGTCAAAAGTAGGACTGGGTATCCTTTGAATTTTAGTGATTCCAATTCAAATTCCGATTCTGCTTATTGATTCCCAGTTTTATGGTAAAAAATAAATAAATAAATAAATAAAGTCTAACATTTAGATATCAAACATTCTGTTGCAGCAGAATACCATGAACAAAAATCAGTAGCCTAAAGAACAACTAACTAATAAACTAACCTAACTAATATAATTTCAAACATTGTTAAACACAAGTATACAGAGTCTGTAATGCAATAAGAACAAATAAGCAAATTGGCAATAGCACAAATAAATACAACTGAACAAAGTTCATAACTTGAAATCAAATAAAAAAATAACATTGAATAGTTTTATTTTATAAAAATATAGATTAATTAAAGTTATTTACAAAAGTTATTCAGTCAAGATTAGTGAGTGATTTTCTTTTTCTTTTGTTTTGTTTCTTTCTAAACTGTTTACGTTCACGTAAGACATAACCGACTGTGTTTATGAGCATATATTGACATAATTTGTGTATATTTGTCTGTTCAAGCGCAAGAAGACGCAAAAGGGAACTAAATTCAGTATTCGTGCACTATATGAGAGGCGCCTTTTTGTGCGCGCACTCTGGATGTGCCCAGCACAGAAAACAGTGTGCGTGTGCTGAATTGAGTTCTCTTTCATGTCTTCTTGTGCCTGAATGGTTTAAAACCACAATAAAATGGGCACACAGGAATTGATAAGCAGATTCGAAATTTTAATTTTATAACAAGTATCTGATTCCTGAGCTTAAGTATCTGATTTCAGAATTGGAATCGATTTTCGATTCCCAACCCTAGTCAAAAGCCAGCTTGCCCACATTTTCCTGGCACTTTTGGTCATGTATCACTAAATCATTAGAGAAAAAGCTGAGCACAATCATATCAACAACTTATGTAATCCCATCAGAATCAAAGACGTCTGTGTTTTTTCCTCACACAACCTTGGTAAAAGGAAAAGGAAAATATTATTTTTCAGCTAGCTCAGGCATCATCTTATAAATCTATTACCATCCAGATAGAAAATGTCTCTGATGGTGGTATATTATATTTCTTGCAACGCTTCTCATTTATTTTGACCTTATAGACCGTCATTGTGGATTTAAAGCTTTGTTCCAGCTTTCTGGTTAAGATAACAGTTAGTGGTTCAAGTGCTGCTGGTTTTCAAGATGATGTAAAAAGTAAATTACATCAATAAAGAGAGTCTGATTCCGGAAACTGCAAAGTCAAAATGGTCACTGTAGTAATAGTGTCAGGTAAGATCTTCAACTTAATTAATACCTCCCTTAATTATATAACATTATAGTTATATAAAGAATGCCAATAACAGTTGTTCTCTCCCATTCAAATATTTATTACTCCTCTAAATTAAATATATACAGTTCAAACCATAGCTGGCCTATTGTTTCAGCAGGTACCACAGCATGATTACTCACCCTAATAAGAACAAGATGCAGAACCTGCAATAAATTTATATGCTTATTTGCTTTGTTTAAAGCACATGTTGTTATCAAGTCCAAAGGAAAGCAGTCAGTCAGCACCAGTGCCAGCTCACCTCCCAGGAGAACCCAACAAAAAGTGCTTTTAGAGCAGTCTCAAAAATGGCTGAGAAGGCGCATGCTCACAGATTTTAAATAAGCCGTACTTCAAATAACCCTAGTTGCAAAAGGTTTCTCTGGAGGCACAGAAAAAAAAGCCAGGCCTTATTAGGCCATATCAACCTTGAAGGCTGACGAACAAGTGAGAGAAAGACAGAGTGCTGCTCTAAGTGACTGTCACTCCAGGCACTGAATCTAAACCAACAACCAGGTCCAGGGAGGCTGTTCCTGAGGTGGATGGTTTGATATGGTTGTCTCTCCAGCCAGATGAGTGTGAAAAGAGGCCTGAGTCTCCAGAGTAAAGGCCCCGATATACTCATGGGGAAGTTCTTTTTCATTCTTCGCTTAGGGGTAAAAAGAAGTTTGAAATACCTTTACAGTGTATACTACTTTACAGTGCTACTGGGAGTGGCGCTTAGATGAATATGTAAATATGTGCTTTGCACTTTCTTCTCAATAGCAAAATAAACAAAAAAATGGTGAGAAAACAGCAGTAATGAAAGCATCTGATCATAGCGATGTGCAACATGTTTGCACAAGCTCTGCAATTCGTCACTCCAGTCACTTCAATTTACATCATGTTCATTTATATAAAACTTTGTACAATATATTGCTTTAAAGCAAGCAGCTAAACATTAAATATATAAAAAAAAAAACAACAACAACAAAAAAAAAAAACAGTGTCAGTACCGCTTTTAGTTAGAATTACAACTTTATTTTCCACTACAAAGAAGTGACACAATATTTACGAAAAATTATTGTGTCAGTAAACTTGCCAATGCCACCAAAATGCATCTCAGCATGTAAGTCATACTGGTCAAAATATTTAGATGTTTTTTTGTTGACACTTACTGCTTACTATATTATACAAGAATGTCAGTTTTGTCTAGCTAAATGCTATTGTGTCTAACACTGTGGTTTTTAGATACATATTTCAAGAGTAGATATAGTTTACTTGAAAAAGTTAATAATTGGTTGCTAAGATTGTAATTCCTATTTAATTATAATGGCAGGTCATTTGCCGATTTAGCAGACATCACAAACATTCCATGTCATGGGTATTTATGGAATACACATGTATGTCTTGCAGATTTTTCAACCTGGTCTCATGGAAAGATGTACCTGTGGGAACGTTTTCACGAGTCGCAAAAATACGTACCAATACGTACATATCACTGCAGTTTCCAACAGGAATGAACACTAGAGGCAGTAAAACAGCAAGTGCTTTTAATCGTTTTCATACACAGTTATGATTACAGGGTCAGATTATGGATTAATAAAGACTTGTTTTTACGTCTCCTTGCACAATATTATGTTATGACTTCAAAACGCTTTTTACCAAAGTGCACGATTTGTAAACGAATATATAGTAGTCAACATTTGAAGTGGATCAAAAAAGCTCATCAAAGTTGTCCTAAAACCTTCTTCTTAGGACAACTTTGATGAACTTTTTTGATCCACTTCAAATGTTGACTACTGTATTTTGGACTTTGTATCGGTTAACCAGCTCCATATTTTTCACTTTTCTGATATAACATGCTTCTCGGTAGCTCAGCTGATACGGAGTTGGATTTAGGACAAAGAAACCTAGGGTACGAATCCGGTGAAAAACGAGTCACGGTAAAAGAGCGCAAAGATGAGAGATCAAAACAAGCTAAAATGGCACGATTAGGGATGCTTTTTATGTCACATTTGCTTTTGTTAACACTATCGGGTAGGTTTAGGTGTAGTGTTAATGGTACGTTATTAAAAAAAAAAAAAAAAATGGAGCATTACACTTTTAGCGCCACTCACCGGACAAAATTTCAAATCAGAACTGCGGTGATTCGTATAAAAACCAACATCATAAAAACGTACCATATTCACGTTTATCTGTTCCGGCAAAAAAATGAACACGCTTTTAGCGCCACTCAGTGGACATTTCACATTGAAACTGCAGTTATATGTATGTATTGGTACGTATTTTGCGACTCGCGATAACGTTCCTACAGGTACGTTTTTCTAATGAGACCAGGCTCAGATTTTTATAACAGAATGCATAATTTTGCATGTGATGGCTCAGACAATGAAAGGATGTTTTTATACAATTTAACTGAGAAACAACTCATCAGTTTTGATCAGCAAGCTACGTGCATTAATTATTTCACAAATTGTAGACAATTGTACTAAATCTTTTGCACACACGTGCCAAAACATGTGCAATTTGCTGAAATGAATAAGACATTAAAATCTGGTGTGAACAATAAACTAATTGTTCAGAGATCTGAACTTATTGTTTTGAGGGGAAAAAATCTCATTCGAGAATTGAGACAAAGCAATTAAGAAAAAACGTTTTCCCTATGTGAAAACAACTATAAGGCAGCTACGTAGGCAGCAAGGCAGCTCACTAGGTTTTGAAACAGAGCCATGAAGCATATTTCTATTTAAACTCTCCAAATCTGCTGTTGTGTCATTTCTCTAAAGTAACACAGAGCAAAAATTCTGCAAAACAATTCATTTTTCTCACTTTTGTCATTCATTCACTGCAGTGGGATTCAGGTATTCAGAAATAATATGTTCACAATGCCTTCATCATATTTGAATCTGAATACGGCCAGGAAGCATATCACTGACTGAACGGCTCTGACTGAATGTTTCCTCGACAGTCTCCCCTCACAGAGCCATGCCGCACATCATCCATTCAAAGAAACCCAAGGCTGGCACTAATTAACTATGGCACAAAATCAATTTCAAGAGCAAATAAAAGCCCAAAAAAGAGAATGTGTATGCCAGCTCCTGGGAATAATAAGAAACGAAATAATAAATGCAGCTTGCCTCCGGGTTGATTCTGGAGGTTAATGGGGAGGTCAGTACTTGTGGTCATGAATCTTCAGGGTTTCTGAAGGAACTCTCTTCAGTATACCCTTACAAAAATGTTGATGATACCATGGTACACTGAAATATACCACTCTATTGAACGATTACCCTATTAATGTACCATGGTATGCAAATATTATCAAGATATTACCAAAAATAAATTATCAAAAAAAAAAAAAAAATATATATATATATATATATATAGTAGCCTATTGCCATAGTACCAGTGTCTCACATAACGACATTTTTTGGTACATTTTTATTTTTATATTCTGTGTAAAGTAACCCAACACAGTATGGTGTAAAAACAAGATTACAAGTAGCCAAAAGTCAAATGCAGTTAAAATTTAAGCCTCTTGTCCTTAAAACAGATCTCACCTCATGAAACTTTTCCACAGCACTTAAGACACCTATCATTAACACCAATCTCTCCCAGCTACAGTGGTAAACGTAGCAGAGGGGTAAAAGGTGAGTCTCTGTATGGCAGCTCTGACTGGAAGAGTCAGTATGGCAGTGCTCTCACTTATTAAGGGCAGAGACACGAAGGTGTGCTCTTGTGGGAATTGAGCAAAAAAGAAGAGAGAGAAGGAAGGAAAGAGGAGCAGTGAGGGTGTCTCCTCAACACCTTTCCTTCAGCCCTCCGCGGCTCATATCCCTTTGGGAGTGCTGCCTATGTGGGCATGTTTTAGCCTGAGTAATTACACCAAAAGCTGCCATTGTCGACCCTATTTTAGTTAATTACAAAGAAGATCCAGGCATAATAAATTCTGTTTATGATTACAGGACAATGTAGTCATAAGGACCAACATCAGTGTTGCTCATACGTACGGCTAGGTATTCAGACAAACCCCAAGTCTCAGGCTCAGCACACCCATGGCCCACCTAAAGCATACCGCACAAAAAAAAATCTTGAACTTTCTTGAACTGGCAAGCTTCAATCTGATTGGCTCACACAGGCAAGTAAAGTCATGTTTGCAAAGCACCCGTTGATACAATGAGCGTTTTGCAATGAGAAAAGGTTAGTGTCATGCCTGTACTTATTACTTTTGGACTGGCAGCTATTCTTAACACAAAGTCTACATGCATTTTGTATTTTATTTATTTTTTTTTTCTGTACCATACCATTACTTATATTATCAGATAAACCCTTCTCTAGCGCTTAACAGCGTGTAAAATAAACCACACTTTCACTGTTTATTACATGTTAGTCAAACAGTTTTTTTTTGTTGTTGTTTTTTTTTGTCTAAGTGGGTGGTTCTTTGTTAATAAGCTTAAAAGCTTAAACTAAAAGTATTACATTTGGCACATAACTCATGTCTGTTTTTTGCTACAGATATACACTACCAGTCAAAAGTTTGGAAACATTACTATTTTTAATGTTTTTGAACGAAGTCTCTTATGCTCATTAAGGCTGCATTTATTTCATAATAAATACAGAAAAAACAATAATATTGTGAAATATTATTACAATTTAAAATTATGGTTTTCTATTTTAATATACTTTAAAATATAATTTATTTCTGTGATGCAAAGCTGAATTCTCAGCATCATTACTCCAGTCTTCAGTGTCACATGATCCTTCAGAAATCATTGTAATATGCTGATTTATTATCAATGTTGGAAACAGTTGTGCTGCTTAATATTATTTATAACCTGTGGATTCTTTGATGAATAAAAGGTTAAAAAATATCAGCATTTATTTAAAATAGAAATCTTTTGTAACAATATACACTACCGTTCAAAAGTGGGGTCAGTAATTTTTTTTCTTTCTTTTTTTGAAAGAAATTAATACTTTTATTCAGCACGGATGTGTTAAATTGATAAAAAGTGATAGTAAAGATTTATATTGTTAGAAAAGATTTATATTTTGAATAAATGCTGTTCTTTTTAACCTTTTTTTTTCATTAATGAATCCTGAAAAAAGTATCACAGGTTCCAAAAAAATATTAAGCAACACAACTGTTTTCAACATTGATAATAACTGAGTATCAAATCAGCATATTAGAATGACTGCTGAAGGATCATGTGATACTGAAGACTGGAGTAATGATGCTGAAAATTCAGCTTTGATCACAGAAATAAATTATATTTTAAAGTATATTAAAATAGAAAACCATAATTTTAAATTGTAATAATATTTCACAATATTATTGTTTTTTTCTGTATTTATTATGAAATAAATGAGCATAAGAGACTTTGTTCAAAAACATTAAAAATAGTAATGTTTCTAAACTTTTGACTGGTAGTGTAGATGATGATCATCATCAAACTGATAACAGTGGCAACGTCAACGAGTACTCAGCATGATTTCAAAAACAACATCCTAATGCCAGATCGCCTCTTATTTAACACAAACAAATCAATTGCTAATCAACCAGAGATGTTTCTTTTGTATTAGTATACATCCGTACGGGGAGATGTTTCAAAAAGTGATGGGGACATGTCCCACCCGTCCCACCCGCAAATTATGCCTATGGCTCATTGTAAATGTGAATAATGCATAATTTATAATTAATTCTAAACTGAAGATCATGGTAACCCACTAGTAATGAAACAAGTATTACCAAATCCTTCAGAAGGAATTACTAATTATTTGCAACAGTATTCTAAAGTGAAAGCATGATAACTCTCTAGTAATGACTGAAGTCATTGAAAACTTTTGATGTTTTTGTAAGGTTTTGGATAGTAATTACTTCTGACAGATTTGGTAATACTTGAGTCAGTACTAGTGGGTTACCATGATGTTCACTTTTAGAATACTGATCCAAATAATTAGTAATTCCTTTAGAAGGATGTAGTAACACTTGAGTCATTACTATCCAAATGAAAAAAAAAAAAAAATAATAAAAATAAATAGTAGTTACTGATTAGCTAATAGTAAATTACCTCATTTAACTGAGCGCTATTACTTACTAATTCATTAATCAGAGTTCCTTGTTAGGTAATAGTAGTTACTAGTATGTTAATATTGCATTACTCATTTGTTCCTAATGACGGAACAGTATTCTAAAGTGTTACCCCACATGCTTGTGTGTTTTCTACAATTCATGAATAAATGTAAATGCATTTGTGCCTCATCTATGTATACGTATCTGTCTTGAACCATTGTATAATTAGTTCATAATGTTGTGAGGGGGTCGCCTATAGCCCAATAATTCCAAGGCAATGGTATCATAATGTTGGTGCCTTGGTTGGGCCAAAAACTTTTTGGTATATTTTTGTATATTTTTGTTTTGCAGTGGAGAAGCAACATATACAGTACAACTTGATATTTCCAAGTACATTATGTCCTGTGTCTATGCCACTATATTATGTCATACTTCAAGGATTTTGCCAGATCTTGTTACAGATTTATGCTAGAACTATGTGTTCAAGCAGAAAAATCAGAAAACAAAGGCTGTTCTGCCAAAAATCCCCTGCTATTTGTTTTTGGCCTCCTTATGTAATCTTTCATCATGCACATTACCAGTGTAGTCTGAAGCATTTTTTTTTTTTTTTTTTCTCCTCTCTGTTCAAATCAAATATTCTCCCCCACTCTGTATTCTCCCCCACCCCACTTTCTTGCAAGTTTCATTGCTACATTAATGGTGGAGAATCCAGGGCATGATTAAACAAAGGTTATGAGCTTAAACCACTGTCAACCTAAAGGTGTGCATTTGATAATTCCAGTCAGAATACGACATGCGATACACGTTTAGGTCACTAGTTGCTGGCTTGTTAAATGCTGATAAAGTGATAGCTTGAATTGACATTTCTACTGTAACTGAAAGAGTCTTGACACATTTTAGCATATGTTCAAATGGTATCAGTAAAGTTAATCTGATTTTAGCGAAGACAACCTAATTTCAGTATTAAAGCATAAGTCTGTTTTGATGAAGGAATCTCAGCTCAGCGGCATGTAAATTGTACCGGAATTGATTATTCTGCTTTGGTTGAAGAAATACCAATTGCAGTATTGCTTAACCTGTTTCTGATGAGTGAATCTCAGTTCAGTGTTATATAAATGTAGTTTGGGTGATGCTCCCCTTTCTACAGTGTAACGGCCTCAGAAATTATAGTTACATTGATGTAATTCATCTAAACTTTGGCTGCATCTATAAGCATAGCTACCTGGTGACCAAAACTGTGTTTCACTCACTGAAAGGAACGTCAGTATCCATGCACAAGACGGACGTAACTATGTATGCTTAAACAAGCTTTGACTTACAGCAAATCTGTGTAATTACACTTTAAACAAGTACAAGAAGTTGTTTAAAGTAGAGAGAAGGGTTTACATGAGTAAAATTTGCAAATGCCAAACCATATTTGCATTTTACTGAATGTAACATCAAATTCTTGAATATCTGATGGTATGAGTGCCACATTTTAACTCAGTGCATAACTCGTTTGAAATGAGCAGACATTCTTAATAAACTGTTTGAATTGCTCTGATGTGCATTGGTTCCCATGACAACGACTTGTCACAGGAAGTGCTAACTCATCACCTTGTGACGTCATATTGTAAACAAACCAGGCTAGGTGGCTAAGTTAACCCCACCTAGCGACCCTTCAGCTCAGGCTAAGCTAACTAATAACTTCTACAATTATTTACTTGAAGCCTTTAACTACAGCTTGTGTGTATGCAGTGTGAACTGATCTAAACCATTTTCCTTTAACCCAACTTTAATTCTTCTCAGCTAATTTCATGTGCACTTAGGTGCATTCCTTCCTGAACGCTGTTCAGCTAAATTTGCAGTTAATAGTTTAATTAAATCTAAATTTAATTACATGTAAACTGTTTAGCTAAAGAAGAATTCTTTGATTTATTGAGATTTTTCAATAGCACGTTGACTAAACTTCATGGAGGGACACACACATGGTGTGGTCCTGAACACGCTGCAGCTGTGACCAACTATACAGTGATTCCTAAAGCTAGTCTAATTGTTAATCACTAGTGCTATTGATTATTCCCAATACCAGGTCATTTTGCTGTTTTAATCACTTCTTTAAATCTTTTTATTTTATTTTAATCATAATAGCAGTCAGCTATTCTTTTTTTTATTAGTATTATTTATTTCATCTATTTGATTTATTTACATTTTCCTTTTGTTCTAGTGTGGTTTCATTTCCCAATAGAACCACGAAAGTAACTAGACATACTTTCCTCCTTGATTTTGTTTATTTACAACAGTTGCTTCAATTTTATGAGCCAGCTACAAAAGTAATCTGAACGATTGCTATGGCATAATTTTGAGCACCACTAATAAACACAATCTAATAGGAAAGCTCTCCTCTTCCTCTCCCTTTCTCTTTTCCATTTGTTCAGAGGTCAAGCCTGTTGTGAGCCATCAGTAAATTCTGAGAAATAATTCGACCAAAAGAACCATCTTAAGTCATTTATTAAACCTAGCTGTACTCTATACACCTAGCTGCCCACTGTGCCTTCAGCTCCAAATTCTGTTTGATCTTGCATTAGTCTCTTGCCCTTACTCTCACCACAAGTGTGCCTAAATGTTGCAGATGCTCAGCCTAACTGCCCAGATGGCAGACCAAAAGGACTGGCTAGGTGTCGTAAGGAACACCCTTCTAACCAGGGCTGCTGATCATTTGAAGCACCAGAGCCAAAAGCAACTGGACAACAAGGGAAGAGAACTAAAGGCAGATGACTCAAACCAGAGGTATGATCGCAAAGATCTGACTGAGGTCGTCATCTTCCTGGCCCACAACCTCACAGGTTTGAAACAGGAGGTAAACAACCTCAAACTCCAGATCACAGAGTCTCACAAGGAGCTGACACATGCTAAAAGCCACATAGACCAGCTAGAGATAGAGGCTCAGGACAGACACAAGGACCCTGACAGAATGGAGTCACAGAAGAAAATCCACAGACTTCAAAAGGCTCTGACAGCTGCTCAGCAACGAGAGCAGCTGGAAAAGGCAGCCAGAGAGGACCTGGAAAAAGAACTCTTTCACAAAGAGTCACTGTTAAAAGCAGCAAATTCTGAACTCTTGGACAAAGACGCCAGAATCAGGGCCTGTGAAGGTCACCTGAATGTGTCCAGATCTGGGACTGAAGCTCTGACCCAGCAGCTGGACAACACCAAAGATGAACTTGACATGGTCCAAAGAGAACTGAGACACTCTTACCTGCAGCAGAAAGAACCACAGCAGGAGAAACATCTCACTTCCCCACATGGAATCAGCAGAAGAACCTCCCCCATCCAATCACAGAGGTACAAAGGGGGGAGCCAAAGCATTCTGCTTGACACCTTATTGGCCAATTTCCTGAAATCCTCTGCAGCTGCAGAAGGAGAAGGATTAATTCAGAAGAACCCAGAGCTGGCACCAGAAGGCACACAACATTGCTACAGTGCAAAACCCTTCTCCAAAAAGCTCCTAGCCAGCCGAGGACAGAACTGTCACCATGGCAACAGACCCAGGTACCAGACCTACCACAGGGAGAAGCCATGGATGGGAGCATCCTCATCCTGCAGACACCGCAGGATCTCCAACAGCAGGCTGCAACAACCTCCTCCAAGCCCTTCACACAGCAGCCATCCAGAGGCTGCACAAGGACGACTGGACACGCCTGCATCTGACCTGCAGGAGCTTCTAACGCTAGTAAGAGAGCTCCTTGAACAGTACTTACCTGAGGAGCACTCGGAAGCACAAGCTTCTGCCCGCTCGCACAACACCACTCAGACCTGCTCAAGTCGGCGCCGCCACAAGAGCAGAGGGACACTGCAAACTTCAGACTCCTTCTGACTGAGAGCAGAGGTAACAAACGCCTGCTGCCCTTCTGCCATCAGCCCTAGGTCAGTCTGAAACCCTATTCACACTACAACTCCCATTACCTCTTCCTGCAACCACAAACAACCACCTACCTTACACCAACTGACATCAGGATGACAGGTGACCCTGTCAAGGCACCTGCTACCTTGACACCTGCTGAGCACGCTCAGAGACCTGAGCCCTGCTGCCAGCTATACCAGCGGCCAGGGAAACCACCACAACCTCCAACCCTGCATGTCAGGTGTGTGACTGATCTTTCTGCACCTTCGACGTCGCTCGCTGTTGTCCATAGGAAGAACAACAACAATCGAAAGGGGGGATATATGTAACGTCTGGACCAATCAGACACACAATTATTCATTATATTTAATGAATTGTCCAGAAACTCACTCTCTCAAAGTTCTGTGAACCCATCCCCCTAAAACTGCAATTAGCATCCCAAACGTAGCTAACACACAGGCAGAACTAGGTGTCCTGTTACAGGACACAGGAAAACTGATAAGAACTTTTACGATCAAAAAGAATTTTGCAGAGACTAGTGACTATATCCTATATATTCTATATATAACCACTTGAGAAATGTATAAACATGTATCCAATTTTCCCATCTCATGACTTTCCTTTTATAGTGTTTATTCTATGTATTAATTCTCTCTTTTGAACTATTAATGTTTCGGAGTTGAAAATTTATGGTTAACTAAAATCACATGGGTAGCATGTTTGGTACCGATGGACTCCAACTTCCGTTTCATATTTGTTAATTAATGTTACATGTTGCTAACTCTGTGACACATTAGCATTATAAGAATCTAGAAGGTTCTTCTCTCATACATCCAATCCAATGTCTTATGCTAATATCTTGCTACAGAACAAAGACTCGTAAAACTTCCCTCTAAAGGGACAACTCCTTATTGGCTCAAACACCTCAAGAGGGTGTGACATCTTCACCCTTTAAAATCACTGATCACAAGACCATGGTCTCTTCCTCTCTTCTTCTCTTTTACTGAGAAATGCTGATGTGAAGATGATGCTAAGAAGCTAGAAGCTTCTAAGGAACCCCAAGCTTGTGCCAGGCTTCGGCCTTGTCCTTCCATTCAGCAAAGATCCTCTGAATCCAACTGGTTCTTTCTCATCAAGACAACATCAGCAAGGATCAACTGGAGCCTCAACAAATTGCATCAGGATAAGTTTAATTCAAATTGGCGAGACATCCAAGTATCAAACTTAGTCTCATTATTTGATACATTAAGTATCCTTACCCCTTTTAAAGAAGGGCGTGTTAGAACTAAACTGATGGTTTGCTCAAGGCTGTTGATCTGCTGAATTTCAAACAATGCTGTAACTTCTTGCTTTCCTGTATTCTGCTTCAGCTCTCTCTTTCCCTTGGTAAACTGTATGCATGTATGTGTGTGAATGTTAGAGTAGTTTAAGTGTTTAGTCTAGTTAATAAAGTCTTGTTCATGTCACACGTAAAGTTGTCCATGTTACATGCTCTCATACTGGAGTCCCTAATCGTGCCGATTTTAACAACATGCTCTGAGTAGTACTGTACAATAAGAATGTTATTTCCCATAACCTGGAAATTAATATTTCTTGGAATTAATCAACAATTAACACTGTGTGTTCATTGGACAACAGGTTAATTGATTGTAATATAATTTTTTTAACTGATCCAAATATTTATAATTAATTATAACTAGTTATGATTAATTATTCATATTTCTTTTGAGCTAATTTGCTACATAAGTGACGCTAAATGCTCACAATTGGGCTTGCCTTTTAGGGAGAGTATTTCCATAGTAAGCACTTATGGAAGCTAAGTGACAAAGAACCATTGCGGTTTAGATAAAGTTGACAAACTTATGCATCCTAATAATCTGCAAGCAATAGAAAAGAAAACCCTTCATGTCAACCTCAATCAGACAAAAGAGATCCAACTGAACTTGAGCCAAAAAAATTTATCCAATTGAAAACTGTGAAAAAAAAAAATTATATAATCTAGTAATCAATAGTATAACTTTAAATAAACTTTTAAATGAGACTGTTTACTCAAGCAAAAATACCTTGTATATGCACAGTGCAGTCCAGGACTCTCCTAACAATTTTTGCTACCTACTCTGATTCAGAGATGATTAATTGTTGGAGAAGGAATGACCATGTAGCTATTTTTTTTTTTAGAATTCTTCAAATTCAAGATATTAGAAAGGGTAGCACACAAATTACGCACTGGTCCGTGATGCCGAGTTGCTCTGACACATATGAAAATTTCTTTAGTCATATGACTGGCTTTCTTTGATAAGCATCTCACTGCTATGGTAACAGACATAAAATGACACTCTTCACATATGCATATGCATCTACACATACTGCATATGTACAAATATATGTTATTGGTTTCCAAGAGCATAAAAGAATCAAAATTTTGCATATTGTTGGTCCAAAATAGTTCTTGGTCATCTAAATTTTAATCAATGATTTTACAGAAAGGAATTACTTTTTAACACTAAACAATTTTGGTATGGTGTTGTATTGTGTTCATCGCCAACTGTAACTGTAAATGTCTAATCTGGGACCTGAAACAAAACCATTTGAGAGCCACTGTTCTAAGTACATCCCACTTGCAAGACAAGAAATCTCTTCTGTGCAAGAGCAGGTTTGAGCAGAGCATTTCTGCAGGGAGCTGAGATTTATGGTTTATATGACATTTAATGGGCCTTTTTTGTTCCGTTTCCACTCTCTGGCATAGCATGAGAGCTCGTGCGGAGAGGCAGCATATGGTGTTGATGTAAGAGCTTTGCCAGGTGTGGCTGAATCTGAGCTTGGCTCCAGCGCACAAAGGGAGTACAGTAGATCCCACAGCCAGGCAATCAGGATGGCTGCCTTAATACAAACTAAATCATCGGCTTTATATTTGTGGAATCTTCTCTAATTCATTGTCCCAAAAGGACTATAAGGTATCTAATATTCATGAGATCCTGCCTAAGGCAACTGTGAAATCTATAAGGTTTTATACTTAATTAGTGCTCTTTGGACATCAAGTAGAGGCCCAACAGCACAGAAATAATAAATTTTTCCTTTAAAGGGTTAGTTCACCAAAAAATTCTGTCATCATTTACTCACCCTCATGTCAATACAAACCCATGAGACTTTAGTTTATCTTAAAAAAAGAAGATATTTTTAATTAAACCTGAGATTTCTGTCCCCCCATTGAAAGTCCATGCAACTTTGATGCTTCAAAAAGTTCATAAAGACACTGTAAACGTAATCCATATGAATTGAGCAGTTTAATTAAAGTCTTCTGAAGAGACACAGTCACTTTATATTATTACCAGATTTAATTTAGGCTTTAATTTTCATATAAACATTGATCAATGCACATTTATTGAGCTCATTAAATAGGGTAAACGGAAGCTCAACCATACTTGTTTGACATTTGATTCATATGGACTATGTTTAAAATGTCTTTACAAACTTTTTGAAGCATCAAGGTTTTGCATGCATGGACTTTAAAGGGCACCTATTATGCAAAATTCACTTTTACATGGTGTTTGAACATAAATGTGTGTTGGCAGTGTGTGTACACAACCAGCCTATAATGATACAAATCCACTCCTTTTTTTTTTTTTTTTTTTTAATTTCCATAAATCATAAGCAGTGTCTCAGAACAAGCCGTTTGCAGATTCTGGGCAAAGTGACGTCACTTTGCAGAGGCCCCGCCCACGACTGCTGACAGACTCTGCCGTATTAGCATAGATCCCGCCCTGAGCGAGTTGTACACAGTCCGCCATTTTCTCCAGGCTGGAGCAGCTGTAGCGACAAGAACATCTCGTAAGCGACTGAAGTGTTTTGTTGTTGGATGTAAGTGTGAACATAACAGTCTTCATGTACTCCTGACATCAGAGCCGCTGAAGACGCAGTAGATTAGTTTTATTTTTGAAGGGAATGCGCCCCCATATACCTAAATTTGTTTATGCGCAAATCATTTTACACCAGACTGCTTTGTGAACGAATGTCAATAAAAAGGGACAATACAAAACACAGGTTTTGCTAAAAAGTTGTTACTTAAGGATGGATCACTACCAACTGTTCTTGATCCAGCTTATAGTCTCCAGAGCGATACTGGATATGGCAGTAATGAAAGGGAGAGCACACACTTTATCACAGTTCATCAGAGTTGAATTACGGCTATAAAGATAACCAGTTTATAAAGATAACCCCGAAAAGGCATAAGATCTGTATATGTTTGTTTACTATTAATTGTAACAAGGGTTTTTTTTTGTGTGTGTGTGTGTGTGTGTGTGTGTAATTCGTTGTGTATGTTGATGATAATGCAAGGGAGAGAGAGAGTTTATGGATAATATTTTAATGCACACTTCTTGCACTGTGTTTTATTAAGCTCTTACAGTGATTTACTGGAGTCACAATGGATGCTTCATCTTTTGTGTGAAGTACAATAAACGTCATAAAATTCATCAGTAAAGTTTTGGCCATCATTCGGACAGGGGTCCGGTACAACAGGCTTGTACTGATAATGCATAGAAGCAAGATGACAACATAAGTTATAACCATAATTAAACTAAACTATACCTGTTCTATGTCCATGCAGCATATATTCTCTGGGTCTGTAGGTATTATTGTCCGAATCCGGTTCGGACTGAACAGTTACTGACAGTTTCTGACATTATTAGTGCATCCTGACTCCTGACACCAGAGAATGAGTTCTTGAAGCTCCGCCCTCTTAGGCCGGGAGCAGCAGCTCATTTGCATTTAAAGGGATACACACTAAAACGGCACATTTTTGCTCACCCCCAAAAAGTGGCAATTTTATCATGCTATAAAAAATTATCTGTGAGGTATTTTGAGCTAAAACTTCACATACACACTCTGGGGACATCAGAGACTTATTTTAAATCTTGTAAAAAAGGGGCATAATAGGTGCCCTTTAATGGAGGGAAAGAAATCTGTCAGGTTTTTTTTTTTTTTTTTTTTTTTTTGTCTTCATTTGTTTTTAGAAAATGAACAAAACTTATGGGTTAGGAACGACATGAGGGTGAGTAATTAATGATAGAATTTTTATTTTTGGATAAACTATCCCTTTAAATTAAACAAAATTGAATTACCACATGGAACAAACACTGGGTCATATATTGTTTTAAATACTGTATATGTGACACATGTGATGCATCTCACCTGGAAATTCCCAGCATAATCCTCCTCTTGGTCACCATTGTGCCCTTCCTTCAGAGCGATAAGAGTAAAGCCTCTGAAGTACGCAGGGTTGGTTGCATACAGGGTTACTGGAAATAATCACAATAATTATTCAGACTTTTCTGGTTGATTTCACAGGTAATAAAAATCAATAAAACACATACAATTAGGTATTTCACAAGTGTGTTTGCCCATATTTTTAGCTATTGAGGTTAAACTTTTTTTTAATTGTTCGCAGTGGAGGGGCTCAAGAAAACGGCTTCAACTTGAGTTCTGGTGTGAAGGGATGCTGAAACAGCTGATGCCAGAACAAGGTCCTTCTTATGCTCCAGCAGTTCACTGAAAGATTAAATGGGTTCACTCCTCCCGAAATTTCGTTTAGGAACTTCACTTCTTTTGTAGTAAAGAAAAAAAAATGTCTATGTCTTGTATTTACAATAATTTTTAACCTGACATTATCTGCAGTGTTTATTTTCATGTCTCATAACCTAGTACGCTAGGCTATCTAATTATACAGAATTTTGACAGCAGGTGCATACAACAATTTTCAGTATCATGGGGAGAACAGGGCAAGCTGACGGGGCCTTTTTTAAAAAGAAATATGACAACACTGCCTAAAATAAATCAAGCCATCTTCTATGACATATCTGTATTTAAAATATATTTAAAGTTATATAAGAGCTTTCAGCAGTACTTAAACTGAACAATTTGTAATACTGCAAAAATAGAAAAGGTTAATTAAAAAACATTTTTTGGACAACAGAAACAGTAGTTAAAAAAATTAAATTAAAATTAAATGTGACAACCTGCCTTGAAATATAGCTACTACTGTCCTGAAAACACGTTTAACAATTAAAATCTAACAACATTCTTGCTGAATGTATGCTAATGTGGTACTGTGATTACTTGTTTACCCAGCAGCTACAGTAGCTATAAAAAATATACATATATGATGATATTCGTTGTTAGTTAGTTAGTTAGTTAGTTTGGAAGAGACACAAAGCGCCAAACCAGCAAAGCCATGCTAGATCACACAAACATTATACAACCTTTCACTCAAAACCTCATATTTACCGAGACAACTCGCTTGACAACAAACTCCAGTTTCCACTATCATTTGGGAAATCTGATGCCCAAACATGCTGTCTATGTAGGTAACTCGCTAGTTTTTGAGACACAACGCATATCTCCAGCGCGCGCACTGTGAAGCGTCTCTGTCCGCGCCGGTGGTCCTAACAACAGCTGAAACAGTGACATGTACCTCGATAAGTGCTGCCGGGATGATAATGCTCCGGGTCTCCTTCCACTCGCAGTCTGAACTCATTGAAGCCCTCTCTCCTGCCTCCAGCTCCGTGCGGCTGAGCCCGCGTTATCCAGTTGCAGTAGCCGTCAGATGGAGCCGCTCTGTCCGCAGGCTCCTCCGGCACACTCGCACACACGCATCCGGTGAACAGCAGCAGGACACGGGCTCTCCACATCTCCGATCGCTTCACTTTCATTTCATCAATAAGCATTTACAAGCGTGTGTCTAGAGTGTTTAACTCTAGTGGAAACTAAACTTGGCTGTAATAACAGTCTCCCATATACGCAGATGCTGATTTCTCCGCCTTCACCGTGTTATTTTGCCATCCTGGACTGAAGAGAGAATGAGAGATGAAGAATCGGCCGCCTGTGCCGAGTGGCACATTTAGAGTGGACTGACTCTAGTGCTGCTGCTGTCTCACACTGACAGCTGAATGGATTCAGCCACACAAACTTCAAACAAAGACCACATGCTCAGAGCAAAGAGCCTCGTTTTTTTTGTTTTTTGTTTTTTTTCGCCCTACATTTTTTCACAAGATCGTCACTTCTTCGACCAATTCCTTAATTATAAATGCAAGGGTTTTTTTGTTTGTTTGTTTGTTTTTTTTTTGTTTTGTTTTTTTTTGGGGTTTTTTTTTAATGGAACACTTATCATGCCTTTATATTAAGGCACATTTACACAAAAAAAGGCACAGAAACCAACTCTGAAGCGGCATAAAATCACAAAAATGTGCATTTACACAGAATGTTTAATGTTTCTCTGAAGCGGCATAAATGCATTTACACAGGAATTAAAATCGCGGGAAACAATGTAACTACAGTTACATTTAAAATAATGAAATAATAAACAATGAAATAAAACTCGAAATAAAAAAAAAAAAATACGAAATTTTAAATTAATTTCCTCTGCGTGCTATAGCTATCTCACGCTTTGATGTTTGTCAATTATGTGGTACTGATAGTTATTTTCTATTTCTTAATAAAAATTGTTACAGTTGGAACAAATGCTACAAAGAAGTTGTTCATTATTACACCGGGTATCACCACAGGATTAAAAGGTCGAACTTTTTTTTTTCTTCTTTTTTTTTTCTCCAAAGAGCCAGAACAAATGATGCTAGCGTTTGCATGTGTCAGGCAGGACAGCAGATGTCACCAGACCGTCGTGTGTGGGTGAAATATCGTCCTCAAGGAGATGATTTTTGGAATATAATATAACAATGCACAATCACGGTGACGATGATTGTGTTAAGCATTTACTGTATCTGAGAGAAATCTGACAGTCTCTTCATCGAAAGATTACAAAACGGCGAAAGCCAATTGATGACACACGACGATTCTCTGCTGTTATTTTGCTGGTTTTCTTCACGATGTGAGTACAGGCCTCTTTTACTTCACTGCCCCTTGTTGGTAGAATTTTTTTTTTTTTTTAAATGTGCCCTATATGTTTCGTCTCCTGCTTCTTGAATCTCGCGCCGCCTGAGCTGACTGGAATGCTTTTGGTTGTCATGACAATGACGTAGTTTAGGGCGGCTATATTTCGCGTTCATTTACACTGAACCAGAACAGTATCAGAGTCGCCTTTTATCCTAGGAGCTGAGGTGTGTCAGACCCGGCGTATTTTAGGTCTGCTTTTATGCGGCATTGCGTCTTTACACTGAATTCTGAACAGACACAGACCCGCTTTAGAGCAGCCTTAAATCGGCTGTGTAAAGATACCTTAGAGCACCTAATTACTGGGCTCTCAAGGCAGTGCTGTATTGATGTTTCTCCTTTCTAAAATTTTTGTTAATTTTACACGTTTTAAGAAATGTAACATTAAAACTTAAAAAAAAATCTAAGAATGAAAAAAACATGTTAATTCAAAATAGTATCCACAACGATGACATCATTATAATATTTGCATTGTAAATTTTGATTGGTCTTCTTTGTTAAAAGTCACCATTGAATTAAAATTGACAATTCTTGATTTTTTATGGAATATTGCCATATTTGTTTATATATGATTTATCAGTGCACATCATTTTATTTTTTATTCTTTTTGTTTGTGTGTGTGTGTGTGTGTGTGTGTGTGTGTGTGTGTGTGCCCTCGCAATCTTTAATCAAAATAAGTTACACTCCCTCTTGCAGTGACATCACTTCTCTTCTCTGATGAGGTGTTTACTGGAGTGAGGGCGGGACAACCGGTCACTCACATGTGATCACAGCAATGGCAAATGACAATGATCCGACGATCCAATCAATTCCCAATTTAAAATCAAAATCAAGTCCCACCCTACATTTTTTTCTTGTTGGAGAAGCCGTTTATCTTGGAGACAAGCAGTGTTCATTTTGGCAGCCATTTTTGATTTAGTCTTAGTCTTTATCTTCAGACGAAAATGCTCTTTAGTCTTAGTCACATTTTAGTCATTTATGTCTTTCATATTTTAGTCTAGTTTTAGTCATTACTTTTAGTCAAACTACAGTTAACAACATTAATTTTGATAGCTATTTTATATGTAGTCTTTAGACAAAATAGACATTATAATTTTTCTCTTTAACCAAATCATTTAATCTTATGAAAAATTTGAATCAAGGTAACAGGCTGTATTGACATTGCACTCTAAGCAGTAGCACTTGTGCAATTCTACATATCCCTTTTCAGTGGTTCTCAAACTTTTTAGAGTGTCGTACCCCCTGAGGGATTTAACATCCTTCTGCGTACCCTCTCTTTTCCACTTAGACTGCAGTTACACCTTTTCCATTAAGGGACAATATTTGCCCTCTTAAATCGATTTTTCAGTGCATTTCTTTTACCTTTATAAATACCTTTATAAAATAAATAATGCTTTAAAAAAATTAAATAAATACAACGATGATAAAAACGAAGTGATGGTTTTAAATATTACATTAAAACCGCCAGTAGGTGGCGGTAAGTCACTGTCTTTATGAGTGAATCATCGAGTCATTCATTCTTTCACCCTGCGTTCCATTCGGAAGGGCTCATCCCTATGCCCTAATCCCTTCAAAGGGTTTACCCTCCGGAGTGAGAGCTTTGAAGGGATGAAGGGTGTAAAAAAACTATTTTTTTGGAACGCACTTCAGCGTCATCTTAACGATACAATCAAGGAGGTGCCTTCGTCTTTTTTACCCTGGTTTACTCTTTGTATTAATATGCATTAATTTACTGTAGTAACATTATAAGCTACTGCCGGTCTTTTACGTTAAATATATTGTGTATATGTATTTGAAACATTTGAATGGACTGATAAATGGAGCTGTAAAGTATTTTTGTTGAAGTACAATGTCATTTTGACCATAATAATGTACCAAATCTAACTTGTATAAATATTGCAGTAGTATAGAAAAATACTATATATACATTTATAGGTAAATATAGGTATTTATCGAACTTTTCTTTCTTTTTTTTTTTGGTAAAATCGAACTCCTAACCTCAAACAACTTTCCTGTGCAAAGGATCATGGGGGCCCAAAGTGTCCATCAGTTGAACCCTTCGAAATCCTTCATTCCGAAGGGCCCTTTGAAGTGGGCCGTTTTGAGCACTTCGGTTTGGAACGACCAGTCATCATGTTTTCAGGCCATTTCGAGTTTGATTTTGACATGACACAAAGCGGTGATATGTAAGTGACAGTTGTTTACTTAGTTTTTAATTAATCTTCCCATTAACGCCATCACTGTCTTCATTCAGGCCGATTCGACGAGAATGCGCACGAAAACAAGAGGCGGGATTTATCGCACGAACCAATCATGTCCAATCATAACCGATCATATCCAATCATAGCGCAATTGAGGCACTGCCTCCTCTCACGTGACTTTCCCCCATTCATTCTCAATTACCCCCCACTAAACCCACCGCACACTATAGGCCCTGTCCCAAATGGCACCCTAAACCCTCACGGTCTTCCTCGGAGTCCGCACTTTCACGACGTAATGCTGCTTTGACTGCCAGGTAAAGTCCTCTGCGTAGCTCACAGTCTTGCGGGCTCTGCAGAAGTGCGCATCGAGGGCGCATAGCAGCCTAAAAGGGGGCGCTCACGAGAACCCTTCTTTAAGCTTAAATGACGAATGGGACACCCATACGGTCTTGTGGACTTAACGGACATGCGCACGCAGTGACCATTGTAAGTCCACAAGACCGAAAGTGCACATGAAGTGTGCCATTTGACACAGGGCCATGGAGGCTCTGCTTTATTTCTATGAGCTGAAGGGAGGCACAGAGACACGGACTCCCTGCTGTAACTTTACCTGCGGGTGTCACTGTTTGACAGTGTTTCTTTAGAAAAACAAGTGACTTTTACACTTTTTAATGTCAAATTTTGTAACATTTGTGTTGTTTTATTTTTGTAATATCGATTATTTTCTCATCCAGTTTTTTTGAGGAGGCACTGCCTCCCTTGCCTCCTCGGAGGAAACGCCCCTGATATCAGCCTACACTTTAGTCGCAGATTTAGTCAGCAAACGAGCAGCGCAATATTGACCGACTGAATGACACTTTAATTTAAGTAGAAAATCTCAAATGAAGATCGCTGAACTCCAGCTTACTTGTCTGTGTTTTCAGATCATCCACGCTTCTTCCTCAGTGTAGAGAGAGCGCATGTGCGTGGTTGCCAGATTTCAAAGATTAAAAGTGATTTTGGTAAAGTTTTTAGTCTTTTAGCCACATTTCAGTCTCGTCTTTTTTCGTCAACGATATTGCGTGTGTTGATTTAGTCACAGTTATCGTTTAGTGACATTGTCTCTCATCGTCTCGTCTTAGTCATGGAAAAAAAGGTCGTCAATGAACATTTTTCGTCATAGTTTTCGTTAACGAAATTAACACTGGATACAAGTCACAATAGGATAGAAACAACTGGAATGGAATCGCAACTTCCATTTCATCACAACTTTTTGCATAACGTGTTGTGATTAGCAACACAGAAAGAAGAAGTGTGTAATTTCTGCATGTCACCAATCCATACTGCAAAAAAATGCTGTTTCAATTAGGGTTCCTGAACACTCCCCCATCTGCCATTAGTCAGACAAACAGTCTCATCCCAAGCACACACTATTGGTTAAGGCAATGCTGTTTGGTCAGGATTCTTAAAAAAGAGGAAAAGTGAAAAGTTTTATAAAAAGATTTATTATTATTTAGTATTTAGGATTGTTTATTTTCAACAAAGTGCCTGATCGTGTCAGTTGGGCATAATTTTTTATGTTACATTTAAAGGATTAGTTCACTTTCAAATGAAAATTAGCCCAAGCTTTACTCACCCTCAAGCCATCCTAGGTGTATATGACTTTCTTCTTTCTGATGAACACAATCGGAGATATTTTAATAAATATCCTGACGCATCCGAGCTTTATAATGGCAGTGAACAGGGGTCACGAGTATGAGCTGAAGAAAGTGCTTCCATCCACATACATCCATCATAAACGTACTCCACACGGCTCTGGGGGGTTAATAAAGGCCTTCTGAAGTGAATTGCTGTGTTTGTGTAAAATAGATAATCCATATTTAACAAGTTATGAAGTAAAATATCTAGCTTTCGCCAGAGTGCCTTCCATATTCAACGTATAAAGAAAGTGTAAAACTCTCGCAGTTCAGAAAGCTTACACTATGTCCTCTGCCTTCCGTATTCAACTTACAGACAAAATGTAACTGACGCGATGCCAGTTTACACTTTCTTCGTAACTTGAATACAGAAGGCGGGAATAAAGTTGTGTGTTTTATGCAAGGCATCAGGCGTTTCAATTCACTCACTCAACTGTTGAGTTGTCGTCACGTTGGAGGATGTGGGAGGGGTGCATTGTTTTAATTGAATAAACTTTCTTAATAATATTGATTTGAATTAAGTAATATTTGTGGTTCTTAAAACATCAGTTTAATTCTCCATTCTCAAATATTTTGATAGAAATTTCACAAATATATTTATTTATTTATTTTTTTTTATTTTTTTTTAACTAATTCGTTAGTCAAATACTAAATTCTTTTAGTGAAAAAAAAAATTCACTAAATTTACATTTAATAATTTTGTCTAAATTTTAGACAAAATTAACTGTTGGATTTTTAGTCAACTATTTTGGTATGTTCAACTCAAACCATCAAGTAAATGATATTCAGAGATTTTATTAAGTTAATAAAGTTAATTATTTCTGTGATATTTACTAAGCCACTGAATTATTTTTTAGAGTGTACATATGCAAACATGAAAGGACTCTAAAACTATACACTCTAAAAAAAAAAAAAAAAAATCCTGGTTAAAAACAATCCAATTTGGGTTATATGGCAACCCAGTGCTGGGTCAAAATTGGACAAACCCAGCCTTGGGTTGTTTTTACCCAGCTGGAGTTCGTTTCCCATACAACGATCTAACTTGCAGCTTCACTACCATAATACGATGCATTGTTGAACAAATCAACTAGCTAGTCACGACTGTTTCCCGAAACACTGTCGCAAACCTGACATTCAGCCACGTTGGTGAATGATGTTACGCAGGTGATGGAGTAATAACTTCTTTAAATTAATTTATTTTCATTATTTTCTAAGAATTCTAAGAATTCAGTGGGCCAGAGTAAATTATTCTGCTTATACTACGGTTACCACACCTCAAGACATTGTTCCGATGTTGTATTTCAAGACATTTGTCAGGTTTTTGTCCTTAAAAACTCTTTTGTGTGGGACTACCCAGATAGCACACGTACGTCGCGGAGACGTCTGTGAAAGATCGTAGCATCTGGTAAACATCGCAAACGATCGACCGTTTTTAGTGGTTAATGAGCCGTCGTCCTTACCTCTATACGACGTCTATACGATGAATCTAAAATATTTGAAATCCGTCTTCCATCTTCCGTTTTTAGTGGATAATGAGCCGTCTTCCTTACCTCTACATGACGTCTATACGATGAATCTTCAACATTTGAAATTACGTGCTGCCACGCAGCGCCGGATCGGCAGATCAGCAGCTCGCTTGATTAAGTTGTCTGCATGGACGTGACAAAGCGGGGTCTATTAGTCGCGTCGCGCCTTTCGCATCCAGTGTTGACACGGAAATATAAAACTAATTATATCAAATACATACATTGATGGTTCATTGATCTGCATACAATTTGACAAGCATCGAATTCATATTGTGTTGTTTTTTTCCCCAACGAGTAGCCTACATAACAGTAAAAACAACAACAACAAAAGTACAGTTATGCCTATTTTGAAGATTCTGCATTGATAAGTTTCACTGATACATTTAGTTTTACATATTGCACTTACACTTAAATAGCTTTTTTGTTTTCGGCTCAGAATAATCAAAAAGGCACTCATATAAGCACTGCATTCACGGATTTAATTTTTAAAATGCTTTAAATGATTTGCAAAGGGTGACTTCATCATAATCTGGTTACAAATCAGTATATATAAATTAAAATACTAATAAAAATACAAGCTCATATGAACACTTTCTGGAACCCATCAAGCACAACAGTCTGTAGTTTGTTCATCTAACCCTTTGTTTGCTTGATCCCTCATTAGACAAAAAATACATGCAAAAAATTGCCAGCCAAGTTGAGGTAAAGCTCATTTCAAACTAACTGTAATTCTACCTGCTTATTAGGTGTGGTTCACATAATTTTGTTATGCAGAAAGCATAAATTAGACCCTTCTTAGCCTACCATGCTCTGTATAAGGGGTGATCCATGGCTTTGTGTCAGATGGTTCTTTGACTCATGCACTGAAATAGTGTAACCCCTACCAATTTTCATATTCATATTTTGTTCCAAATAATGATGCTTACAAACTCCAATGAGCAAGCCAAAAGGTGACAATAGCAAAGAAGACCCTTGTTGATGTTTGAGGAGGAATGAGGAAGAAGCCTTTGGAGGAAACACGCTACACAAATGTTCATTTGATTCATAGTGCCTTACAGAATTAATGATACTAACTTCCCAGAGTTGATTATGTCCCAAAGTTGACTGAACATTAAAACAATCTTTCAATAAAAAAAATAATAAAAGAAAAAAAAGACTTTAATGTAGGAACTGCTGAGAGCATAAAGGTAAAATATTCTCACAAATAAGGGAAACTGTTTCACAGGGGGGTGAACTTTATTCACAACATCATACACAACAGCCTCTACATAACACCAGTCTCAAATAAAGATTATAATGAGCTCTAATAGAACATTCCATAACATTTGCAATGGACAAGGTGCAGACACTGGTTATGGACTGCACTTAATGAATCTTGGGTGCCAGATGTGGGAATGAAGCCGGGCTAGCGGTAGATCTGTGCATCTAGGTTGAACCATCTCCAAAGCTGTTTGGTGGAGAAAAGAAATGGAAAAGATGTTAGAGCATTTTATAAGAAATAATGTACAAGTTTACTGTGAGTTAAAATACTTATTTCTCACAAACAATATTGGGCAGTGAACACCATGTACAAAGCAGCAACATGCACACAATCCTGTGAACAACCTCAGTACTAGATACCACACAACAGCTGTGCCAATGAATTCAGATTGATGAACATGATTCTCACAATATTTATATATATTTTTTGCTCATTTACCAGCATTGCTGTGAAAGCTGAGTAACGAATAAAACTGAACAATGCTCTGACTACCATACAATCAATTTTTATATACGTAAGAGCAGGAGATATTATATGATTGACAGATTTAAAACATGCTCTCATAATCAAAACAAATCGCACACATGGAAGAAAATGGACAGTGATCACAATACTATGGAGACACAGGTCAAGGGAAAAAAACAAAAAACAAAAAAAAACAAATCACTTTTTCACTAGTTTAGGGTTGGGTGGTATGACAAAATATAAAATATGACAATATATATCATGGCGACAATGAAAATGTCTACTCAAAGATTTTGCTATATTGTTTATATCAGTGTTTCCCAACCTTTCTTTATTCACTTTTGATAAGTAAATAAATTCCACAGCACATCACTACATAAAAATATAACAAAACTGCACAAAAATTAATTGCTTCAAATGGCATATAAAAGTAGATGATATATTAAAAGTAGTACTCGCATTCAATGTGAAACTTGAGCTTTCAGGTAGGAACACAATAAGGTCATAGTATGATGTTGTTGGTGATAAAAACAAATTTACATATTGTCGCTGTCGGGCAGAAACCTTATATTTAATTAAACGCTGTTGTCGAACTTGGTATTGTGGCTTTATATAGCTATGGTCAAACACTTGCACGTGTCATAATATTATCATTTTATGAAAGTCAAGCTCAAATGGAGTTTTTTTTAATGGAATTTTTGACCAGCGAATGAAAGAGATATATTGTCTGTCACGGGAACAGCCGCATCTGAGACAGTAAGTGCATCCCATTACGTTTTCATCAACGTACAGGATGTAAAGTTTATTGTAGCTTATGGGCGCTCCGTTTCATTGTTGTTGAAATCTCATGATCAAAACCTCATGATATGATCAAATGCTACACAAAGGATATTTAAAACCGTATGCTTCAACTAGATGGCAAAGACAAAGATAATTCTCGGCTCTTCAAATACAAAAAACACTAGCTTTAATGGACAGTTTTTCTTGAGTAAAGAAAATCCTGTACTTACGCAAACCTCAGTTCTTTATTTTACCCTTGCACTACAAACAAGCAGAGATCTCAGACTCCAAACTTTAAGGGATGACCAATAGTATAAATTTTATTAGCTCATAACTGATACAATGACGAAATATAGAGATACATGTTTCGGCCCAACGGCGTGATGATATATTCTTATTTGTATATTCTTTTATTTTTACTTTTTTTTTTTGGAATTTGATAATTTTCCGTAGCACACTAGTGTGCCGTAGCACAGTGATTGGGAAACACTGGTTTTATAGTGGTATGTAAATATATAATGCAGGACAGGACTACTTAAAGGGATAGTTCAAAATTCTGTCTCAATAGAGAGCTGTCATCTGCTCATGTGAATAGAAGTGGCCATCCTGAGGAGAGCTCAAACGTGGGCTCTCATCAAAACTGTTGATGAGAGCTCCGGACAGAGTGCGAGCGCAATCCCGTGAAAGGCAGTAAAGAGTGCAGCACGTATCTGTGAAGGAGAGCTGTGAGGGTGCAAATGACAGATCACAACGTCTCCAATTTTTTCGTGGTTTAATAATTGTCAAATAATCTTGGTGAGTATTAACATAAAACAGTTCAGGAAGAATGTGTCCGTGCATTCGTCACGTCTTAAAGGGACAGTAGCCGAATAAACGTGCCGTTCTCTATGTTGTTAATCAAACAACAAAAGACAAAAAAAAAAAAAAAAAATCACTTACTGTTCTTGACTGATTAACTTCTGTAACTTTAATTCATTAATCTGTATTTAATTTTTACAATGAAGATTATCCGTTATTTTACATTTGATTACTTTGTTTCTTTATTCAGTTTATCTGAGTACTACTGTTAGACCAACCTGAAAAAAAAAAGAAAGCAGTCCATTTAATTTCTATCTTTATTCTATTGTATTTATTTGTGCTATTGTTAGTAATTTGTTCATTTGTTCTTATTACTGTTTACTTGTCTTTTTTTTTTTAAATTCAATATTATACAATAAGAATATAATTACAGCATTATTACTTTGTTATGAAGCTGTGGCAGTTTGTTTTGCATTTATATTTATATTAAATGTGTTTTTAGGCTACCATCTTTCATAATTTCCATAGGTTTGTTCACCTTTTTTCTACGCCCCACAGCGCTTTGGAAGAACTATGGGTGTTTTACCAAGTGGCAACCTCCCCCAGTTTCTTGTGAAGCCAATACGGAAGTGACTTAAACTGCAATTCATCGACTGGCCGCTAGGGACAGGCTCCAAAAGAGAGCAGAATTTCATTGAGTCCCATGTTAAAACGGCCAACTTTACAGCAGAAAAAAAAAAAAACATGTTTACAGCCTGGTTCAAATTGTGGTTTTGGTCTATACTGCTAATTTTGCCCTTCATGACAACTCTGAGGGGAGTGAATTTTTTTATAACTCATCCGTTTAAATTATATGAAGCCTTAAAGTTCTGCATAATTAAGGGCATAACAGCACGCACTCCGATGTCACTAGCCAAATCTCCGGTTTCACCGTCTACACGACAATGTCGTAACCGGAGTTTCTAAAAATCTTCACCCTGGCTGTTTTTTTTCAAAAAAGTTCGGTTTCAGTTACCGGATACTGCGTTTGCGTGTGGACGAACGGCCAAACCGCATACAAAAAGCTGCGGTTTTGAAAATACCCGTGTTCGTGTGGACAGGGCCTATGGCAGTTGAAAAGGCCATTTTTTGTGTTCTTTTTGAAGAATTGATATGCTATATTTTTACTATAAAACTCTTACGACAAACATGTCTTCTAATATCTTCAATTGTTGCGTATACCAAGCTGCAGCAGACACATTTGTAAACGACTTTACTTGGACCCATTGTGCGAGCTGTCTCTTTAATACTGCGTGGTTTACATGTTGCTGCTGATTGGGCTGACATTTTTGACACACCCACCAAACAAGAGAAAATGCATCTCAAACCCTGTTGCACATCGTTTCCAGGAAACATGTCGTTCAACTTGGAAACCGTAGCAAGACTTTGCGCAGCGGTTTGAGCTTGAACGTGCCCCTGATCTCTGTTTGCGCGCTCTTTCGCACTCACAAAGCGCTGACGCAGAAGAACATAGTTCACCCAAAAATGAAAATTGTGTCATCATTTACTTACCCTTAAGTTGTTCCAAACCTCTATGAATTTCTTTCTTTTACTTAACACAAAAGAAGTTATTTTGAAGAATGTCGGTAACCAAACAGTTGATAGGCCCCATGACTTCCATAGTATTTTGTTGTTGTTGTTGTAGGTAAGTAAATGACAGAATTTTCATTTTTGGGTGAACTATCCCTTTAAAACCAAAAACACATACCTTGTTTTTATTCATTTTTGTTTAATATTTTTGTGACTTACTGAGTGATGTTTTAGCTTGATTTTAAATGATCTTCCTTGAGTAACTAAGATTTTGTCATAAAAATGCTATTCTAAAATGTCTACAATTAATTAGCCTCTCCTCGTCCATAAAGGGCCATCAGCACGGAAGAGCCTAGGTCGCTCCCAGAAAAGATTCCAATTATTTATTTACAAAGAGCAGCTTCTGTTCATTACACCAAGACATTAACCATTCATTTAAAGCAAACAATCTACTGAACCTTTCGTGTCCTCGTCAGTATGTCGGAAGCTTTCCGGACACGATGATCCTCATTGCAGACGATGTGCTGCATACTGTCGCGATCAGGCTCTTTAAGTCCTTCTTCAGAACCTCCGTCTGCCGCAGCCTGTTGTCGTTCACCCCCGAGCACTACAGCTCCGATGCTCGTCACCATTCAGGATCGCGGATACCTGCGCAGCAACATCGAGAACACGAGCACCAGGAAAAGCAGTGACTGCGCACCTTACCTTTAGCTGAGGTAGCATGGATGTGGCGGACAACTGAATCACAGATGATCACACCACATTCAATTTGAACACTGGGAATGATAACTTGCTTTTCAAATATACACAAGAAATAAAATTTTGCTTTTTATCCAATGAATCTGAGAAATAATTAAATTATTAAAATAATCCCTGGTTGCAGCCCTAATAAAATAAAACAATCATGTATACCAATAGTCTGCTAAACAATTCATTACCGTGTCTACATGTGGGAAGAAGTTTGGTGGTGGAAGGTGGAAACCCAAGATTTGGCCTGCACTTTCCACAGCTGGTACACCCCAGTGGTTGTGGTGAGCTAGCAGCAGAATGAAGGGAGATCAGCTCAAAATCTGCTTTACAATATTATTGGTCATATTTGAGTTAATCCATCTCAAGTGGTCCAATGGTCCCATTTGAAGGTTGCTTAGACCCTCTGGTGGTCACTGGCCCCTGATTGAGACTGACACACAAGCTATTTTAGGTTTGGGCGGTATGATAATATATTGTGGTTACAATATAAAGTCTCTACCAACGAAGATTTTGCTATATCATTTATAGTGGTATGTAAATATATCCATGCCGAGCAAAGCTACTTAAAGTTATTGACATGTTAGAGCGATAAAAAAAAAAAAAACATGCATAAATGAGAATAAAGCGCAGGACATGTTTGATGTTAAGGGAAAAAAAAAAAAATTAAGTCTAACAGTTCTTTTGCTATCTGACACATTTGAAATGCTGCTGTCTGGTGTAGACATGGTGTAAGGAAAAACAAGGTGCAAAATATTTATATATGTACAAGGGGTGTAATGGTTCAAATTACTCACGTTTTGGTCTGTATCATGGTTGAGTCACCGTAGTCACCACTTCGGTACTCTTCGGTATGTGCTATGTTAAGAAAAAAAAAAAAAAAAAAAAAGACTATTGTCAAACAAAAATAAAGAAAAGTACAAATAATCAAACTACAAGCAGTAGCACAAATAAATACAAAGCAAAAATATAAATTAAATTAAATAAAGCAGTGCTTTTCAGATTTTAAGGTCTTAACAGTAGTTTTCAGGTACAGAAATTGAATAATCAAACACTCGTATCGAACAAAGTTTACAAAGAGTGACTGTTTTGTCCATGTTTTTTCACCATTGCTGTTGTAACATTATAAAGCCAGAATGTTCCCAGACAGGATATTTTTATGATGAATATTGTTCTATCAGTGGCATTGTTTTTTTACCAAGCCATATTACAGATAACATTCAGAATGATTTGAGATTAACCGCAGTGCGAATGTGTGCCGAACCGTGAGTGGAGAATGGTACGGTTTATTTTTGTTAAACGAGAACCGTTACACCCCTAATATGTACATGTACCTTGTAATGTGCTCTAAAGATCAGTTTTTGTTTCATGGAGCTCGGACCATACCGAGCTGAGATACTGAGGCTTCTAGAAATGTCCGTATAGCCACAATTTGTTGTGAGCCATGAGACAAGCACAGCCACCGTGGTTAAAATAAAATAAAAATCTAATGGTTTTGCAATACCAATACAAAGGTCATCACTCAAAAGAAAAAAAAAAAAAAAAAAAAAAATGAGAAAATTAAAAATGGCCAAGCAACCAACTTTACAATTTTTGGACCGCCTGACCGGTTTACTCTTGTACGGTGAAAATCTGTGGATAAAATACAGTCATCGTTGTTGCAGTTAAAAAAAAAAAAAAAAAAAAAAATTATATTGTACCTGAAAATGTAGTTTGTGGGAGAAGAGACAACTGGACCTGTAGCAAAACGATGGAACTCAGATGGCCAATCATGGTGGCCTCCATACAAAGACCGGTTGCCGAAGAGTGACAGGATGGAGGCACCAAAGCCAAACATCAGGCCAGATTTCTGAATCAGGTAAGCAGAATAAACATTATTAAAACAGATGGCAAAGTCTCAAGTACATGACCTCCAATGGCTTTCATAAATGAAATTTAGGAACTTAATTTCTATCAGCATATTTTAACAACATTGCCCCCCCAAAAAAACAAAAAAAACACAACAACAACAACAAAAAAAAAAACAACTTGTGCTACATTTGACAAACTTAGAATCAGAAATGCCTGGAAAATTAATGATAATATTTTACCTGATGTCAGAAAGTTGAACCTCCTTAAAAGAATCTACTTTAAGCCAGTCATTAAATATGAAAATCTCATGAAAAATTACTAAATTACATAACATACAAAATACAAAACAGACGAGCAAGAAAATGCATGGGATGAACACCCACCTAACATTCAAGGTATAATAAAAAAATAAAATAAAAAACACAAAAATTACACATACAAAAAAAGCATACGAGTATGGTTCTCCAGTGGATGTGTGGAGAAGAAACATTTATTAAGCTTTATAAATACAGTAACATTACTAAACGCTCATTACGTGCCATT
The DNA here is from genome assembly GCA_039654765.1 of Mylopharyngodon piceus. Taxonomy (NCBI): domain Eukaryota; kingdom Metazoa; phylum Chordata; class Actinopteri; order Cypriniformes; family Xenocyprididae; genus Mylopharyngodon; species Mylopharyngodon piceus. The sequence goes on from JBCHWC010000080.1 coordinate 256,621, forward strand.
GGGGTTCCTGCATCCAGCTCAGTGACACGTCGCGAGGCCATTCATAAATCACGTGACCACAAACCATTTGTATCAGATTACCGTTATTCATTCAAATCAGATGACCGTTGCGATTTACTACAGTACACTCGACCTATTGACCCCTCAACATTTCTTTCGCAATTTACCTCAGTAATCTGTAAATACTAACATTTGTATATATAGCGTTCCTGTTTATTATTAATTACGCGTTCGTTTTTTACATATTTAAAGTTACATATTTATTTGGTTAAGTCGGCTTTAAGTAGTTTTTTTGTCAGCAAGTTGTTGGTAAGTATTAATTAGCCTTTTGACATCATAACATATGTTGAAATTAATAACAATATAATAGATACAACTAAATACCATAATAATTACAAATACAATAATAACCACCTCACCGAAAAAACGTTAGCTGTTCCGAATCTCCCCGAGAAAACAGCGGTGACTGACTGACAGCGTCCTGTTTACATGAGCGCCATTTAACCGACATGATCCAACCACAGGTCAGGGCGGGAAAATTTGAAGCGTTGCTCTACTTCGATAACTATGATTGGTTTAGCCCACCAGCGCTGAGAAAAGTAACATAAGCTTTAGCAGCGGCCTGGATGACATAAGCTTGCACTGATTAAGTTTAATAAACACTAAACTAACGAAACAAACAATATGAACATGCGATAATCATTATGTAGACAAGTTCAGAGGTGTGCAAACTCGGTCCTGCAGTTTAGCTTCAACTGGTCTCCACACCTGCCTGGAAGTTTCTATTATGCCTAGAAATATATTGATTAGCGGTTTCAGATTTAATTTGGGTTGGAACTAAACTTTGCAGAACAGTGGGCCTTCAGGAGCAGGATTGATCACCCTTGCACTAACGTTAGTTCATGTATAGTTAAAATGGTTACCTTAATGCTGAAACTCCGGCTTCAGCGGATGTGCTGGCCCCGTTCCCCCGACTATAACAATTAAAAACATTGTTATAAACATTGAAAACATACTATACAATGCCATGAAACAGAATGTACTTATTTTACCTACCTATAATGAAACCTGCGGAGTGTGCTGCATGGCATACATGCGTGTCGTCTCTAATCAAGAAGTGAAGGAGTGACTGGCACGTGCTTCCCAGAAATTAAACCACACCCCACTCCATGACGTATTTACAGCTATTTTAGCTCCATGACTTTTAAAATAACATTTTTTTTTTTTCAACTGTGAAAAAAATAAAATAAACTTTTTTTTGTCGTCATCTTTAACTTTGTTTGATTTAATTTTAATTTAACTTTCATGCAACACAAACACCTGCAGACTTATAATGGCACTCAATTCAAACTTATGTTTTACCCACTGGTCAAAAATGTCCCGTGGCCATGATTTACATGAGCCACAACTAGTAAATGAATAAAACTCTTCAAATATTAAATGTACCAAATGTGATTGTTCATATGCTCTGGTGATATGACAAATTACAGGAAAACAACTGGGCCCTGCACATTTTGTGCTTGGGCCCTAAAAAGACTAAAGACTAAATGATTTTGTATACATAACTATAAAAGCTTCATTAAATGCACTTATTAAAAAAAAAAAAAAAAAAAAAAAAAACTCCTTCAAAAGCTTGTTGCGCTAAAAATTATTGTCTCGTGACATTAAAATTTGGCAGATCAAAATATATTCGCTGTAGCGAGAGCTGCCGGAGAATATCCGTGGCCGCTGGAGATGCCACCTGAAGTGCCGCTACGAGATGCCGCAATTTTAGCTTTGTGCAGCATAGCCTATCAGAAATTAATTTCTGTATTAACTGTATATGTAGTCTAAATAAACAAACGCAACAATTTCAGCTTTCTCTTATGTAATGGAGCATCATAACGTTATTAACAAAATTTGTGATAAATGCTTACAAATGATAGTCCTCTGGTATATATTGTTATTTTGATAAAATGTACTTTTTAAAATAAAATAAAAAAAAATATTACATCGAATTATGTTGGCCAGCGGCAGGTGATGCCGAATAAAGTCCCTAGCTGCTCTAGATGCCGATGCCGCGGCTGTTGGAGATGCCGCTGTAGGGAGAGCTGCCGAAGAAGTCCCTGGCCGCTGGAGATGCCGCGGGAAGTTTCGCTACAAGATGCCGATGCCGCGGCCGCTGGAGATGCCACTCTAGCGACAGCTGCCGAAGAAGTCCCTGGCCGCTGGAGATGCCACCGGAAGTGCCGCTGCGAGATGCCGATGCCGCATTTTGCGCCAGCCCCTGCTGTTCAAAGGAGTACTACAATAATGACATTTTGGCCAACCATTCTTCAGAGTTTAGTTCTCTTAACCCTCAACCAACATTCATCAACTAGTTAGAAGTAGAGATAAACCTGACAACCTTGTCCTAGACTTAAAATTTAGTCACAAAGTAACTAGTTGAATTAAATGGATTAATAAACATCATCTAAAAAGTAGTGACCACACACAGGTTTAATAAGCTTTTGTATACAATTTCTAGGCACACATTTAGGTTCAATACATAAAATGACAAAACTGACAGTTAATGTTATATTGTTTCCCCCACTACAGAAAGTTCTCTACAGTCAACAGCACTCACTCAACGACAGTAGCCACAGTTCACACTGTCAAAAACAAGGTATGTGCTCATATGTACTCATTGACTTTAATGCATTAAGCCATTGGTTCTCAATTCCGATCTTGGGGACCCACAAAATTACACATTATGGATGTCTCTCTCATCTATCGTGCTGTTTAGAGCTTCTATTATATGAGTTGAATCATATGTACTAATGGACACATCCAAAATGTGCAATGCAAGGGGCTTCCAGGACTGGAGTTGAGAACCACTGCATTTAGCAGGTTAGTACAATGTACTTTGTTTTGTTAATGTCTCAGCACCATGGCTGGCAAAAAACAATCGTACTGGACATTGCGAAGAAAAGCCAAAGAGAAGGTGGACAAACAACTGCAGTCAATGCAAGCAGTATCATCACCATCCTGGAGGGAGGAGTATGGTAGCATGCAAAGTGACACAAGCAGCACCGCTGATGATGACGATGTAAAATTTATGGATTGTCTGTCCCAAATCGATGAGCCTGAATGCGTCACCATGGCACATGCTTCATATAGTAGTGAATCTAACACAGACTCAGACACAGAGTCTGCACTGCATCCAAGTTCCCTGGATGATGACTTGGCAACCTGGGCAACAGAACATAAAATAACACGTGGCACTAAATTCATTACTCAATATCCTCCGTGAGCATGATTTGAATCTGCCAAAAGATGCCAGGACACTATTAGGAACAGTGCGTTCCAACAGATCTGAAATACAGAACAAGGCTGGTGGCCAGTACTATCATTTTGGCCTACTTCAATCTATTTCAGGGGTACTCTACAAGAACATGGACATTCTGAGAAACATGAGCAATTTGGAGCTCCAAGTGAACATTGATGGTCTGCCTCTCTATAAGAGTTCAGCAACTCAATTCTGGCCTATTCTCGGAACTGTTCAAAACTTGGTGCAGGAAGAACCGGTGACAATAGGTTTATTTTGTGGTGCTGGTAAACCTAGCTCACTGGATGAGTATCTCCAAGACTTCATCTGTGAAATAAAAGAATTGGGTAAGGGTTTTGAATTTGAGGGAGTTAAGTTAACACTAAAGATTACCTCAATGGTTTGTGACGCACCTGCACGTGCATTTCTAAAAAAGGTGAAAGGACACAAAGGCTACCATGGATGTGAAAAGTGCATTCAGGATGGCGTTTACCTGGAGAACAGAATTACCTTCCCCAGAAATGACATGCCTCTTAGAAATGATGAGAGTTTCCGAAATAAAACCGATTCGGATCACCACCATGGCACCTCACCTCTGGAAGAAACCTCACTGGACATGGTCTCTGGATTTCCCCTAGATTATATGCACCTTGTGTGCCTTGGAGTCATGAGGCGGCTTCTCCTCTTGTGGTTTCGGCTAGGTCCTCTCACGTGCAGGCTGTCAGGATTCCAAGTCTCTGTGCTGACAGAAAGGTTGGTTGGTGCCCAGAAAAATGTGCCCATGGAATTTGCACGCAAACCAAGGGCACTGAGGGAAATAGATCGATGGAAGGCGACTGAATTTAGACAATTTTTATTGTACACAGGCCCAGTTATGCTACAAGATCTACTCACCACAGAGGTGTACAAAAACTTTCTGCTGTTTTTTGTCGGAATTTTCATCTTGAGCAATAACAGCCTAATTGGAGATCACATTGACTATGCCAATGATATTCTGCGACTTTTTGTCACACACTTTGGACAGCTATACGGCCCCAAATTCCTGTCCTACAATGTTCACTGTCTTGTACATCTTGCAGAAGATGCAAAACACCACGGCGTCCTCGACAACTTCAGCGCTTTCAAGTACGAGGACCACCTGCACAAGCTGAAGAGACTCCTGCGGAAACCTACATGTCCACTGAGTCAGATTGTAAGAAGTTTCTCTGAAATGCAAAGGTGCAGCAAAGAAAAAGAGAAAAACAACCCACAGCTGCTCAGAAAACTACATACAGCTGGCCCTCTACCCGAATCTTTTCATGGAGCTTCACAGTACAAAGAAATAAAAACATGCTCTTACACTCTGAAACTGGACCAGGCTAACATTGGCGGTAAAGTTTCAAAACTGCAAAATATAATTTCAGTGAGGGATGAAATTTATGTGGCCTACAGTACCTTCAACAATCATGAACTTTTTTTGACTATCCCCTTCCATCCTCGGCACATGGTGTTCATCGAGTTGATGACCTCTCAAGAACAACCAATTTCTGCAAGCTGGAGAACATTGAGGGGAAAGCTTTCTTAGTTCCTTACGACCGTTATTTTGTTTCAGTTCCTCTTTTACACACACAATAATTATTCTTTTTCCTTTTGAATATATGTGCTTTTTGTTTTGTTACATGTATTTTGTGTATTTGAATCATGCATATGAACAACTGAAATTTAATGAATGTCGTTAAACATTATGGGGCTCTAGGTTGTTGCAGCTTAACAAACAAAAAACAACAACCAAAAAAAACATGTACCTGATAGTGGAGTTTTTGGGAGAAGGGACAACTGGACCTGTAGCAAAGTCCTGGTACTCAGATGGCCAATCGTGGTGGCCTCCATTCAAAGACTTGGACCGTTTGCTGAAGAGTGTCAGGATGATGGCACCACAGCCAGATAAAGGGTGGACCAAACATCAGGCCAGAATTCTGCACGAGTCAGGTAAGTTAAACTACACTGTAAATAAACATTATTAAAACATCACATAAAACGAAATCACTAATACATGACATCCCATGGCCTAATGCTTTCATGAATTGAGTTAAGATACTTTGTTTCTTTCAGCATCTTTTGACAATATTTCCAAAAAATGGAAAAAGGCATGCTACACTTCTGACATTTCCGAATCTGAAATTCCTGGAAAAAGAATTCACAAGTAAGTTGTCAATGTTTTCTTTCAGTTGACAAACAGGGCAGTGTTATTACCCATCTAATCCTGCTTTGTAAAATAATGTAATACCCTGATTTTGCTCTCAGAAAGAAAATATACTCATCAGATGATGAGCCTCATGATACCCCCCACAAAAAGAAGAAAATTAATAGAGAAAAAGTTCCACCTGCACCAAAAGCTCCAGCACCCCCAAAACACTTCAAGACAAAAGGTAAAAATACATTGAATCTAGTTCAATAAATGAATCTAGTAAATAAATGAATGTAGTTAAATGATTGCTAGACGCAAGTGTATAACTGCTGAGTTTTTTTTTTTTTTGTTTTTTTTTCCCAGGTCCTATTGTACGACCTTTGCTTACACCAAGTAGAGTGGGGAAATCTTTCAGCAATTGTGAGTTTAAATTTATAAAACTGATATTTCTGATAGTTTTAAGCATTTTGTGTCATGTCCAAGAATGCTCCTTACCCAGAGTAAAATGAATGTAATGCACAGGCTCTAGTGACTTGTTGCTTTACAAAAATGTTTTGCTTTTTCAAATTCACCCAATTCTATTGTTATTTTAACAGTTTAGACAGAACTAACATCATTACATTTATAACTCAAGGTTTTACATGCTAAACAAAGCATATCAAACATTTGATTGCTAATTAGAGGCAACGGCACTCTCAAGCTTTAGTAAGCCTTTGTGTAGTACAAAGAAATGGTCTCAGGTTACGCATATAACCATGGTTCCATGAGAAGGGGAACTCGCACTGCGTCCAAAGACACTTTGGGGAATGCCAAAGTGTATTTGGACGCAGTGCGAGTTCCCATTCGAAAGGGAATTTGTTTTGATGGAGGCAGACATCACACATTCACATACCAATTCTTTCAACAGCATTTGTTAATCACCACCAAAGGGCCATGGAAGAGCCACAGCAGGGCTGCTTTGAGACTCTCCCCAGCTTTCAAGGTAACTGGCTCTAAATGAATACTGTAACCACATGTAAAAGTTGTAACTACACAGCATTTATGCCAACTCAAAAGTGAGGCTGACTCCATGACAGGGTGGGTCAAGTTTATGATCACAAAATAAACATAGTTAACATACAGTGCGTGCACAATCATTATGCAAGTCCAATGAGCATTTCGCTGTCCAATGATCACGCCTTAATTGTGCAATTTCTAGTATTGCATCTTTTTTATGGGCATTTAATAATTTTTGTCTTTCCAGTGTGAGTTAAATCTCTGGCCACGTTCACACGGTCAGTTTTTGAGATTGACAACTGCATTTACTTTCAGGTGTGAGTCTCGAAATGTCCTGTTCACACAGCAACTCTGGAACACTGTCTGTATGAACATGCAGCGAGAGTCAAGCCCTTCTCTTACTAGTAACCATAACGACAGTGACCAACGTAATATTAAAGATGGCAACGTCCATATAACTGAAAAGTCTTATTACTTTTGACATGACAAGATACCATTTGAACCGCAAGTTCATCCATCAAAAATTCATTAACCAACAGCAGCACGTAAACACACACTAGCCGGAGTCTTTAACCGCTGCGCTCAAGTGTCACGTACTTTGCGGCGTCTCGCACATGACACAGCATCTGAATTTGGAAAAGAAACACAAAACGGAAGCTGCTCCGATGGAGAACAGTGACTGGATCTAACACCTTCAGGTGACACACAGCACATATCTCTGTCGCTGTAAGTTACCGAAAGTGAAACTACACACAAAACACCTTAAGCCCGGGACACACTGCACGATTTTTGGCTGTCCCAGACGAAAGATTGCCATCGTGAAACAATCGTGGCGATTTCTGTGATCGTGGCTCTTAATCGGTGGTCCTATGTCGTACAGTGAAAGAGGTTCAAAGACGGCCGTTTTTCCGTTCTTGCGACCAAAGATAGCCTACGATAGTTTTCTGACAGTGTCAGAAATTCAGCGTGATCATCGCACAGTGTGTTTGCTGCTACGACCTACGTCTACTGACCAGCCAATAAAAATGGGACATGAAATCAACTGCTTACCTCAAGCTCTTTTTCATTCTTTCGCCGCTTCCTTTTTATTTTCAGCACATAAAAACTACAACTGCCTTAACTTTATATCGCGGCTGTGCTGCAGTACTGGGGTTCCCTCAATATGTCTTACTCCAGGATTCCCCTGCCGTCGGGACATACAGAACGCTTAACTTATCTTTATAGACTAAATACAGTGATATAAGACCACCAAACTCGCACCTATACTATACTATATAGGCTACAGGCAAACAGGTTGTCTCAGAATATGAACGTAATGCGCAAAGTTTGACGCTAAGCGTTTCCTAGTGAAATACTGGCATAATGGCTTGAAATTTGACGGTCGATATTCGCAAATTTAGGGACTGTCTCTAAAGTTACATACGACATTGGTGTACACATTTCTAACTTAAATATTATTTGAAGGTAATGACTTACAGTCATAAACTTTAATGTGCTCGTGTAGGTGTCAGGCACGATGCACACCTTTTAGATTTTTTATATTTAATAAAATAAACAAATAAAAAAATTGCTAATTTTTTACTACTGCATGAGCTTATATTTATTTTAATATCAACAATCTAAAATTATGGTATATGGTAGATTTGTGATATTAAATAAAATAACCGTCAAATCATGTGTAAATATTACTATTTTTCACTACAGCATGAGTTCATATTTATTATCAACAGTCTAAAAGTTGTGCATCACACCTACATGAACACTTTGCAGACTGTAATTCATTCTCTTCAAATACTATAGAGCTTTAAATTATGGTATATTTTGTGTATGAGCATACAGTAGGCTAAGTGAAATAACGATATTTACATATGACTTGACAGTTTATTTTATTCAATATCAAGCAAGAATCTAAAAGGTGTGCATCATACCTGAAACCTACATGAACACTTTACAGCTGGTTTTATGACTCTAAGTCATTCTCTTCAAATGCTATTGAAGTTAGAAATGTTGTGTGTAACTTTAGACGGTCCCTAAATTTGCGAATATCGACCGTCCAATGCCAAGACAACTTTATGCCAGTATTTCACTGGGAAACGTTTAGCGTCAAACTTTGCACGTTATGTCCATATTCTGAGTCAACCTGCTTGCCTGTAGCCTATAGCCTATTCTCAATAATGTGCGAGGTCGGTAGTCTTTTATACCACTGTATTTAGTCTATAAAGATAAGTTAAGCGTTCTATATGTCCCGACGGCAGGGGAATCCTGGAGTATGATGTATTGAGGGAAACGCTAGTACTGCAGCACAGCGCCGCGATATAAAGTTCAGGAAAGTTATATGTCTATCTCAGATTTAATGTTTGAACTGTACATCAGCATCGGGGAATAACGTTATAATCTCGTTCACTGTAGAGAAAGCTGCTTACATGTAGGCTACACGGGGAAAGTAACAGTGAAGACTTTGAATTAAATGTAAACACAACTTTTGTGTCTTTATCAGCTTTTATGCATATATACTGTCCTTGATAATAATCACACATGCACTTACCGCTTGCTCTGTTACTGTAAATCCGTTAATGAATGAAATTAATGTCTTGCTCTAACTGTTGCTCTGCTCTTCGTCAACACGCGCTTGCACCACCTGCTGGTGAGGTCGACTAACAGCAGATGGAGATAATGCTCGGTACTCTACTGCTATTCCTGCAGTTCCCGGATGTGAAATGTTGAAATTTGAACCACCGAATCTGTGGACGCGAAATAAAATGAACCGAAAATTGCCTGCTGAATATTATAGGTTGTATTTTTAAACAGAATGAATATTTTGGAAGTGAAATCTGAAAGGTGAATATGGATTATTGCATTTTAACAATGAAAATGTGTGTGAAATGTTTTGAATTGAAATATTCACAGCTTAAATATACAACCATGTTGAATTTCAGCCCATAAAAATGCAACCCCTAAAAATACAATGCATTAAAATACAAGCACGGTTAATGCAATGCATATTTTTTTTCAAGTAGTGCAATTCGAGATGCTTTTTGTTTCAAAAACATATGGCATTATTTTACTTCTATAAGTGCTTAGCTACTTAAACGCAGTTTATATCGTAAGCGGACATGAACAGCTGGGAGAAAATCCGATGTGTGTTAATATCTATTGTCTTAAAGTGACAGCAGTCACCTTCTGACGATTGTGCTATCAATGTTAATCAAACAACAAAATGCAAAGAGAAAATCACTCACAGCTCTTAATCTGAATATAGTTAGCTTTAATAAGCATTAATCTATTAATACTGTGAAAACCATGCAGTGTTATTTTACATTTGGTCACTTAGATATCTTTTATAGGCTATATAACTTACCTGAACACATGAACAAATGAAAGCACTTTGTTTCTTTGTTCATGTTCTTACTGTATCTTATGTATATAAAACACTAGAAATGCCTGCGCAAAAGTGCATTTACAAATTGATGTTTTATATTCAACGATACCCATCCCTACCTCTAACCCAACAGCTGGGAAACACAAAAACTACCCAACCATGAAAAAAATTACCTAACAAAATGACCCAACAGGCTCAACCCAGCATTTTTTTTAGACTTTTTTTAGACTTTTAGAGTGTACACTTCCATCTCCATATTTATAAAGGAGAAGTGGCATGTGAGGAAGTGGGACGCAAGAAGCGGAGTTGCCCATCTTTCCTCACCAATGTCCGCCAGCGACAACTATAAACAAGGAAAGAGTATATTGCTACTACTTCCGAATTTGCCACACTGGGGAGACAACAGCTGTTGAAACTTAACAAATACAAAGTTCTGGCATGAAACTCTAGATGGCACAGGCTAATAGGTCCTTTAACTCAACCTGCTCATAATCACATCATTATCTATAGGACACAGATGATTGGTTCCTGCTGTATTATTAGCCAATGAGCTTGCATGCTCAATCTTCAAATACATGAGTTAGCATTTGCCTTAGCAGTGCAGCGCGCTTCAGAAACCCTCCATCTTCCCCAGCTCCACCTGTATAGATCTGCTACAGGTAATTCATGTACGCTATATTGTACAGCAGCAGCATGTCTTCCTTGCTCACAGCAGCGTGTCGTGTATGTATTGGCAGTAGCAAGTCCTGTACTTGCTCTGCAGTAGCAGCAGCAATAATCAACAGCAGCAGCAATAAACCAGCAGCAGCGTAGCAGATCTATTCCGCCAAGACCAAACATATCAACATTGTCATACCCATTACCATGCCAAACACTCCGAGAGTTGTCATGACAGAAATATAATTAACATATATCTTAATGTGTAAAGAGTGATTATTTTTACCTTGTAGCTATTTGAACCCTTGGTTTAGTTTTCACTCAAAAGTTGATTGAACATAACTAAAACTTACATACAAACTCATTGAAGTCTGCAAAGAAACAGAAATTGTAACCAAACTTACTTCATTGTTATATATACTTAAGTGTTATTCTGGTGTGAAGTGGCTAATTGAACAAGAAAAAGCAGGGTGAAGCTAATTTTATCCATCGCTTGGTGATTGGATTGTGAAAAGTGAACATTACATACTAAAATGGAGGCAAGAATGTGATTCACTTAACTGCAACACAGCTTTGTATGTCAGCAGAGAGATTTTCACAAATTTGGAAATAGTGTAAAATATTACTGATGAATGAATGATTACTGCTTTGAATGACAAAATGATATTTTGACAAAATTACAAATTGATAAGCATTTTTACGATGTGCCATCAACTTTGGCTTTCCATAATTCTGGTACATAGTGAAATTATCATTAGCTGTAAGGAACCTGTCTGCCTGAATTCCTCTCAGTACTTGAGAAGTGTTAAATGTACAGAAGTTTACTTTATCTAATAATTTAGTATTTTCTGAACATGGAGTATTACTATAATTTGAATTGCGAAGCTGCAATATTCCCACTTTCCTGAACATACTCTTCACAACATCAGATATTTTTATATTTTTATGTGTCGGTTTATATTGGTTTTGTCTCTGTTTGAAATTTTGCCAATTAAGTAACTGCTACAGCTAATTAAGACATAAAATAAGAAGCAGAGATGAGCAAAACAAAAAGGTGCTATACTGCTTTGACATCCATTTAAAACCTCCTTTTCTCCTCAAATGAAGTATTCTCTTAATTATCAGGCTGGTTTTAATTGCAACATGTTAACAGAGCCCATCTGTCAAAAGGTCCTCAATAGGTCCTATTGGCAGAAATGTCATTTATTTAGGTGTGTGAATTTGTGTCAAGTATTCAAATGCCCACCCACACAAGCAGTGCCCTCTTCCACTAAGAATTCTCCAACGTTTGTGGAGAGAGAGGTCAAAATGAAGTAGTAATTGCACTGAAAAGCTTCATACGAAGCACAGACTGCATGCTGTGAAATCATATGCTGTGTTGTGTTTGTATTTATTTTAAGGAGAAATGTACAATTGTTTGATGCTGAAATACTTATAGTATTCCATTCCAATATAGCCAATTATTAGTTTGGAGATTTCATATAAATGCATTAGGCCTATACATAAATTGCAAACTTCATTTTTAAGGATTGTGGATCCTTAATATTCAGCAATATTATTAATTTGACTGCACTGACACTATTGGATGAGAACTGAACTGAGCTGGATGATGACTATCATGCTTTATAAATTAATTGAACTCATTTCATAATTGATGAACTTTACACAGTTACTAAACTGAACTGAATCAACACTTGTTATGTCTGTGGACTGTGGCATATTTTGGTTTTGTTTTCACCTTCTCCGTAAAGAACCGGAAGTGACGAGAGGAAAGAGGCGCACGTTTTTTTTTTTGTTTTGTTTTTTGTTAGTTTCAGCCTGACACAGTTATCATTTTCACGTCTAGCGCCCACGTTGCAAATGCACTCACGGCCTTCTGTTCGCCCATCGGTGTGCTGGTCTGAAAACGGGGTGTGTTGCTATTTTGAGGCAACTGAAAACGACTGCGCCATTGACCAAAAAAAACCTGGTCTAAAGTTAATGGTGCAGTATTTTTTTGTTATTTAAAGGGCGCGTTAGTAATATGCACCATAGGTGGGTACACTCTGCTTGTTACACAGGGAAGCACACAAACTTGCCAAATATTAAAAATAACAGGATTACAATGTAAAAGATTATTATTGTGTACATAAAGATAAAAATGCCTACATGTCATAATGGATAGTCACTGCATGTTTCAGAATTATCTCTTTGCAGTAATGACGAATGAAATTGGCTAATTATTTGACCATTCGTGGCAATACACACGTATTTAAACTGACTCGTCAGGTTGAGGGTGTCTATGGGTGCTTCTCAATTCTTATTTGTGCATCCTCGTTTCCTTTCCTCGCATCTTAGCTCCACCCCTTCAGGATGCGAGGGAAGGATGCAAGGAAAAGAGGCGAGGACGGAGGAATTGAATCAAGTGAAATGATGTATTCTTGTTCCCTTTAGCGTCACTTCAAAGCGTCATCAGCTGCACTCGAGGGATCTACCCATATGTTGTTAAAGTTTGGTTATTTAAAAAAATTATAATAAATATTAATAAAGCAAGATGCCCCGTTGAAATATGTGAGATGTAAAGTTTATTTAAACTGCAAAAGTAAAGCATACATTTAAATTATTGCGACAGATATGAAGGGGGAGGAGAATTTACACGTGCGTCAGGTTTTTCGACGAGAAAGACTTCCGCAAAGGATACACTGTGTATCCTCGCTCATGAGTCCTCAGGAAGCTTCCTCACTCCTCGTTCCTCGCCTTCTCACGGTGCAATTAGAGAATTGAGATGTCCTTCAAGATGGCTGAGTTCGATCGGTTTTCCGGGTCATAGGATGGAGGACGGAGTGAGGAAATGAGGAGGGATATTGAGATGCACCCTATATTTCGCCATGTAAATAGCAATCTACTATGGTGCAAGTGCACCTGGCTTTTAAAGGGAATGGGAGATGACACTCTGATTGGTTTATTGCACATTGCGCCCAAAACACACCCATGACTCATTAAGAGACTAGGTACAACCCTTTTGGACCATGCGCCTGGCGCGCCAACCATTTTTTCCGTTGTTAAACTAGCAAAAGTGGATTCGGACATGCCCTAAGTGCACCTGTGCTTCAGACCATGCATTTAGATCGTTAAAATAGGGCCCTGAGTTTGTTTATACACACCAGGTAAGGAGCGGATGCTACCCCATGTATTTATTGTTTTTTAGTTAGTGTAGTTTAGTTGGTGTTTCGTTGCAGAAGGTTTTTTTTTTTTTTTAATATATATATATATATACTTTTTTCTTTGTTACTTTAGTACATTAAATGATGTAAGTTAGGGTATGTTTTGTTTTGTTGATTTATTTGCTTTAGTATCGCTCATTGTCCCTTACTTAAAATTCATTTTTTCAACAAGCAGTACAATCTTTTGTTGTGTTCCCGTCATTTTACTGATGACTGCTTCTCAAACCTCGGGGAGTTTAACACAGGATTCACAAAACGCTTGGTCTTAAAATATGGATCAATGACCAGTTTATTTGGACCAGCTTGCTCCTCTGAATCTCAACCAGTAAGTATGATTAATAATTGATGTTTATATTTTCTAGCGATCGTTCAAGATTCGTAGTTTTGTATGTTATGTTGTAACATACACCCTAGTCTGTCTCCTGCTAACCGGCTAACTCACGTTTCTGTAGTTCTGCTATTCAGATGTGGGTCCAATATTGTCAAAAAATGTGTCGATTAATGCAGCTTGTCTGTCTTTTTACTTGGAGTAATGATCAAGGATTGTTTACAAAGTGTAATGCATTATCAGCTATTCACGTTTGTGCTCAGCTAACGTGGGAGTTTACAACATAGCTGTGGGCTCGGTTCGCTTACATAACTGTAAAACAGTTTTTTTCCTCTGCGTTTTTATTATTACAGTAGAGTGGAGTTCTATCTGTATTGTAATAGGATGCTAGTCCGCGCTAACTAGTTGAAGTATTCTCTCTGTAAACAGTAAACACTAATTGTAATGTCAAACAATGATATAGCCATTTTTTTTAATTTGTTAATAGTTAAGACGAAAAAGTCTGTATACACATCTGGCCTAAATGTTTATCTTATGTTAAAGGTTTTCAGCTTCGCTTGGCATTCTGATACAGTTCCCACAGGTGCATAAAGTATAACAGTGACGCTGCTATCACATTTTATAAATAAATAACTAAGGTGAAACCATAGAAACGACGTACTCCAGTCGTGATTGCGAATCACTTTCTGGTTGATCGACTACTTAAGATGTTTCATCGTCGGACTATCTACCTGCTATCTGCTATCTTTTCTGTCCATACATTGTTGCGAATCGATAGATGTGATTCAGTTATGGCAATGGCCGCGCTGTGCGCACAGTAGACCAATCACAAAGGATTGGGCCATCTGACCAATCAGAGCAGTGTAGGCTCACGGAAAGGAGGGGTTTAGAGAGACTGATTCATTGAACTGCTTCAAACGAATGGTTTACCAATCTTTGGTGAACTGATGTGAAATTAAATGTATATTATGAGAAAACGAAAGTGTTTTTTGACCTTGCATGCATGTAAACCTGTTGTAAGAGACTCCCAAAACAATATTAGGAACCTTAAAAAGGCATAATAGGGGCACTTTAATTCATATCTGTCTCTGCCTGATTCATTTCACCACATGTCATCGGTAACTGAACTCGTTTCTTTTATTTCATTATTTTCTCAATTTATCTAACTTTATCAATTATGTTACATACCCTCTTACCCTTAGACACCTTAAATAGGGAGAGTGGCTTCACTGAATAATGACACTATTATCTTTTTAGAGCTGCTTTACAGCAAAATTAAAATCTATTTACATCATTGAATCGTTATTATCCTGTTTATCATTGTAAAGCTGCTTTAAATCCATCTACGTTGTACCAAGTGCTATAGAAATAAAGGTGACTTGACTTGACTTTAAGGATATTAAACAGATGGGAAGTATCACGTGTTTTTTTTTTTTTTTTTTTTTTTTTTACCTTAGCATTATTTTTCCAAGATTCATTGGATTTTGGAATTCATTTGACGGTTTAATAAGAGAGTTGTTCGCATTAATGGATGACTACAAAATCAAGTCTTTAATAGTGTGCTCAGTTAGCATTATTTGCAAGTTTGTGGTTCATTGTCATAATTATGCAGAAATCAGTGGCCACACCCCAACCAATTGAGTAGTAATTTAGCCCAGTGAATTTATATTTTAACATTCCACTTTATTTCAGATCTTTACAGAGGACCTCTGTCATGGGCTTATGTGATTTGACTTGATGTTGACTTAAACAATCTGGCTCTAATATCTGCATTTGGGGCATCCAAGGTCCTTCAGAAGCCATTACAGGACATCAGTGTGGATGGCTGGCTCTGGTGGAGGGTGGGAATTCAAGCGTAACTCATTGGGTCTTTGTCCTCTGTTTCGTAGACCCGCACAGTATCCGTAAGGCTTTGAAGAAATTACATACTCTGTCAGACTCTATTAGACCTCTTCTATTGAAGCCATTCAGGTCAGGTGGAGTTTACTGTGAAATCAAAGCAAACAAAACAAGTTACATGTCAACAGCCAGAAAATTTCCCATCACTGGTGTTTTCCTCTTAGTTGTTTTATTTTTATTTTTAAATAACAAAAATGTCCCTCAATCAAAGCAACTTGGGAAAACAAGAAGAGCTGGAAGATATCTTGATGTTATTCCCACTGCATAGAATTAGCTTCCTAGTGTCAGGGGACAGAGTGTCAGAATTAGCTTCATAGTGTCTTAATGTCTTAGCCCAGGGAACACCCACAGTCCATTCACTGAAGCAGTGTTGTAATTAATTAATGGAGTAGGTTCACTCTAAATGATGACTGATATTTTAAATTGAATTAGTTCTCTTCTAGCTAATACAATAACAGTAGGAGGACCTCTTTTTTGGCCTTGACCTCTTCTTTTACACTGCGATGAACAAAGAGGCTAAAAACATCTCATCAAAAGTTTAATATTATTTTAAAAGTATGACTTTAAAGCCAGGATGGCACAGTGGCTCAGTGGGTCATTGTTGTCTCACAGCCAGTTCCCCAGTTCAAGAATTTGTGGAGTTTGCATGTTCTCCCAGTGTTGGTGTGGGTTTCCTCCAGATGCTCTTTGGATTCCCCTACAATCCAAATACATGAGGTATAGGTTAATTAGATACACTAAATTGTCTGTAGGTGCAAATCTGTATGTTAGCCTTGTGATGGACTGGCCATCTGTCCAAGGTGATTCTCTGCCTGTGGCCCAAGACGCTAGGATAGGCTCCAGCATCTCCAATTTGGAGGATGGATGGATGGATGGATGGATGATGGAATAAAATACAGTACTGCCTAAAATACAGTTCTATTAATTAAGTAAAAGTATACACAGTTTTATAGTTGTCTTCTGAGCAGATGTTGTGTACATGATTTTATTTATTTTTAATTGTAAATTAATTAACACTCAGCATGCCAAACTCAACAATAGTGACAAAAAAGAAGATGCAATGCATGCTGTGTGCCAGCATAGTACAAAATTCAACTATGGCATCCAACGTGCAATTATGCAGCTGTATTGTCTTCTTTTCTTATATTATTTTTGCTGTTGTACAATTGCATGGTACACCTTGCTAGTACTGGGTTGGGCTCCCTTTTGCCTTCAGAACTGCCTTACTTCTTCATGGCATAGATTCAACAAGGTGCGGGAAACATTCCTCAGAGATTTTGGCCCATATTGAGATGATGGCATCACGCAGTTGCTGCAGATTTACCGCACATCTATGATGCGGATCTCTCATTCCACCACATCCCAAAGGTGCTCTGTTGAATTGAGATCTGGTGATTGTGGAGGCCATTTGAGTATAGTGAACTCATTGTCATGTTCAAGAAACTAGTTAGAGATGATTTGAGCTTTGTGACATGGTGCGTTATCCTGCTGGAAGTAGCCATCAGAAGCAACAATACTAAAGTAGGCTGTGGCATTTAAAGCTCAAACCAGTCTGCTAATTCTTCTCTGACTTCTGGACCTCAACAAGGCATTTTTGCCCACAGAACTGCTGCTCACTGGATATTTTCTCTTTTTCTGACCATTCTCTGTAAACCCTAAAGATAATTGTGCATGAAAATCCCAGTAGATCTGCAGTTTCTGAAATGCTCAGACCAGCCCATCCCAACAACCATGCCACTTTCAAAGCCACTTAAATCACCTTTCTTCCCCAATCCTGATGCTCAGTTTGAACTTCAGCAGTTCGTTTAGACCATGTCTAAGTGCCTAAATGCATTGAGTTGGTGAGTGTATACAGATTGGTTAGAACCTGGAGTAAATCTGTAGCAAATTCAATTGATTGGACATGATTTGGAAGGACACACACCAGTCCTGTCGATGTGGCCTTACAGTTGAAAATACATATCAAAGCAAAAATCAAGCGACAGAGACAATAAGGTCAAAAGAACTGCCTGCAGAGCTCAGAAACAAAGATTGTGTCGTGGCAAAGATCTGGGGAAGGCTACAAAAATATACTGCATTGAAGGTTCCCAAATTAAAGTTTGGAGCAAAGACTCTTTCTAGAGCTGGCTGCCCAACCAACCAAACTGAGCAATCAGGGGAGAAGAGCCTTGGTAAGAAGTACCTTCCAACTGTGCAATCACCCTAAGCACTCAGTCAAGACAACGCAAGAGTGGTATAATGCAGTTTGTTTATGTATGGGAAGAAGGAGGCGGAAACCAGCGAACGACTTTAATATATAAAATAAACAAACAACAAAACGAAAGTAAAATGCCGGCAGTCCCTCACGGCTGACTGCCGGCCACACAAACATAATAAAACATAACATAACATAAAATCCAGGCCTGGTCCTCTCTTATCCTTCACTGTTGTTGCTCTTCCTTTTATGCTTCCGGGGCTCCTCCGTGAGAGATACGAGACTGGTGCCAAGCGCAGGTGACGCTCTTTAGCAATCACGCCGCCGGCCTTGCGCCGTTCCCTCACGGCTTTCGCCCCGCCCTGCTTGTCACATACCCCCATCGCCCCTCGCAGGCTGGGGGGTACCCATGAGACTGTGCTCTACTACCACCGGGGGCCAGTCTCGGCGGCCACAGCACCTGGGGGTAAGGACAGACGAGACGAGAGAAAAGGAGACGGAAGCACAAGGAGCAACAGAGACGAGAGAGGGAAGAGAGGAAAAAGAAAAAAAAAAATCTTGGTCTGGTTCCCGGACACACTGCCGCTCAGTCCTCAGCCAGCTGAGAGGCTCTTCCTCGCGGTGCCATGCGACGGTACTGGATGCTCGGTGGATGGCTCGATCCTCCTCCGCCCCCCTGGCGGCCGGCGATGGCTCCTCCTGCTGAGGGCATCCGGCAGCGAGTCCCCCGTTCCCTGCTCCTCCCCTTCATGGCGGACGGCAGCAGGCTCCAGCCCACGGCGAACGGTGGCGACTCCTCCGCTCCCTCTCGGATGGCAGCCACCCCATCTCGACCCAGGAGCATGGCAGCGAGCTCTCTGTCCCACCTGCTGTATGTTCACTCCAGCACCACCGCCTCGGGCAGCCACTCGCGGTCTTCATTCTTCCGCGCTGCTCAACCTCCTCAGCACCGCGATCCCCCTCAGCAGCGAGGGCTCTCTGACAGCATGTCCCTCCTTCCTCCCGGGTTTCGCACCAATGTAACGCAGTTCGTTTATGTACGGGAAGGAGGCGGAAAGCGGCAAATGTTTAACACACTTTAATATATAAAATAAACATACAACAAAACGAAAGTAAAATGCCGGCAGTCCCTCACGGCCGACTGCCGGCCACACAAACATAATAAAACAACGTAAAATCCAGGCCTGGTCCTCTCTCGTCCTTCACTGTCGTCGCTCCTCTTTTTATGCTTCCGGAGCTCCTCTGTGAGAGATACGAAACGGGTGCCAAGCGCAGGTGACGCTCTTTAGCAATCACGCCACTGGCCTCGCGCCGTTCCCTCACGGCTCTCGCCCCGCCCTGCTTGTCACAAATGGCTTATGGATGACTCTGTTAATGTCTTTGAGTGACCCAGGCAGAGCCTGGACTCCAATCAAACATCTCTGGAGAGACCTTACAATGGCTGTCCATCAGCAGTCCCCATCCAACCTGACAGCGCTTGAGAGGATCTGCGGAGAAGAATTACAGAAAATCCCCAAATCCAGGAATGCAAAGCTTGTCGCATCATACCAAAGAAGACTTGAGGCTGTAATTGCTGCTAAATGTGTTTCAATAAAGTACTGAGTAAAGAGTCTGAATAAAAAGGGTCAGAGTTTACAAATCTGGTTTTTGTTTTGTCATTATAGGGTTGTCATTTGTGCTCTGTGTAGGTTTTGGGACTTTTGTGTTATTTCTTGTCTTGGGTGCCATGTTGTAGTTCTTTGTAGTTTTCCCTGTTGATTAGTCTTACCCAGGTGTGTCTCGTTATCTTGTTAAGCTTGTTTGCCCCTGTGTGTATATAGCCCTTGTGTTTTTCTTGTGCTTTGTTATTTGATGTTTGCTGTTTGTGTAGATGGTTCTGTTCCCTGTGCTCTCAGTGTTCCTTTTGTTTTTGGCTTTTGTTTATGTTTGTTTCTTCAATAAATCCTTTGCACATAGATCCACCTCTCCTGCCATCTTTTCAGCTCCAGCAACTTTAAAAGGGTATGGAGTGTAGATTGATTTTTTTTTTTTTTTCACATCAGTCACACACGAGCAGATGATTTTTGTTTATAATTTTATTTAATTATATATATATATATATATATATATATATGTTTGTGTGTGTGTGTGTGTGTGTAATTTAATCAGCGCACTGTTTATTTGGCTTAAAACAATGAGAATTTTTAATGAATGAATTGCAGTTAATAACATTAAACTTGAACATAAATTCTTGAATAAAAAAAAATAGATATGGATCAATTGAATATGATTCAAAAATACATTGTGAGTATGCATTGTTGTAAAACAGCAATGTAGGCTTATCTTGGAATATTCTGTACTCATTAATTGAATTGTTTCACAATCACAATTTTTGTCTCTTATCTTTATAGGAGCAGAATAGAAGACAATGGAGGAGAGGGGAATCCAGGGGTCCGTTCTTCGTACGTCGCTAACTCAGTTAGCTGGATTTGACTAATGACGATTTGACATGATCTTGGATTGTTCGGTTCCTTCGACGCTCATCCTGGACTTGCTGTCAAAGTAACATGTCCGTAAGCATAAACCTGCTCGGAAGCAGGCTTATTTCATGTAAACAGGATTAGATTGCATCTTTTTAAGCGGAGGTGATGCTTAAAGTCTGTCCCAGCCATTGCTACATTCTTACAAGAGTACCCTAATGTGAACCAAGGACAATAATAATGATTTAAAAATAAATTTGCAAATAATATTTAAATAGACCTATATATTTATGTTGTGTAGTCTATCATAATATAGACACAGCCAGTTTTACTCGTTGAGATTAATTTGTGAGGGAATAATTACCTAATAATTTTATTGGAGTCTTACACACTTGATGTAGGCTACAGTAGTCTATGCTGTGCTGCATTAATTTGAATCACGATAGCTATTATGGGAGTGGCTTGATGCAGCACAGGAGATGCAGATAACTTGATCTTGACCCTTAATGCTGTCACATAACAAATCTGCTTCAAAGTTAAAATTAAATGAATTGATAATTACAACATTGAAATAAAAATGTAAAGCCTGTAAATAGGAAATCTGAATATAGCCTAAATAAATGGGAACCGTGTTAAAAAAAAAAAAAAAAAAAGTGCACATTTCATTAATCTACTATAACTTTTATGTCGTTTTGGTTGCTTGGCTGTTTTCTTATGAAAGGTCCAGAAATTTGTCAAGTTCGTCTAGTGTCTTTTTTAACTATATGATGTCACTACGTTGCCGTCTCGACGCCAGCCAATCGCTGCATTGCTGATTGTGTTTCGAGTAGGAACACAAGAATGCGCAGTAATCGCAGATAATTTAATCCAGATATTTTAATCCAATTCGTACGAGTGCAGTTATCACGATTAGAAGATCTGGTATCTGTCAAGTCATCTCAGATGTATTAAGCGAGGTACGAAGAATAGACCCCAGGGAAACAGGAACACAGAATGGACGCAGGAAGATGATTGAGGTAAGTAGATGCAGGTATGTAGCGATTAGCAATACAGGCAATCCAAAAGGTAGACAAAGAAGCAATTAAAGTTTGCAAGGATGAGACCAGACAAGGCCTGTGTGTGTGGTGCTGGCTTTTATGGAGAGTTGATGAGGATGATGGCAGACAAGTCAAACCAGTCTGCTAATTCTTCTATGACTTCTGGACCTCAACAAGGCATTTTTGCCCACAGAACTACTAACTCACTAGATATTTTCTCTTTCTCTGACCATTCTCTGTAAACCCTAGAGATAATTGTGCATGAAAATCCCAGTAGATCTGCAGTTTTTGAAATACTCAGACCAGCCTATCTGGCACCAACAACCATGCCACATTCAAAGTCACTTAAATCACCTTTCTTCCCCAATCCTGATGCTCAGTTTGCTTATATATTTTATTTGCAACAGTTATGTTAACAGCAATAATAAGAAATTTCTGTCTAAGAACAGCTAATCAGCTGTTATCATGGGAAATCGCCCCATTCCCTTAAATAGGGCACTATTTGAGGGAACAGCCATTTTTAGTGGTGTCCGAAACCTTAGTGGACATTATTGAGTGCACTCATTCAATCCCACAATGTACCGCAATAACGAGTGTACAACTGATGTATGCTCAATGGCTAGTGAATGCCCATAATGCACTGTGAGAGTCGCACACTGAATGATATTCCACGTCTCACCAGAAGATGGCGCCTGCAGCTGAATCATCCATCCATTAATTAATTTTACAAACCGCTCATCTGTGGCGTACAGCGTAATATAATACAGGTATAAAGAAATTTTTAATTGATTATTAAATTGTTTATCTAAGGTTTATACATAATTTCCATAATTTCCTTTCATCTTACTACTGGAGCTACTACTGTATTTGCTAAGTTTCAAATGATTATTAAACAACAAGCACAAACCATGCAAAAGCGGCAGCCCTTCCGGTGCACTCAGTGTCCGAATTCACTCACTTGTTTTCAGTCACTCCTTCAAGTGAACTGTAATAGTGAACTAATGTAGGGAATTAATAATGAATAGGGAAATAATAGTGAATATGGGTATAGGGGGCGATTTCGGATGGCACGCAAGTGCCCTGCTCCCCCTAAAGTCCCCACTTCAAGGGTTCTGCCCTTCGAAGGGAATAGGGCATAGGGATGCTCCCTTCCATTTGGAATTTGCCCCATATCTACGTGCCAAAATGATGCATTAAGTTGCTGCCATGTAATTGGCTGATATTATATAATATATATATATATATATAATGTATAATGTGTGTGTGTGTGTGTGTGTTATTGAGAAGTGCGTGCAGGTGATTACAAGGGGGGATTGTGGGAAATGTAGTGTACAGAGGAGACAGGCATGGTGACTGGTGAATGGTGATCCTGGCAGTTATTGTGGTATCAATCACCCAGCACCTAGAGGTCGAGGTAGGCCCCGTCGTCGCACAAAAGTCTTGACTTTTGGCTTTATATGGCCACAAGGGCTAACAATATTGTAAACTTACAATCAGTCTGTAGCCAGACATTTTGGGCACTAAGTCAGGCAACATGTAGCATTTCCTTAAACTCCCAGCTAAGCTGAAAGAGACTGTTTGGGTTTATGGGGCTAATCATTACTGTTAGAGTTACAGATGGGGCATTGCTGCCTGATAGTAGCTATATGGCAGACGGCATTGTGCTGGTCACAATAGCATTGGCATGTCATAAAACATCTTTGAGGGAAGCCAGCAGTGGGACAATGACAAAAATGCATAATGAAACTAAGAAAAAGAAAAGAAAAAGAAATAATAATAAAAAAAAAAGTTAATCACAGAAAGTATCCAGTCTACTTTCTCCTGTTCTGTAAATGCCCAAAGAAACATTGACTCTTCATACAATTTAAGCCATAAAAGAAGAATCAATATGAGTTCCCTGAAACTCAAAGAGCTAAAATTAGCTTTTAGTCCAATTATTTTGGGTCTGGGCTCATTTATGATCATTTACTCCTAAAAGCTGATAAAATAAACCTTTAACAATTAGGATCATACACTTGTAAAATTCTTGTATACAGCTCTTCTCTTTAGAAACTGTGAGAAATTCTTTAGTAACTCTTCTCTATAGAAACTTTTAAAACTGTGAAAAAATGGTTCAGAGAGCACAAAGAATCATTTTCACACATGAATGGGCACTTCTGAGTCCTGACTTTAACCTCAGTGTAAGTCTTTGGGATGTGCTGGAGGAGACTTTACAGAGTGCTCACCTCTTGCATTGTCAATACAAGATCTTGACCAAAATTTGATGCACCTCCTGATGGAAATAATATCACAACATTTATTTCCATCAAGAGGTTAGCGATTTTTGTTTTTTTTTAGCCGGACAGTGCATGTTTAATATTCTTTTAGAATGAGAAAGATCCTCCTTTTGACTATATAAACAAGAAAAGAAAAGAAAAGAAAAGAAAATTCATTTGTATGTACTAAAGAAATACAAATTGGACAAAATACTTGTTACTGTTATGTATTACAAATATGCTAGTTTAACATATGGATTTGGGTGTTATTTAGTATAGATTTTGAATGGATTGTTGTTGAAGTTAAGCACACAATACTCCATTAACCCTGTTTTGTTGTTCCACTCAACATTTATAAAACACTTAACACTATTGATAGAGACAGACATAACCAATTCATCGCTGGGGATTATTAGAATATCAGTTTTATCCCATAATCCTTTAGGGAGACATTCTCATGACAACTTTTTATGTGATAATGAAATTGTATGATAACATTTTACTTCTATACCTTTTCCTGTTACAATCATGGCTGAGATAGGTTATCTTTAAGTTGAATGTTTTTGTACAACTTAACTTAAAACTAACTTCTCACAAGTTGGAAGCCCACTAGGATTTTTAATGACCTCAGAAATCATGGTATAACACCTCATTTGAATGATAGAATAGGGTTCACATGAATATCCTTGAGCATTAGGACCCACACAGACCACAGGTTGAGCACATCTGCCTCCCTCACTAACACCACTTCCAGCAGCACCCCGATACTGACCTTACCAGGTCTCACATCCAGGTACTGTTCAGGCACAACTTTCAAGAATCTGCCTACCTTTGTGAAAAAGTACAATTTTGCATACTTTTTTTTAGGTTACATTTAAGTGCTAACAGAATGTAATGTTTTGCATTTATTTACAATTAAATGAAAATGTTTTATATAGTTTAAATTTATATTAAATGCAATTAGTTGAACTTAAGTCCTACTTATGTGGCTAAAAAAAACACTCTTAATTACATCTTTACATAAAATTTGAAAATTACTTTTATTGTCTTTGAAATATGGTTAAAGTATACTACAGCAAGCATTTATGATAAACTAAAATATGTCTGTCATTTGAAATTTGGGTTACACTTTATTTTAAGGTGTCCTTGTTACAGTGTAATTATACATTTAAGTACTAAGTAATATTAATTAATAACATTTATTTACTAGGGTTAGGTTAGTTGCATGTAATTGTGCATAATTTGTTAATTAGTACAATTAACATATGTAACAAAGAAACTGTAAAATACTGTTACCGAAACGTGTATGTCATGCATTTAAATTAGGGCTGTCAAAATTAACATTGTCATGGAACAGAAGGCAGCAGACAGGTAAGTAGAATATAAACAGCGTTTATTTCACAAGTTGTATAAAAACAGGAACAGGAAGCAGCAATGGTGAGTATAGCAGTTCGAGAGAATTCCAGGGTGACTTAGCTGACGATTAACTTGTGTATTTCTTGGCAGGTGAACACAGACAGGCTGGACAGGCACACGAAGGGCTGTGAGCAGACGACTGAAGACCGATGACTGAAGAGAAGTATCTTGGCGACAGGTAGGTACAATGGTGGGTATCAGGTAAGGAGTCTGTACATGCATGTTGACGAGACCAGACAACTGAGTGCAGGTAGTGAGGGCCTTTATGTGGTGAGTTGATGAGGAGGTGCAGGTGAGGTGAGTCAGTATTCAGGGGAGAGTGAGCGAGTGGGCGGATCTAGTGATGATGGGCTGATTGGTGTCTGTGATGGTTGCGACTCCGTGACAGTACCCCCTCCTTCACGGGCGGCTCCTGACGTCCGAAATGTGCGACGACGGGGCCTACCTCGACCTCTAGGTGCTGGGTGATCGGGATGATCAGAGTGGAATTGGGTGAGGAGAGATGGATCCAGAACATTATCTCGAGCAACCCAGGATCGTTCCTCAGGGCCGTAACCCTCCCAGTCGATGAGGTATTCTAGTTGATTGCCCCGTCGCCGCGAGTCGAGGATGGAGCGGACCCGGTAGATGACCTCCTCGTCAGCCAGTTTGGGAGGAGGAGGTACCTCATCACCACCAGATCTGTGAGGGGAGAATACTAGGGTTCAGTGTGAGGTTTTAGCAGAGAAACGTGAAATGAAGGTGATATCCTGTAGTGTGGTGGTAAGTTGGGCCTGTGAGTTACTTCGTTGATCTGCTTCTGCACTGTGAAGGGACCTATGCAACAGGGACTCCGCTTACAGCAGGGCAGGCGGAGACGGATGTCACGAGTGGATAACCACACCTTCTGACCAGGTTGGTACTGCGGATTCGGCGATCGGCGGGCATCAGCATGTCTCTTGTGTCTCCGCACTGCCTGTTGGAGATGCACGTGTGCTGAGTCCCACACCCTCTCACTCTGTTGGAACCAATGATCGACAGCTGGAACCACCGATGGTTCACCGGACCAGGGAAACAGAGGAGGTTGGTAGCCGAGCATACACTGGAATGGTGTGAGTCCGGTGGTGGATTGCCTGAGGGAATACTGGGCGTATTCCGCCCAGGGGAGGAATCGGCTCCAGCTGTCTTGGTTCTGGTGGCAGTAGGACCGCAGGTACCTCCCGATCTCTTGGATCTTCCACTCAGTCTTGCTGTTGGTTTGAGGATAATAGCCTGAAGAAAGGCTGACAGTCACTCCGAGAAGTTTGAAGAAGGCTTTCCAGACCCGGGAGATGAATTGGGGACCTCGGTCAGATACTATGTCCTCTGGTAGACCGAAGTGGCGAAACATGCTGGAAGAGAGCTTCAGCAGCCTCGAAGGCAGTGGGTAGGCCTCTCAGAGGTATGAGCTTACAGGCTTTGGAAAAGCGATCCACTATGACGAACACAGGTGTTTTGATCTGAAGGAGGAAGGTCGGTCATAAAGTCTATGCCCAGATGAGACCACGGTCGTTGTGGGACAGGTAGTTTAATCAGCTTTCCTTCAGGGAGTCTCCGTGGGGTGTTTGTGATGGCGCAGACTGAGAAGCCCTTGACGAATCGGGAGATATCCTGGATCATGGAGGGCCACCAGTAATGATGACGTAGGAGCGAGAGGGTATGATTATTACCTGGGTGTCCAGAGCCCGGACAGGAATGAGCCAAGTCCATGAGGGGCTGGTGAAGAGCTGATGGAACATAGAGAAGCCCCTCAGGACCTCCCGGCGGAGCAGGTTCGGAGCGGGTAGCTTGTGATGGGACTGATGATCATGGCTAGAGGGAGAATTGGCTCTGGAGAGTCGGATTCTGGATCGGGCTGATGAAGTCTAGACAAAGCATCTGCTCTGCCATTCCTTTCGCCAGGATGATAGGTGACTGTAAAGTCGAACCTAGTGAAGAATAGGGCCCATCTTGCTTGACGTGGGTTAAGGCGTTTGGCTTCACGCAGATATTCCAGGTTTCAATGATCCGTGATGACTTCGAAACGAAACTTTGCTCCCTCCAGCTAATGTCTTCATTCTTCTAGCACTACCTTGATGGCTAGGAGCTCACGATTGCCGATGTCGTAATTCTGCTCCACCAGGGATAGCTTCTTGGAGAAGGAGGTGCATGGATGGAGGCGTGGAGGATCCCCTTGTCGCTGTGAGAGCACCGCTCCGACCCCGGTGGTGGAAGCATCCACCTCGACAACAAACGGGAGATCTGGATCTGGATGAACCAGGATCAGAGCAGACTGGAAGGCTTCCTTCAGAAGGTGGAAAGCTTCGATGGCTCCGTCAGCCATGGAAGCTTTCCACCTTCTGAAGGAAGGACAGACAGAGAATTGGGCCGGCCCTTGAGCAGTGAACTGAGGGGTGAGCTGAGCAAGCTGTAATTGTGGATGAATCTTCTATAGAAGTTCGCGAATCCCAGAAAATGTTGTAGTTCCTTGACACTGCTGGGTTGGGGCCAGTTCTGAATAGTCTCCACCTTCCTCTGGTCCATCTGGATGCCGTGATGGTCAATGACATAGCCCAGAAAGTGCACAGAGGTGGTGTGGAACTCGCATTTCTCAAGCTTTAGGTGTAGGTGATGTTCTCTCAGCTTGGTGAGGACCTGCTTCACATGATGCCGATGCTCGGACAGATTCCGAGAATAGATGAGGATGTCATCGATGTATACTATGACGAATCTTTGGAGGAACTCCCTGAACACTTCATTCATGTAACCTTGGAAGACAGAAGGCGAGTTGGACAGGCCATACGGCATAACCCTGTATTCGTAGTGCCAGAAGGAGTGACAAAGGCGGTCTTCCACCCATCTCCTCGACGGATGCGGATCAAATTATAGGCACTCTGCAGGTCAAGCTTTGAGAAGATGTGAGCTCCGTGTAGCTGTTCCAGGGCTGCAGGGACCAGAGGAAGAGGATAACTATATTTGACGGTTTGTGAGCTGAGGTGACGATAATCAATGCATGGCCACAAGCCTCCGTCCTTCTTGGCCACGAAGAAAAAGCTGGAAGCGGCAGGGGATGTAGATGGACGGATGAATTGTTGTAACGCCTCCTGGATGTATTCCTCCATGGCCTTCTGCTCCGGGATGGACAATGGGTAAACTCTGCCCTTAGGCAGAGTAGCCCCAGGTAGCAGGTCAATGGTGCAGTCCCATGGCTGATGTGGTGGTAGTAATGTGGCCAACCTCTTACTGAACACATCCTGGAACGCCCTATACTCAGGAGGAATCTTCACCTTACTCTCAGTCTCGGGACTTTCGACGGAGGTCGAGCAGAGAGGAACATCAGTTTGAACAGGACTGGATAGTGGTTGAGAGTGAAGGACTGAAGACTTGATAACAGGAGTTAAACAGTTCTGAAGACAAGATTCATTCCACTTCAGGATCTCTGCCGTGTTCCAGCTTATTTGGGGCTGGTGTTGCGACATCCAAGGGCATCCCAGAATGATGTCAGCGGTGGAAACTTCCAGTACCATGAACGAGATCTTCTCCAGATGAAGGCAGCTGATGCGGAGCGTCAAGGTGGTGGAGAAGTGACTGATGCGACCATGGCCCAGCGGCTTTCCTTGGATGGTATGAATGGTTAATTCCTGGGAGCAGCGTTTCCTCCTGACATTGAGTTTCTGGAGTAATTGGTGAGAGATGAAGTTCCCCGCTGAGCCGGAGTCGATGAGGGCTTTCGCTGAAACACAGATTTGTGGAGTTAGAACATGTACGGTAGTTCTGGTTAATGGAGCAATCTTGGGAGGAAGTTGAATAGTACTCACCGCTGGGCGTGGTGGTCGAACGGGACAGGTGGTAAGAATGTGACCTTCTCCCCCACAATACAGGCGCAGGTGGTTGAGTATCCTCCTTTGACGCTCCACATGAGTGAGATGATATGAGTCGACTTACATTGGTTCTGGTGCTGGAAGGGCGACAGATGGTACGGAGGACAGAGGATGTGCAACGGTAAGGGCAGAGAGCAAGCTGACAGGCGCTGTGACACATGAATAGTTTTCTGAATGAAGTTCTCTAATCCCATAGAGTAGTCGTAAATTTCCATGAGTTGGCGAACGTCATTGTTGAGCCCTTGACGAAATGC
This sequence comes from Mylopharyngodon piceus, assembly GCA_039654765.1. Taxonomy (NCBI): domain Eukaryota; kingdom Metazoa; phylum Chordata; class Actinopteri; order Cypriniformes; family Xenocyprididae; genus Mylopharyngodon; species Mylopharyngodon piceus. The sequence goes on from JBCHWC010000080.1 coordinate 286,029, forward strand.
AGTCTCATTCCAGCCACTTGACGCTGCCAGGGTACGGAACTGGAGACCATAAGTACTGACAGATTAACTTGCGACAAGGAAGTCAAACAGTTGGTCGTGCACAGAGAGCTTGGATGCAGTCTGACCAAAAACTTCCTTAAAGTGGCTGATAAATGCAGTAAGAGACGTGGTTACCTGGGCGTTGGAGTTCCACAGGGATTGTGCCCACTGAAGCGCCTTTCCAGAGAGCAGGGAGATCACAAAAGCCACTCGAGCTCTATCATTCGAGAATTGTTGAGACTGCATCTCAAAATGCAGTGAGCACTGGAGAATAAACCTGTTGCAATCCTCCGCCTCACCGGTGAATGTCGGGCCATGGGACTGGTAGAGGCAGCAGGCGAAGCAGCGGGTGTTGACGGGATGAGTGACTGACTTGCTTGTACGATGTCTGCGAATGGATCGGTGGAACGATCTCCTCCAGCGTTCGTAGAACTCTGCATATTGCGATCTGGTCTTCTGTCACAGAACAGAAGGCAACAGACAGGTAAGTAGAATATAAACACAGTTTATTTCACAGGTTGTATAAAAACAGCAACAAGAAGCAGCAATGGTGAGTATAGCAGTTCGAGAGAATTCCAGGGTGACTTAGCTGACGATTAACTTGTGTATTTCTTGGCAGGTGAACACAGACAGGCTGGACAGGCACACAAAGGGCTGGGAGCAGATGACTGAAGACAGATGACTGAAGAGAAGTATCTTGGCGGCAGGTAGGTATGTTGACGAGACCAGACAACTGAGTGCAGGTAGTGTGAGGGCCTTTATGTGGTTAGTTGATGAGGAGGTGCAGGTGAGGTGAGTCAGTATTCAGGGGAGAGTGAGCGAGCGGGCGGATCTAGTGATGATGGACACACACACTCACACGCAAAAAAGAAGAACTCAAATCTGTACTGGCGCGCTGTCTGTGAAGTGGCTCTCTGTAAACAAACACCCAAAACGTGTGCACAGAATGCCACAGACAAGCACATCAAGTGGTGCATTGAGTTCTCTTTCGTGCTTGAACTGACATAAACACACAAAATTATATCAAAATTCTCGATTAAAAAGATTTAAATGAACGTAAAGAGTTGTGAGAAAATAGGATGTGTCAGATCCACGTCAAGTGCGTCAAGTCTTAGTGACAGCAGCCTAATATACCTGCTGCTGTCTGTCATTAATGTTAATCAAAGAACAAAAAACAAAGAGAGTCAGTCACTGCTCTTGACTGAATCACTTTTGTAGCTTTAATAAGGATTAATCTATATTCAATTTTTAATTTATGCAGTGAAGACTGTGCAGTTTGATTATTAAATTTCTGTAAACTTAGGCCTACCTGAAATCCTAAAGCACTGTTTACAAGGTTACATGGGTCAAAAACTACTAAAACTTTTTAACTTTAACTTTTTTTTGTGTGCGCATTTTAACAGGGCAGATAAAAATCTGAATCAGCCCGACTTGATCAGTATAAGAGTAGAAGGACCAATAGATTGATTTTGTCATGTGTTTCTCAGTTCTGTTTGTCATTAGTTCATTGTTCATTGCTTTCAGATGTGTCTTGTTAAGTCATTAGTCTTCGTGTATATATAGCCCTCATCTTACCATTGTCTCTTGTCTAGCTTTGTTTGTTTCAGCCATTTTTTGCTGCGGCTCCCAGGGAAAAAGTGCCTTGCTCATGGGCACCTCAGACATGGTATTAAAGGTAGAGGAGAGTGCTGTTCATTCACTTCCCCACCTACAATTCCTGCCAGTACCAAGACTCGAACCCGTGACCTTCAGGTTGTAAATCCGACTCTCTAACCATTAGGCCATGACTGCCCCAATCAATGCAGAATTTGAATAAAAGTTGACATCCCTATAAATAATGATAGGAAAAGCCCTGCTTGGTCTTTAATATTACATCAAATAATAAATATTATTTAATGTAATATTACCCCCTGGGGTGCAAATAAAGTTTTTAATGTTGTTTGTCTATGTGTTGTTTTTAATATGCTTTAAGACAAGCCATGTGCACATTCTTCAGTCAACACCATTGCTGAGTATTTTCTTCTTAAAACTGCAGTGTACCAAAGACAGTCTCAAAAAAGCGATTTCAAACCACCCCTAATTCCTATGTCACAAACTCGTAACCAAGTTAATCTCATCAATGTGCGGGGCGGGGCTTTTCCTATCATTATTTATAGGGATGCCATTATTTCAACTTTTATTCAAATTCTGAATTATTTATAGCCTAGAAAGCACCCAAAGACTGCTCCCCTGCGAGTTGGGCCATCATTTTATTTTTCCATCTTGGACCATAACCATAACTTTATTATTATTATTATTATTTAAATAACTGTTCAATTAAGTTCACGTGATTACACACATTGTTTTACACAAATGTAGGATGGAAGTATATCAAGACAAAGAAAAGGTTTAGCATTTCGCAAACCTTTTCATGCGGTCTTTCAAAAGGTGCTAACTTAACTTTAAAGACACTGCAGACTACAATAAAATCAAACCATGTGTAATGGTGGATAAACCTTGTAAGATTGTGATGTTTCTCAAATGTCAGAATCTGAAGCATTAATATGCTGTAGGATTTCTGTGCTGACACACATAGGACAGTTAACAGCTGTCCAGCCCTGCAGTTGTTTATAAGGACCCACATTAGGTTTTCAACATACAACCAGCATATCTGACCTTTTCTTAAGAGTCAGTCTTCCACTTGGCTGGGTGACCTTTAACAGTGTAGGAGAATGTTTGGGCCACAGTGTTTCTGTTCAGTTGTTAATATCAGGCCTGAGGGCAAATTTCTTCTTACTGGAATCTTTAGAGAATTCCGAACTCTACAATTTTTGAAAAAAAAGAAAGAAAGAAAAACAAAGACAAACACTCTACAATTCATTGCAAGCAAATAATGTAATCTGAAAATAAAAATATGGAAATTTTAACCAGGGGCAGTTTCTCGGTGACCATTATTATAATTATAATAATTCTCCAAGCAGCATTTTAAACTTCACTGGATTCGCTGCCGCATTTAATTGCAGTTGTCACTCCTGAAAATGTGCAGTGTATATGTGGCCATTTGTCCTCTTAGCAGTATGAAAAATAAATAAAGCATTTATTCAAATTGTGAATATATTCAGAAAGCGATCGGTCGGTGTAATCTGAAGCTGTCAATCATTTCAGCGCAAGCTCATGGGTTCTGCTTTTGCACAAAAGCTGACAAACAAGGAAGCTGACTACATTGCAGTGAATCTCTTATTTACATTGACAAGCAGCATTTTAAAGAGATAGTTCACCCAACATTAAAAATTTGATGTTAATTTACTCACCATCAGGCCATCTAAAATGTAGGTGACTTTTTTCTTCAGTTGAACAGTAAAGATTTTAAGCTGGAACCGTGGTCCTTAGTGATTCGTATAATGCAAGTCAATGGCTCCTGTCACTTTGAGAGTCAAAAAAAAAAAAAAAAACACATTACAGGCAAAACAAAATCAATACCCATGGCTCCTGACAATACATTGAGGTCTTATGAAGTAAAACGATCGGTCTGTGCAAGAAACTGAACACCCATCTGATCTTGCTTCAAACTGCAAGCATAATCCTCACGTCACCTCTGCAAATGCAGGATCCGAGCTGAGAGGTTGCTTTCAGAGTCAGTAGAGTTAGAGTTATATTTTATTGTTCTTTTCAGGAAATGTGTTTTGGACTCAAAGCTGCAGTAGTACACAACATACAACACACGACAACAACATATATGTAAATAAATAAATAAATAAAATAAATTCATTATAATCACTACATCTTACTATTTAAAATATTAATAGATACAGGTATAAATGATTTTTTATAACAGTTGCTTTTAAATAGTGGAACTCTATAATGCTTCCCTGATGGCAGAAGTTGATACAATGGAAATAAAACATGACTTGAATCACTCACAATTGTCTGTACATTCTTAAGAGCCAATGACTCATAAATCATAATTCATAACTCAAAAAAGTGATGTGTATTCTCTTACACCCATAACTGTCATTGCAGTTTTAATAAGACGTGCAAGCTGTGATTTTGATTGGACCGAAAGATTGCCATACCAAGCTTGTATCCCATTATTTAACAAACCTGAGATGCTGTAAAACTCCCCCTCATCCGCCTCTTTTCCGATATATTCGCTGTTGATCTGAGTTCTGTTTCAGCTCCTCTGGCAGGTCCACCATTGGTTTTAAATCCACAGATTGAGGTGAGATCAAAAGCAGGGCTTGTATATGACATAAGAGTTTGAGTCTCTCCACACATAGTAGTTGTTAAAAACCGTGGTGATAAAAGTTCCCAAGTAATGAATGTCCAGACAAAAATTTGTGCAAATGTCGCCATTGAGTAAATAAAAGAAAACAACCAAACTACATCAAACAACAAACACGTGCAGCCAACGAGTCCAGGTCACAGCCGAGCAGCGCACCGGAAGGACTAGGTAGAATAGAGATGACAAGAGATAGGGGAACACCTGTCTCAAGCTCCGCCTCTACCAACTCAGACTGCGATCCTCATAATCGAAGCAGCCACGGGACCCAAACCAAAAAGTGCAAATGCCTGACTGATCACTTGAGAAGAGAGCCAGCCAGGCAGGAGTGGAGCTTCCTCATCGCGAAACACTCACAAATGGCTCGTTTCCACCAAGCAGTACAGTACAGTACAGTACGATTCGGGATGGTAAACCCTGATCTGGCTTGCTTTTCCACCGGGAACAGTACCCTTACTTGATAGGCGTGGTGTATGCTGGAAAGTAATGATCAAAGTCACTTGATAGCCATGGTGTATGCCGGAAAGTAAACCTTTTCATTTCTCACCATGTCATCGAGTTCCCTTTGCATCCTTTCTTCACCGATGATACCCAGGAAGGTCACTCCTGGTTCGACCACGGTACCTCTTGTGTTGTCATTCCCCTTGTTGTAGCATGCACAAGTGACGATTCGCTGTCAACCAATCAATAGCCAGGTTTCCATCCAAGGATTTTTTTGCGAAAAAAGGTTTAGCGCTTCAAAATGTTTAGCGATATAGCTGATGGAAATGCCATTTGTCGATAAAAGTTCTCAAATGTCGACACAACATGTCGATGTTTAGCGCATCAATTCTATGTCGATACTTCAAATGTCGAAAAATTTGTTTGGAAAAACTTTTTGTCGAGAAAAAGGGATTTAACGCAAATAAATTTTGTGTCACATGACAGAATTGACCTATAGCCTACATGCATGCAGCGTCTGCGTTCGGGGTCTTGCTCCCGTTAAAGCACCGTTTCTCTGTAGTTCAAAATTGCATCACAAGGATGAGGAAAATCTTTGCAGCTCGACAAAAAATAAGCGGGGTTTCTGTCAAATTAAGGAAGACTGTTGGAGTTTTTAACGCTGACAAAAAGAAAGGTAAAATAAAATACAGAAATATTACTTCTGTATTGAATAGCCTAAATAAAAGTGCTGTCATAAAATTGTGATTCTGTTTCGATTTCATGATCAGAAGCGGTTCTAGGCTACATGACAAATGAAAATCAACATGACACTTAAAATAATTTTAAAAGTGCAATTTATTAATAGGCTACATAATTTTATCTCAAATAAATTAAGAAAATAAAGTGGTTGGAAAATAAAGCTCTAAGCTCTGATGTGACAATAAGTCTCAGTTTAGCTAATGCAGACAATTAAAAAAAAGGTTAAATACGCAAATAAAATGTTTACAGCTGCATCTCTCTCTGGAAAAAAATCAAAAGCGATTGTATGTTTTTGATGGGTTTTGTTGTTTGGGTTTTTGATGGTTTTTGATGGGTTTTGATGTTATTGAACTCTGAAACCAGAATGAATAATTTTTTTGCTTTGAATGGTCTGCTTTGAATGCGTTCTCGGCCGTGTCAAACCGCGACTGGCTTGACTGCATGTTCAAGGCATTAAAGATTGTTGCAATATGCAAAGACTTAATATTTCACTGTACCAGTCTTTTTATGGAGTCTTTTTTTTTTTTTTTTTTGCATAGCGGACAAATGAGGTGCTCTGTGTCCAAACCTGCGCTTCTTCAAATAAGGGCAGTAAAGTCCTGTCAGACGAGCTGCTTCACTTCACCGTCGTTGTCTTATATTTCATATTTAATAACATTATATGTGAAAACAAGCTGTAGCCTACTGGCGAATTTCAATGGTCTCATTATTTGGGATGCAAAATATAGCTACGAATTTGCGATATATAGGCTACGCAAAATTATGTAGACCTATGGAAATGGCTCAAGAGCAGATTTTTTTAGCGATATAAGAAAACTTTTGCAACAATGCATTTTTTAGGGGTGATGTCACCACGCACACCATTTTATCGTTAAAAGGCCAATTGGGTGGAAACAGCCTCGAGAAGGCAAATTTCGCAAGTATTTTTTTGCGCATATTTGCTTTGTCGATAACAAAACATCGCAAAAACTGGATGGAAACTTGGCTAATGTTCTGCAGTGAGTCTAGCTCTACCCTTTAGGTACTGGACTACTGTGCTAGGTACCCCAATGGAAGGGTCCCAAAAAAGTGGTATTGTGCGAATGTGAATTTTGGTACCATTCACAACTTCTGACAATCGAAACAGAAATAATTGTGTACCGTATTGTACTGTACTGTACCATACTGCTCATGGAAACGAGCCAAAAGAGGCAGCCTATTTGAGGGCTGACCGAGTATCCTCCTCTCCAAAACACATAACACACTGACCATGCATGTCATCCCCAGTAATAAAGTAGGAGCACGGCAACACACAACTCCTAACTTAGCATTTCTGCTGGCCATACTGTCTAAAACACAGAGTGAAACAAACAATATGATGAAAGATATCACAAATGCAAAGAGACAAGCGGCTTCCTGAAGACTAAGAACCTAGGGATTCCATGGTGTAGGTGCACTTTTATTTTCTTGCTGAAACCACCTGACCTCATATCAGCCAATATAAATTGGCATGTTTTCTAATGTGCTTAAGACATGGTCACGCAGAAGCGTTTTCATAGCGCCAACGCCATGACGCAGTGCCGAGTTCCATTTGAAATGGAATTCAGTGAGCTAGTGCTAAACATCTTCTGCACATCAACTCATTTAAACACCTATGATTAACCGTTCAACAGACTTGTCTGTGATTGGCTACAATGCTCAACGCTGCAAAAGCACATTGTAAGTAGTAACCTTTGATGCAATCGTATTCACAGTTATTGAATCTATGAGAAAGACAAGGTGAAAACAAAACAAAACAAAAAAAAAACATTTGGAGTTTTACTGTTAGCCCACCCCTAGCGATGCACCTGAATTTTACTAAGCTTTATGATAAGGGCAAAGTTTAAATGGATAGTTGAAGCAAAAATGAAAATTCTTTCATAATTTACCCACCATCATATTGTTCTAATCCAAACTTGTATGGGTTTCTTTCTTCTGTGAAACAAGATATTTTGAAAGATAAATATTTTAAATGGTGTCTAATGTTGTTTAGACTTTGAACATTTGTTTTATGAACAAAACCAGTTGTTTTTTCTTCTTTTGTGTTCTACAGAATAACAAAATGCATGAAACTTTGAAAGGACATGATGGTGAGTAAATGGTGACCATTTTAATTTCCAGGTGAATTGTTTCTTTAAAACACATCAGGGATGTGAAGTTCTTGAGTAATTTTACATCATTGCTATACTTAAGGGATTAATTGTGGGAATTTGTACTTTACTTGAGTAAAATTAAATGCAAAACCTTTTTACTATCTCAAATAATGCTTGTTTTTGAGCAGACACACATTTAATAGAGTAAAATTTTGACAATTTTCACCATTTTAACTTGAGTAGGCCTAAAATACTTTTTATACTTCTACATTACATTGAGTCCGTTTGGAAGACTGAAAATGCTGATTTTTAGCTATATTATGGGAGTCAACAGTGCATGGCCCTTATGCAGAGATAGTTAATGTTTTTATTGTCTCCTGGCAGCAGTGTATATAGTAAATGTATTTTTGAGTCGCTGATTTGCATCTTTATCGCTATAGAAACACACTAGGGTGTTAAAACCACTAAAGTGTGCATACATTTTGCAAGGTCATCTATTTTTTTAATTTAAGCAATCACGAGAGTCTGGAACAGAGAAAAAAAAAAACACATTATAAAATACATTCAATGATGAATAAGCATCTGTAATACAGTTTTTTTATTTGATGAAATACAATTTGTGTTATGTGCAATGAATGGCATACATATGAAAACAGTAATTCATTCTCCAATATAGTCAGCTGACATCTCTCATTATGTTGCCCAGAGGCAGGGCATGATTGAAATTCAGTTTATGTTGACGTGTTAGTAATTAGAACATAAGAAACATTTCTTTATCATCAAAATATATATGCAATGTTGACAATATTGTCTTTTGAATAAATACCAAGTTAAGTGGAAGGTTTATTTTATTATTATTATTATTATTATTATTATGTGGAAGATGTGTTCTTTTTCAGAGGAAAAGACAAAACAACAAGGTGGTTTTAAAATGCAGACTCTCTCATATCTTGCAGCTGACAATGTCCATCTCCCTTGGAATTCTCCTTGATTCTCTCTCCATTAGTTTTTGGATGTGATTTTTTTCATTGAAGAATTTTGTTTTTATATACCCAGATATCATAACAGATTCTTGTGTGTTCGCTCTTTCAAAAGAGCTGTTCTGACATGCGTAACACGAAAGCCCCTGGCGTATTCCAGCAGGAGGTTTCTTGTTTGTCTGTAGCTAGGAATGATGTTTAAAGTCAATGTGAAACACTTGTTCCTGATTTTACTCCTCGAAATCTGAAGTATTGCTGTCTGAAAAAGGACGTTTAATGACAAAAAAATGAAGGGCATCTATCGGGTATTGATTAGATCATAAAAAATAAAGAAATAAATAAAGAAATAAAATAAAAAAGTTGCATTCCAGAATGGAGCCAGGTGGTTCGAACTAAGTGGGATTCATGACATCAAAAAAAAAAAAAAAAAATTCTGAGAACAATTCCATCTTGATTTGATCTGCCACTATGATCAATATCACAGCTAGTTTTGACTTGATTTGATGATTAATATTTTCACATTTAATATGGAATACATTTATGCTCCCCCTCTCCAACTACGTCCCCAGCCCATCGCTGCTTCTGAAATAGAATACTTTCCTACTATATATTATGTGAAAAACAGTACACCAACAGAGTAGTATGTCTGAATACATGAAGTATTTGAAAAACAGTAGGGTAAACGTACCCGGATATCCTACTACTTTTGCCGAAATTCTGTAGTGCTCATTCGATGGACACTTTATTATCCCATGAGGCCACAGGAGAGGATTTATAAAGAGCAGTAAAGTGACGCAACTGACGCTGGCAGGTCACATGACAGTAACAACATGGCAGATGTAGTACATCCTAATTTCATTCATACTACCCTTATTCATACTATATATATCCATACTTTATACTACCTTACCTTATGGTCTCGAAGTTCAGATTCAAAAGATGTACCTACTCAGACAGAATGCGATTTCGGACACACCGCACGATTCCCTTTGATTCACCTGAATACTGATCATGCACACCTGTTCCTTTTCACTATGCTCATTAAGGACTCAATGTATACCCCCGCATTCTCATTCAATCATTGCCTGGACTCCTTGCTAGTACTACTATCAACCACAGACCCTTTGTTCCTTCTTTATAGACTTACCTGTCGTTTTCTGCCGGTGTGTGTGTGTGTGTGCACGTGCTCATCTCCTCGTCTGGTCTTCTTCGCCAGCTTCATCATCATCATCATCATCTTCATTATCATCATCATCATCATCGTTCCTACACAAGACTGTTATGTTTGGTTTCACTGCATTTAGCCAGACTGTTCATCTGCTAATGTTTATCTGTTGCCACAGTATTTCCATTCTCTATCTGTTAAATAAAGCCCCACTGGTGAGTGCATTATCTGGCCTGCCTCTTCGTTGTAAAACCTGCAATTACCTGCAAAGTGGACAGTTTGAGTTTGATTTTTATAAAGCTTTAAAGGCTATAATCCATTGCACTAGAATAATTTAGTTTTGTATGTCTGGTCACTGCTAAGAAGTTTAGTGAAGTCTCACCTATGGTGTTTATAAATCTTACAGAAATAATCATTCTATTAGATCTGCAAAAAAGCAATACTTTAGTGAAACATTTAAGAGGTGTTCAAATGATATTAAAACCACACGGAAAGTAATAAATCAGTTTCTGCAAAAAAAAAAGAAGATTACTTCAGAACTACCTTCAGACTTTGTGGATGGCGACAATTCTTTTAATAATCCATTTGACATAGCTCAAAAATTGAATGAATTTTTGTTAATGTTGGTCATATATTACCTAATAATATTCCTATTGGTAGTGGCAAACCCTTGGATTATAGGAAGGTTTCCTATTATCTCTATTTTTAAGCTACCTGAGATTCAAGAAATAAGTGAATTAAAAATATCTTCAGCTGGTCATGATAATATTTCTGTATTTCTTGTCAAACAGGTGAAATGTTTAATATTGCAGCCACTTGCTCATATTTTTTTTTCTCTTTCTTTGAAAACAGGCATTGTACCAGACGATTTAAAAATAGCTAAAGTTATTCCTCTGTATAAAGCAGATGATCTACAATGTTTTAACAACTATAGACCTTATCTATTTTGCCATGTCCAAAAATTTAGAAAAAAATTTGTATATAAACAGATTCTTTTTTATTTAGATTCAAAAGGTGCGTCCCAATTCGCATACTTATGCATTATTCTATGACGTTTTAAGTATAAATAGTGCAAGTAGTACGTTCACACAGAAAATTCCAAAAAGAATTAAAGCTGCAAGCAGCATTTACCGGGGTTCAAGCATTTAAGGCCTTTAAGCACAGGTGCATAAAAAGGAATTGTTTTATTTAGCCAGCATGTAACCACTTAAATAATAGAGGAACAGCTATGATATATGCTAAAACAAACACAGAGAAAGAAAAGGCTTAAACAATAATACTTGATACATACTAAGCATGCTTACACACACACACAAACACACATAAACACATAGACATACGCATATTTTCTTGTAGATTCAGTATTTGAAATACATGATGGGTAAAGATGTTTTCTGCAAATCTCAGTAAAACATCATTTTCAGGTTTCATTTTACTCAGTATGGCACAACTGTTAAAACTAATACTCGAAAGGAACTGAAGTGATGAATTTTGACAAAAAAGTAATAGTAAATGTTAAATTAATGATTTTATTAAGTCTAAATATGAATTATAGAACAATATTAGTGAGTAGTATTACAAAATTACTATTTTAGACAGCAGGTGGCAGCAGAGGACCTCTTACTGGCTCACTTTCATTTTAAAAGTTTCTGTTTTGTGTTAAGTTTATTTTCCATGTTTACTCCATTAATTAAACGTGCCTACACACATATTTTGTTGCAGAAATGGATATTTGAAATCAATAATGAGGTAAGAAAATGCAGATTCCAGGTTTCCCCTTTAAAAATCATAATTTTCAGGTCTCAATGTAATTGTAATGTTATATTATTGCAAAAACATATAACAAATGAACAAATGAAGTGGTAAACCTTGACAAAATGTGATTTGTAATGTTATTATGAGGATTTATATAATTTAAAAGGGATTTTAAATGACAAAACCTTGAAACCTTGAACTATATAAGAGGCCTTCTGCTGCCATCTGGTGGCACAAAATGGCAGTTTCAGGCAATTTACTTAGGAAAAATATGGTTTTTAAAGTTTTTTTTTTTACAATTATAGCACCACCTATTTCCCGATCTGCACCACTTTTTTTGGGTGTCCTCAAAGTGTGCCATTACATATGTGTTAATTTTGGTGAAAATATCTTATTTCGTTTTAAAGTTATAGATACTTATATATATGAGAGCATAAAAAATGACCCAAGAACATCTTTGATTGGATTTTTTTGCCACTTCCTATCAGAATTTTGACATTTGGGCCCTAGTATGTAGTTAATCAACTTAGGTTCCGTGTTTCCTACGCTGCTTTCGTCTCAATCGGACTAACGGTTTCGAAGATATTCGCAAAAGTTTTTTTTTAACCTTTTCACACGTAAGTTTAAAATATTCTGGCTGAGCCCCCAGCGTGAGTTTTTTTTTTTTTTAAGGCGACCGTTATTTAGAACGTACCACTTTATTGTTTCCATGGTGACGCGTCATTGCTTGTCACGTAACTCACCACAGCGCTGTATGACTGATGATCTGCTTTTATTTAATTTTTCCTTTTTTATTCAAAATATTCACAAATTTGTTAACTATAGCATGAAAGATCTGATATTCCGATTGTCAAATATGTGCAAGTGGATGTGTTTTGCTGTTTAAACACCTTTATAACGATCGCGTTAGTTGAGCCATATGCGCGATGGGCGCCGCCATGTTAGTTTGCGCCGCACAGAGAATCGGATCTGCTGGATTTACAACGCGTGAATTCATCCACTTCTCCCGAAATACATGAAAGTAAGTGAGCCGGTGAACTGGGGAAGAATAGAGTAACTTTAAAGTTACTTACACAATGTGTATCTGATATGAATAAAACGTGTCGTCTAATTATTATGGAAAGGGTTGTTATTTCCGCTTCTATAGACATCATTGTGTATTTTACAAACTCTAAATATATTGATTTGTTAGTACTCATGTGTATTTAAATGTCTTAAACCTAAAATAAACATTATTTGGTTGAAAACACTGCATATATGTGATATATGAAAAGCGATGCGCGCATCCGTCTCTGGTTTAGCGCCAGCCAAAGCGCGCACGCACATTTGAATTTGGCAGTTGATCACATGATGCACTGAACGTTCTAATCACACTGGTGTGATCGTACGCTCCAGGGACCAGCCAAGACTGATCACACCGGTGTGATCGTACGCGTCAAAGGGTTAAGGGCTAAATCACAACGTTCCCCAAACCATAAGCCGAAACCCAGCAAGTCTAGTATCATTGGACTCGGCAAGGTTTCAGGAGTCTAAGCACATGACTCCCGTGAAAATAAGTCGACCACACCCAAAGTTATACACATTTTCATCCAAAACCATTAAAAACATATGTTTTTTTTTTAAAGGTTTTTAACAGTTATAGCACCAGCTATGGTCCGATCTCCATAAAAATTGGCATGCTTCTTTAGAGTCATATGCTGCATGTGCTCACCTTTTTTCGTGAAGTTCTGAGTTTTCGTTTAGGCTTTATAGGCTTTGGGGTATATTTAGCCACGCCCACTTTCTAAATGACCCTGTTATAACGACCCAAAGGGAAAAGTTCAACTTTTTTTTGATAATTATTGATCTAGAGAGTCCAGAGAATTGTCCTGCTCTGGTTTCGTTCCGATCGGGCGAAAAACCTAGGACTAGTTCACAAAAGTAGGTTTTTCAGTATATTTTTTCATTGGTTCTTGAGGCAAAGTTGTTCAGAATGTGGAGATCTATCCAATGATATGCATATTGTGTGGATTTGTTAAACACCACGTGATTACTGAGTGGCCGATTTCTTTCAAAATTCTTACAGACCTTTAGGCCCATGAGTCGAACATGCCCACCGAGTTTCGTTCTGATTGGCCTCCATTAACCTTGTCTAATAGGTGCTCAAACTTCATTGGCCAATGGCGGCCATGTTTTTTTAGATATGCCAATGTCCTCATAGACTATCATGCCCCCTTGGACCAAGACACTGCATGCCAAATTTCAAGTCAATCGGACTAACGGTTGCATAGTTACAGCTGTTTTCGTGTTTTTTTCAAGTTATAGTCCGCTCCATTCCACGAGTCCGCTCCATCCCACAAGCCCATTCAAGAGTCGAAGGGCCAGCCCCGCCGCGGCCTCCCGAAGGGCCTGCTCCGCCATGGCTCCGTCCTGGAGTCTTCATATCTACCTGCACCTTCACTCTCCTGTCAAGACTCCAGGACGCCCACCCTCCCTCCCGGGTTGTTCCATCTATGGCCCGAGGACGCGCCTACCGGGAGGGTACTGGCACAGTCACCGTCTGTCTCACCTTCCCCGGACTCCATTTCCCAGCATCCCTCTGGTTCCTCACCTGCACTCACTCACCAATCACCTGCACCTGCAAGCCATCACCATTGTTAACACTCATCAGCACACTACTAAATAAGCCCTATGTTCACTCCACCACGGTGTCTGGTCTTGTCAATGGAAAGCACAACGTCTCACGTACCTGGACTCCTTACCTGTTACTCACTTGAGATTCCCGTATCCTCTTCCATCTGTCTTCCATCATCTGCTCTCCGATCCCCGTGGATCTTTTACCTGCAAGGACATTCAGCATTTAATTCTCCAGCTAAGTGTGTTCTAAAGTGCTTGTTCATAGACTCACCTGCATTCTCCGTTTGCCAGTGTCCATGCCTCTGTTTAAATAAACACCAGTTGATCACTTAGCTGTCTGCCTCCGTCTGTGTTCTGACAGTTTGTTTTAAGGGTTGTTATTTTAGCACTGCAAGACTACTCTGTGGGGTTCCTCAGGGGTCCATTCTTGGACCCTTACTATTTCTTATTTATATAAATGATTTATCGAATATTGTATGTATTTTATATTTGTGCAAATAAACCAAACCAAACAGATGTGTAACGAATCAGAAACCACAACAACTAATGATGAACTAGAAGACAAAAGGCAAAACAGTGACAAAGAAAACGTCTCTGTTACAAAGGTAACCCTCGTTCCCTGAAGGAGGGAACGGAGACGTACATCCTATTCGTCGGTCTGTCCGATGTACGTTGAACGTGACCGACTGAATGGGAACCATAACATAGAAATTAAACAGAACAAGACAATGAAACTAAACATGACTGTGACATTGTGCACAGAACGCATAAATAAACTGTCATCAGTTTTGATTTCATGTTGACTTTGTAGGGAACAGCACATTCCAGGGCCCAGTTTCCTCGTTCTGAGTCCCGGCTTGTGAAGCTGAGACACTAACAGATACAGCACCGTTCTGAGTCTCTTGCCTACGAAGGTGAGACAAAAACAGATCAACACCGTTCTGAGTCTCCCAACCAGGGGGACATAACAGATACACCGTAACATTCTGAGCCCCTGGTTTGTCTAGATAGACAACAACAGATCCCATGATCTGAGTCTACAGCTTGTGAGGCAGCAACAGATACAACCACGTTCTGAGCCTCCAGTCTGTGAGGAAAGAGACATGAACAAACACTACGTTCAGAGTTTCCGTCCAGCGAGACAGTAACGACATTTGCAACAAGGTTAAGCTCAGGAGAGCAAACTTTCACTCCAGTGGACCTGCTGCACCTACGCCAGGGCCTCATCTGTGTGTTCCAGATTTTAGGACCCTTTGGTGCTCCAGGAGATCAGCATCCCACAGAGCTTCGTGTTCAAGGCTGTTGAAACAGATTCCGGCTCCTCCCCCCACTGCATTGTCACCCAGCACAACCAGTGGAAGATGTCACCGTCATCGGACTCAACCACGTGAAACGTAAATATCACTTAACCAAACCTCTTTCCAGAGACCCTGGCATTGTTGTATATAATCATATATATGAGTTTCTAATTCACATTAGATGTAATATAGCGGATGTTAGTTAATAACAAATAATCTTTCGTTTATTTGTTTGGTGCATAATAAGGTTCTCCACCTTATTATTTTCAGAGAAACAGTTTATCTTTCCATAAGTTAACATAACTCTTCCATAGCCACACCCAACTTAATCATTGTATTTTATGTATCTTATGTACTTTATTCCTTTATCATTCATGGTATTCATTTAGTAGTTGTGTTAGTTATTCTTGTTTATCTTTTGTTAATAAAATTTATTTTATTACACTTGTGTCTTCCTTGTGCTGATAATACAGAAGATGCTCTACAAGTTAGCAATCTCACCAATCTTTCAAATAAATCAGCTGACCACTTTACATTAATTCTAAATGAATGAAAAGCTCCTGTTGAGAGTGTTCTCATACTGACAAGGTAAAAGACCTTGACTGGTGCCCTGAACTAGGAAAAGGGGGGAAGTGGTCATCTGATGTACTCATAACCACACCTTAAGAGATGTGTGATCCAAAAATCACAACGTCAGCGGTGACGTGAGTACCAATCCCTATTTTACTTTGTGTCCTTGGATGGGCAAAAGTAAAATCACTACAACTTTGATAGGAAATCTCAACAAAAAAATCTCTCAAAGAAACATTTTACATGGGTGAATGATTTCCTGAAGAGAAAATGTTATGTGGGTTTAGAAGCCAACACAAGAACATGAGTTCGCATTAGGGCTGCCCCCTAATAGTCGACTAACCGTTAGTCGACGAGAAGAGGCTTAATTGACCAAAATTTTATTAGTCGCTTAGTTGAAAAAAAAAAAATCCACAGGAAGTGGCAAAGTCACACACACAATTACAGTATATCGGGCAGGACATCCAAATGCTCATCGACCTCAAATATGGCCTATCATATGAAACATGTAAGTAGTAGCAACTTTACATGGCCGCTCACTTTAACGATAACCTATAAAAATATGGGCTATTCAAGTGTTTGTGCCAAGTGTGAAATCTAAAAAGTAGCATGTTTACTGCATGACAGCTAACATGGAGGCGCCGGTGCGATCACTTGCTCTTAAAAAACTCCGATATTTTTGGTCATACAGATAAGAATAATACATCTTTTAAAACTGTGAAGAGTCTACTTTTATTTGCGTGCACTCACAATAACAACAAAATGTTGTGCTTTTGTAAAATAATGAAAGCATACTTGGTGCGCTTTCTGCCGTCTCTCTCTGTGAACTTGAGCGTGCAAAAAAAAAAAAGAAAAAGAAAAGAACCAAAACTCCATGTAAACTTGCCTCACAGGCATGAAAAATATATCTATAGAAAGTGAAATGTCAACTTTTAAATGAACCAATTCAAATGGAAAACAAATATTCTCAGGTTATATAATCCGCATGATATGTGCATATAGGTGCGTCCAGTACAGCGGAGATGACGAGTCAATATCGTCGATTTGCAGCTGAAAATACAGAAAACACAGTAGTTTGTCAATTAATTATTAAAATGTTAAAGCAGTCTCTTTGCTGTTTTCCCCCGACGCATTTGTAATAATTACTTCTTCCGGTACACTGTGGCAAGCTTTATGCGTGTACTTGAGTGTTGATTAGGCTATGTAGACATTAAAGGCTCATTATTATGATTTATGTGGTTTATTAATAAACATGCGATTAGTCGACTAATCACGTGAAATGAACGACTACTAGTCGACCAAAAAAATCTTTAGTCGAGGGCAGTCCTAGTTCGCATGGAGGTTATTATTTGAACCTGTCTGTGATGTGATTTTATTAATTCATCAATGTTTTGGGTGAAACATCAACAAGAACCTGGCCTCATGCTCAGTAGGCCACCTGGGCATGACAGACATCCAGAAAAGACAGATCATTTGTCAGTCAGTCAGCTACAGAAGTACTATTGATTAAAATACAAGATTCTGCCATTGAACCATCAAAGAGCTCTGCAGGAACAGGCAGGTTCCCAGCGGAAGAACAAAAATGGTTGACAGCTGCTATGAACCTCTGATCCAACCCACAAATAAATAAATAAATAAATAAATATAAATATAGAGTTCAGGGCTAGGGCTAAAGTGAGTTATCGGATGTTAAGGCATCTCTGCAGAACCTCAGCTGTCACTTTGGGGTTCGTTGTCACTTCTTCAAGGGTGTCCTTGTTTGGCAGGCTTGATTGTGTACCGATGAAGGCTTTTTTTAATATATAAAGCCTTATGACAGCTTAACAACCCTGCAGCTGAGATAAATTTCAAAAACTCTGAAGTCTGATCCTCTGAAATGTCTTTTGATCAGGTTTTACTGCATCTGAACAAAACTCTTTTGTGACAACAAATCACATGGCAGAGCACATCAAACCCACAAGTGATATGCTTAAGGATCTGACTCAAAACAATCTATTTTCAAGGTCAGATATTTGAGGCTAAAATCTTTCACCGTCACTGATTGTTTAAACCAGTTTGTCCTACCAGTTTTTTGTTTGTTTGTTTGTTTTGTTTTTTTAATAAAGTTGCTTTTAGAAAATAAGGTGTCAACTGAAATTTCAGAATGGTTCCAAATAATAAACAAAACATAATCATGCCTAGTGTATTCCTGTACATGCTAAATGACAATTTTCATCTTACAGCTTTGAAATCATCACACAGGATGATCACAAAATGTTTTCACAATTCCACTAAATAGAAAACTTTAGGGAGATAAGGACACCATAAGGACACCTAAATGCACTGCCAATGCACTGCCTAATCATACATAAATTAATCATGTTTAAGGACTGCACATGTAGAACAATCCTGATATTTTACATGTAGTGATTTGTGGTCTTAAATATTAATATTAATATTAATACTAAATATTAATATTGAGTTTTTGGTGAGTGTGAGAGTGTCAGATGATTCCTTCCTATATTACGGGGCACCAGCCAAGGAATTTCACCTTGACAGTAAAGAACAATCATGGAAGATTGTTGACTGAATTAGAATTATATAAATTGGAGGAAGTTTATCATCTGACCAATCTGAAGGATTTATTGAGATTCTGGCGAGCTTGTAGAGCCTCAGATTATCAACACAAGAATGACACAGTTTGCAATAAAAATGAATTTATTAACAAAAAGATATTCAAGAGTAAAATATCACACTTGCTAAATACTACTAAGGAAAATGACTAAACTACTAAGAAAACTGAATCAATAATCAAACAGAATCTACAAACTACTACACAAATGGACAAAATGAATGCCAAGTAGATGAGCAACGGATTGGATGAAGCAATGAATGGGCAATTAGCAGTCTATGGGTCAATTGAGTCAATTGTGGTCTTTCTGGATGCTGGTATGAAATAGTAAATAAGCATTTACTATGAATACAGATGACGTGTCTAATGTATCTATTTGTATACACTGCCCTGGATAAACAGTCTCTACACAAATAGCAATCTCGTTTTGCAACAACCTAATGCCAAGGCCTTTGGGAAGAGGTTTGGTTAGCTTATATACGTTCCACGTGGTGGGGTGATCAGTCCGGCGATGGGGTACGTTTTCCACTTGTATCTTTTTGCTCACAGTGGGAGTAGACTGGATCGCTTTCCAACAGTTGCAGAGCTGCACTGAGTGCTGGAGGTTCGCTGCTGGTCCTTGTGTAATCCGGAGAACTGTAGGTCAGGCGGTGGTCGATCCGCAGGATTCTTTGTAGGCTGGAAGTTCCGACGGCAACAGTCGTGCAGGTCAGGCATTGATTGCTGGAGCCAAAGTCCTCTGCAGAAGTGGTTGGGCTGCTTGAAGATTTGTGCGGGTGAAGGTTTACTCACAAGAGTATAACCTTGGTTGTGCTGTTGTTCCCTTCATCGTCAGGTCAGAAACTCACAACAAGGGTGTGTCTGCTTGGGAAAGCTTTTATTCCTTCCCATTGGGGAGGGGATTACTAAAGGCTGATTTATACTTTTGCGTCGAGTGTACGCCATAGCCTATGGCGTAGCCTGACATGCACCTCTCTAAAAATATAACAACGCATCAATTCTACGCGGACTGCAAGCGCTGTGATTGGTCTGCTAGAACCCCTCCCTCAGGTCAAAAAATCTGGTGTGGAGCGAGCGGAGAAGAGTGAACATTTTCAACTTCCATAGGAATGAAAAAACGCTCGGGTCACTCGCTCTGCTCTGTTTCAGGCAGCAGCCTCCACCTCGGCAGCAGGCGGCCAGTCGCAAAGGGAGCGTCCAGCCTGTCCAGCCCCTACTTCATTTTACCCAAGGAAGGTGGTTGGTTATGGCCAATCTTGGACCTGCAAACCTTGAATCAGGCCCTGCACAGGCTCCTATTCAAAATGTTAAAGCAGAAACGCATCTTCAAATGTATCCGTCCCCAGGATTGGTTTGCAGCAATTGACCTGAAGGACGTGTACTTTCATGTCTCGATTCTTCCTTCGTTCCTGTGCTTTGCGTTCGAGGGTCGAGCATATCAGTACAAGAGGAGTACAAGAGGAGTACAAGTCCTACCCTTTGGGCTGTCCCTGTCGCCTCGCGTCTTCACGAAGGTCACGGAGGCAGCTATTGTTACATTTAGAGAAAGTGACGTTCGCATCCTCAACTATCTTATTGACTGGCTGATTCTGGCCCAGTCACGGGTTCAGTTGTGCGAACACAGGGACATGGTGCTCAGTCACCTCAGCCTGTTGGGACTTCGGGTCAACTGGGACAAGAGCTGGACTCGGTCAACCAGACAGCGAGCCTCACAGAGGAGCACGTCCAGTCAGAGTTGAACTGCTTAAATTCTTTCAAAGGCAGGACAGTGGCACCACTGAAACTATTTCAGAGGCTCAAGGCTTTAGGACCTCAGACCAGCTTTTCGTCTGTTACGGAGGCCAGCAGAAGGGAAAGGCTGTTTCCAAGCAGAGGATGGCCCACTGGATAGAATATCAATTCCAAGGCGTGCCTTGCCCACTCGGGTTGAGAGCTCACTCAACTAGAAGTGTTGCTTCTTCCCGGCCACTGGTGCAAGGGACCTCGCTGACAGATATTTGTAGAGCTACCCAAGCTATAGAACATGTTCGCTAGATTCTATAGCCTTTGTGTAGAGCTGGTATCCTCCCGTGTACTCTCCCCCAGTGGCCAGTAGCGCAAGGGATTTTCCCTATGTTGTACTACCCAACTTGGCTAGTCCATACTGTATGTGTAACTTCCACATGTTACCTCCCTACGGGCAGAATGTGGCTTCCGCAGCGTTCCCTTTCCCTCAAAAGGGCACGTTTTCCCAGCGTTATCCAATAGTCACACTGAGTGGGACTTGCAGAACAGCAGTGACTGACCTTCTCTGCTTAGAGCCCTGATTTTCTGCTTCAACAGTTGGGGGCGGACCAGGAAGCTCAGGCAGGGTGCTGGAAAGGCCAGTAACAGTGGCGTGTTGGTAGATATCCCCAATTCGTCGGTTCAGTTCTGACGTAATGTTGAACATGACCGACTGAAAGGGAACGTTATATGTAATATATGTATATATGTAACCTTCATTCCCTGAAGGAGGGAACGGAGACGTTACGTCCTGTCGCCACAGTTGCTGTACCTACGCTATACAACCGGGTCACTAGCTCGGCTCTTCAGCATAAAACCAAATATGCGGGGCATCCACTTTCTATTTATACCCGCATGGCGGGGCGGAGCGTGGGATACAAAGTTGACGCAGTGACTGCTGCTTATAAACGCTCGTAATGATGATTGACAGGACTGAATGTTTAGGCTCCTCCCGAACCTACGTTTGGAACTACATTTCACGAGTTCACCTGCCCATTCAGTCTGAATGGTTAATGGTAAAACAAACTTGGCTTGCTGTCCTCGAAGGAGGCTTGAACCCGAGGCTCGGCTTGAGCTCCGAGTTAAACCCCCAAAAGATATTTACAAGGACAGCAAGCTGGGCAGTCAACTAAGAGTAGTTCAGCAATATAAGTGCAGAAGACTTAAAGGATTTAACCGAGCGGCCCATGAGGTCTATCATAGCTTTACCATTTAGGCATGAAATCATTAAAATCATCGTTTTAAAATGCTTGGAAGAGACAGGAAGCGCGAGGATAATGCTCTATTTAAGAATGCGAACCGCCAATAAAAAACGAGTAAGAAGAAGAAGGAAGCGCGAGGAGCGACGGATCAATAGGCCAGTTTGCGAATCGAGGAAAAAGAGAGCTGGGATTTTGTTCGTCTTTCGTGGAAATTGGAAGTTTGCTGCGGCAAATCACTTGACTGGATGAAAGCGGCTAAGCTGGGGTGCGCGGACGCCTAGCCGAGGAAAGGGTTTTAATGGCTGCGCCTGAACAAATTTGCAGGAGGACGCCGAGGATGACATGCTCAAATTCCCTTGTTATGTGCGGAAGGGAAACCAGAGGTAGAGGATCCTGGTGTAACTTGAAAATGCAAGAGTATTCTGCGGAACACTCTTCATTGAAGGTAAAATGCTGCTGGAGTTCGTCGGGTTGAATTGTCACTGGGATGACGCAGTGACTACTGCTTATATACACTCGTAATGATGATTAACAGGACTGAATGTTTAGGCTCCTCCCGAACCTACGTTTGGAACTACACTAATTCATCATGTCATTGCGATTATGATCAGACGTAAGGCTGAATCAGTGTCCTTATTTGCACATATTCATTTGAAGAAGACGTGATGAAATATGTGCTGGTTTATGTTTAGAGCTCTAGATTATATGAAATACGTAAAAACTATATGAACTATAAAAACTTGAAACACGCTTACTTCAGTCTGTATATGATTTATGATCTACGGAGCCCCGCACATGACATGCAAGAAAAAAAATTAAATTGTGCGCATGATTTACTAATTTGTTCCCTTGATTTACTAAATCGTGCGCACGACTTACTAATTCGTTCCCTCGATTTACTAAATTGTGCGCACGATTTATAAATCGAGGGAACGAAATAGTAAACAGTGTGCACATTTTAGTAAATCGAGGGAATTAAATAGTAAATCGTGCGCACGAAACGTCTGAAGTAGTCGATCAATCAGAAACTGATTCGCAATTATGACTCGAGAAGGACGGTTCTCTATGGTAAGCGTCACCATAGTTTGCGTTATTTATAAAGGCAGGAACACACCAAGCCGACACCGACGAACTAGTGGCGACGAAAGCAGACTGTAGGGTTGGCTCACGTCGGCAGCGTCTGGGTCCAAAGTTGCCCTGACACACCAAACCGACACTCGACAGCCGACGGCCAAATAGCACGTCCGTTCTGCACCTGCGTAAGATGAAATGCCTTTCAGTACCAGCAGGTGGCAGTAGCTGAACAGCTAATCAGAATGATCAGATGGCCCGACGAGCTCCGACGCCGATTCAACATGTCGAATCGGCCGAAAAAAAGCCGCCGAGGACCAACTTCAGCCAACGGTGCGGAACACACTGAGAAAACTTAGTCGGCTGACGAACAAAAACTGCCCGATGGCCGACCGTCGGCTTGGTGTGTTCCTGCCTTAAGACGTGATAGCAGCGTCATTGTTATACTTTATGTAGGTGCTGTATCAGAATTCCAAGTGAAACTGAAAACCTCTAAACATAAGATAAACATTTAGGCCAGATGTGTACACAGACTTTTTCACCATAACTATTAACAAAGAAAAATCGCTATATCATTGTTTGACATTACAATGGGTGTTTACTGTTTACAGAGAGAATACTTCAACTAGTTAGCGCAGACTAGCGTGGACAGTGCGCACATCTTAACATCTTATTACAATACAGAGAGAGCTCCATACTACTGTGATAATAAAAACGTAGAGGAAAAAACAGTTTGTTTTAAAGTTATGTAAGCGAACCAGGCCCACAGCTATGTTGTAAAAGAATGTGAGGACAAAAGACATTTATAATTGTTTGTTTGTCTGTGCAGTAATATCTGGAAACAAATACTGTTCAAATATATAAGTGAACATCACATACCTGATGGCTTTTCCAAGGTGTTTGGTGCTTCTAAGCACTGGAGAACAAACATCCCTGCTTCCATTCAGTGAGCTCACCTTCACCATATTCATGTAGAATATCAGTCCAATGCAGCTGTACAGCTCAGTGATGCTCACATTTGTCCATTTGACTCTGTGACCTTTTGCATTTGCCCTGGCAGCCTGAGCATTTCTGTGCACAGAGCTGTGACAACACTCTTGGAAGAAAAGAAAAGAAAAGAAAAGAAAAGAAAAGAAAAGAAAAGAAAGCTGCAAGCAGCAGTTATCTGGACCAAGAACAACAGAAGCAAACAAGGAACCTAGCAGCAGACCAACTGCAAAAATGAGTAAATAAAGACATTTTGAGATAATTTTAAGCAAAACGGTTGAAAACCCATAAATACATTGAGTTGTAATTGTCATGGGTTGTGTGGGAGAAACTAAACGCACGAATAACACAAAGATGATGAAGAAGGTAGGCAGGCTTTAATTCCAACAAAGTAAATCCAACAAGGTACGTCCAAAACACAACTACACAGAGATGAGACACGACAAGGACACTCAAACTTAACACACTTGAACTTAAATAGGGGAGATAATGATACACACACCTGAACACAATCACAAAATCAAATGAACCACTATGATAACAAACAAGGCAGGGAGAAATGGTGCAAAACACAAACTGAGTCCATGAGGTGTGACAGTAATAATTTGCTTATAATTTTATTAAAATTTTTTACCACGAGGGGGTGCTGCCCCTATACTTTTTGAGTACCTTCAGGGCATGGTGCTGAAGACACATACTAAGTTTCGTAATGATATGCCAATGTGTTTGTAAAATACAGCAATATGAAAAAACATTGCAGTTACAGCTTTGGATCTTTTTTTTGTCATATTGTAATTAAAATGATGGCCATGTTTTTCAAGGTACACCAATGTCATAATGGACTATGATAGAAACTGAGACAAAGAAACTGCATGTCAATTTTGAAGTCAATCCGACCAACCTTACTGTAGTTGGAGCCAATTTCATGTTTGTTTAATTATAGCGCCACCAAGTGGCGCAGTCCCACCGCTTTTTTTGTGTGTCCTCAGAGTGCCCCCATACATAAGTCAAATTTGGTGAAAATATCTAATTTTGTTTAGGAGTTATAGACATTTCTATGTATGAACACATATAAAATGACCCACACCTGACTTTGATTGCATTTTTTTGCCACTTACTATCAAAATTTTGACATTTGTCAATGACCTATGTTTTCAATTTTCCTGCGGTGGTTTCATCTCGATCATCTCGAACAGTTTTGATGATATTTGCGAAAGTTGTTTAAATGCTAAATCACAATGTTGCACAAACCATACGGCGAAACTTAGCATGTTTGGTATTGTTGGACTCGGCAAGGATTCAGGAATCTAAGAAGATGACTCCCGTGAACATAAGTCAACCAAATCCAAAGTTATAAACATGTGAATATTTGATTTTGCCACTAGGTGGCGCTGGCTCAAAACTTCTCAGGCTCTTTCAGGGCATTGTGCCACTGACCCATACAGAGTTTCTTAATGATATGATAATGTGTTTATAAAATACAGCATTTTACTACAAAATTCAAAATGGCCAAAATGGAAAAACTGGATATCATTCGACTCAGCATGCTGCCCCAAATCTAACGAGACCAGTTTGATTTTTGGGCAAACAGTTTAGAAGTTATAAGCAAAAATAGCAATTTTTTGTATTTCTAGACCAGTAGGTGGTGCTGTGCTGAAATGCAGCATGTAGCCTCAGGTCTTGCTTGTTATGACGTGTACCAAATTTAATCTGAATACGCTAAAGTGTTGTGGAGATATAGCCTCGCATCCAATTTGGCAAGCTCTTCGTTAAATTAGTTTGCACGTTATTCAAGAACGGTTTGGTTTATCAAAAGGCTTATGATAACTTTTTGCCAGAATAGTCTGAAGATGATCTGATTTGATTTTCATGAAAATTGGACGAACCGCCTAGGAGGAGTTCTAGAAAGTTTTTTTTTTTTTTTTGGCGGGAAAATTTAGCGGGGAAAAAATGTATACACGTGTGTATGTATATATATATAAATTTATACATATATTTATACAAAATTTGACATATGATGCAATCAAATCTTACTTGATCCAAGGAATCAAAAGAAAAAAAGAATTTTGTTTCTAGCTCTTATGGTTCAAAAGTTATTAGCATAAATTTAAGTGAAACTTTGGACAGTTGGTGGCACTAAAGGGATTGAGTTAGAGACTCCATGTTTGTACTGTCCTCTATCAGTGTGCCAAATTTCACAACTTTTTACCATACGGTTCTATGGACTGCCATAGACTCCCATGGCGGAGGAATAATAATAATAATAATAATAATAATAATAATAATAATAATAGGAAAACTAACGGATGCAATGGGTGCCATTGCACTATTCAGTGCTTTGCCCCTAAATAAAAACAGTTTGAAGAGAGTCAGGAAAGAGTTTGTGGTCCAGGTCATTCTCACATCTGTAAAAAAAAAAAAAAAAAACCACCAACAACAAAACATGTTAATAATAATAATAGTTAATCCTAGTTTAATATTGTTACCAGATGAAGATGGAGACAGACGAAGATATATTCAAAATAATCCAAAAGCAGGCGAAAGGGTATAACAGTGTGTCCAACAGAAACAAATACAACAACCGATAACTGAAGGGTGAAACAGAGCAACTTTGATACACAGTGATAATGTGATGATAACGAATAGTGATGGGAAGTTCCGATCATTTTACTGACTCGGATCTTTGAATTTTGTGCATCAAAGTGAACAAATCTTTTTTCAAGTCATTTCGTTCATTTCAGCAGAATATAATTAAAATGATAGATGTTTTTGGCCAAATTCCCCAACACATGTACTTACGCGACACTGACCACATTTTGAATAAGAAAAAAAAACTATAATGCAAACAAGGACAAATTATGAGAAACAAAAAAATTATTAATTCATTGCTTAGCTGGGTCTTCAGGCTATTGTTACGGAACACAGACTCACAGTGATGTAGAAATGAATATGAGAGTGTATTGGATGTAGCAGGTAAAGTAAACAGGCAGGTAAGTAAAGCAATCAAAGCAGCAATGCAATAATGGATGGAAATACTGACAGTTCTTTGTATTGCAGGTGATTTGAGGAGGTTGTGGACGTGAGCAGCCGAGCACACACTTCCGTGACGAGAGTGGAGCATAGAAGGAGTCCGGGGAATGAAGACACTGGAGACACGGAGGATCAGGAGAGACGATGAAGCAACAATACATGAAGGTAAGTGAGTCCTTACTCAAAACGAGACCAGACAAAGTGCCAGGGTGAAGTGTGTGCTTATATGCTGCTGTGGTGATGAGAAGATGACGATCAGGTGCGGGTGATTAGTACACTGGTGACAGTGATCTCTGTGACTGGGTGGTAATAGAGCCTGGCTGATCTCTGACAGCTATGCAGTCTGTCAGTTTACCTCACCTGCCAATCTGAGTCGTTTGTTCTTTTGTCATGTCACAGTCCCCATAAGCTGAGCTATGCAGTCTGTACCGGAAACAGTACTGATTAGTTCACCTCTCGAGTCTTCAGGTTCGAGTCGTTCATTCATCCCGTGACATCCCCATAGGCTATAAAGCTTTGCAGTCGGTACCGGATACAGAAATGATTAGTTCACCTCTCGAGTCTTTGGGTTTGAGTTGTTCGTTCATCCCGTGACATACCAGGCTGAAGCTATGCAGTCTGTACCGGATACAGAAACGATTAGTTCAGCTCTCGAGTCTTCGGGTTCGAGTCGTTCTTTTGTCACGTAACTGTACGTTGTTATTATATGTAGGTATCTTTGCTTTATCCGTATTTTGGATAAAAATCTCTTTGATAAAGTTTAAAGCATTAACCCTTTATTACCACATTCAATGTTATAGAAAAGAACCATCATGACAGAAATTCTCAAATTTATAAATTGTAAGAAATAAAAAAAAGCTACAATTCGAGACCAGAAACATATCACGTAACTGTAAGAGTTAAAAAAACCTGACTATGCGCTTGTTTGTAAGGAAGTTTGGGAATTATTAACTAATTTCTGTATCCAATATGGATGTCACGTCACTTGACAAAAGAACGAATGACTCGGAGTCAGACCCGAAGACTTGGGAGGTGAACTAATCATTTCTCTTTCCGGTAAAGACAGCATAGCCACTTCTATGGGGCTGTCACAGGATGAACAAATCCCATTCATCCCATGACATGTGCCGGCGGAACGCGGAAGCTATAAAGGGAGCCGG
The DNA here is from genome assembly GCA_039654765.1 of Mylopharyngodon piceus. Classification (NCBI taxonomy): domain Eukaryota; kingdom Metazoa; phylum Chordata; class Actinopteri; order Cypriniformes; family Xenocyprididae; genus Mylopharyngodon; species Mylopharyngodon piceus. The sequence goes on from JBCHWC010000080.1 coordinate 313,828, forward strand.
CAGCACAGCTGTTTCAGCTTTCTGTCTTCAGCAAGCGCTCTGTGTGAAACAGTCTGTCCTATTTGGTGTTTGTCCCATAGGAACTTGAAATCTTAGTATAAGCACAGCTGAAAGCATGTGTTTTCCTGCCCGCGTTTAACTTCGGGAGGTGACGCACGCGATCGGTGTGTGATACTGTTTGGGTGCGAGGCATGCACAATCAGCTCCTGAGAGTGCTGGCTGAGTTAATTGAAAAATATCTCGACGCGTATAGTCGTGCGCTTTTGGGTATTTCAGCCTAGTGCCTGTTGACTTTCTTCTCGAGGGAAGAAAGCAATATGTATTATAACGGCTCGAATCTTGCGTTTGCCGAGGCAACATGTAAATTACGAGGCCGTATAATAAATAAGCAGCTTAGATATGTGTGTCTCTCTCCCTGACATTACATTCGGGAGATGACACGCAATCTATGTGTGGTTGCTTAGGAGCGGAGCACGCATAGTCTGCTCTTAAAATGGGGCGCTGGCTGTGTTCATTCATAAAATACCGACGTACACAGAGAAAAAGAGCGTGCACTTTTGGTAGTTTTAGCTCCACTCCTGTTGACTCTCTTCTCGAAGGAAGAAAGTTTTTTGGTGGCGATCTTGATGCCAAGGCAACACGTAGATTATGGCCACCATATATGTAGAAAATGACGAGTAAACAGCAAAAAAGGAAGCTCCCTGCGGTTTGAGTCCTGCATTTGCTGAGGCAGCCCAGTGGCTTCACTTGTGGGGATCGCAAATGGAGCTAGGGTAGAGTTTGAGACAGCTTCGGCCCTTCCTCAGCTCTCAACCAATAGCTCCAGCGCTCGTTTTTGGGATCCGGAAGCCCGCTCTGCGGCTTCTTCCGCCCGGACGAGCGCATGTTGCTGGGACGGTCCAGCTCTGAGGAGGTGGACATCCTAAGCAGCAATGCAGGCGACTTGGGTGACTCACCAGCCCTTTCCCTGCAGTATGAAGAACTTGTTGGAGGTTTTAACTCGTGTTGTGGCAAAACTTAATATTATCTGGCCGGCTGAGAACCGGGAAGCATTCGAAAAAGAGCACTTCCTGTGGTCAATATTACAGCCTCCACATCAGGGTTTTGCCATTCTTTCCAGATCTCTACACTGAGGTGTTGAGACCCTGGAAGAAGCCTTCTCCTCATTTTTCCCCACAATTATATTTATTCATCAATCGTGGGGCTCAGGGAGAACGGCTATGGGATGATGCCCAAGATTGAAGAGACATTACCTGCATTTCTCTCCCCTGACGCTGTGTATCGTCCCTGAAAACCCCGACATTGCCCACCAAGCCTAGCCATGTATATTTTTCGCTGATGGGCGAGGCGTTTAGCGGGGGCTGCTGCAAAGGGACAGCCCCAGCT